>OZ010717.1:5783894-6232806 GCA_963932345.1 Ophion ventricosus
CCCCGTCTCGTACTACGCTTGTATTGTAAGCACATTTTTATGTAGTATTTTTAATTATTTTTTGCATCTAAAGTAATATTGCGTTTTATTTTCTTATTCTTATATTATAAAAGTTTATGCGCTATCGGCTGTGCTATTATATTGAACAATTGTATTTAAATTTGAATGCGTTTGGTTGTATTATATGGTCGTTACCATTTAAGACTTAATTATTAAGTTATGTATGTTTTTGTCAGCTATTCGACTCACTGTTGGAAAAATTATAATCTAAATTGTCCGTAAGATTACTGGGACATAATAAATAATCAATCAATCTCACTCTCTTCTCATATTTTCACTCTTTCACATTCTCACTCTCTTCTCACATTTTCACTCTCTCACTCTCTTCTCACATTCTCACTCTCGCAATCTCTCACTTACATTCTCACATTCTCACTATCCACCTAAACCAAACCAAACCAAACCAAACAAGCCCAAACAAACCCGAACAAACCAAACAAACCCAAAAGAAAGCCAAACAATACCAAGCAATACAAAACAAAGCCAAACCAAACAAACAACCCAAACCAAACAAAACAACCCAAACCAAACAAAACAACCCAAACCAAACAAAACAACCCAAACCTAACCAAACGAATACAAACCCAAACCAAGCAAACCCAAAGCGAACCAAACCCAAACCCACCAACATTGTAATGTACACACCAAAATTGATACCTACAACTTGTAACCAAGTTGGTTATCCATCGATTACAATAGTGTCAATAGTCGGAGATGTTTCTGATGTTTGTAAATATTGGCATTGTAACGTAATAAAACTGTAGTAGAGTGAAGAATGTTTACCATCTACCAATATTAGAATCAGTACAGAAGTGTATCCATCCAAAGTAACAAAGTAAGTAAAGTAAGGATCGTGTTTACCATGATGTTCCGACAACGCCGGCGAACATGCGAGAACGAATTACAAGAGCCTGCGTGGCTGTCACACCAGAAACTATTCGAAAGTTAAGAGAATCATTCATCCGATGTCTTCAAAAATATGTCGAGGTTAATGGCCATCACTTCGAACATTTGTTACAATGAATTTTCTGCACAACAAATTCAATTACATTATTCGGATATTCTTATTGTCAATACCATCACGATTTCCCGTTTTTATACATGTATTTTGATGAAAAACTATTTCAAGGCCATGATATAGGTCGTTGGATTCGTCTGAATATCAGCTACAACGTCTTAATAAAAAAAAAACATGTTCTCATTTGAAAAATCATTGATGACCTTGAGAACGCAAAAACTATGACCTTGACAAAAATGAATTTTTCACCACTGTATCAGCCCTTCGAAATCAATCAAATTACCTCCTGACATTTTTTTTCGTCACTCTAAAGGCAACGGAGATATTTGGGTTGGTCACGTTAAATGGTCCACCCTGTATACATACAGCCTATATACATCTCTAAAAGCATTTTCAATGCTAAAATTATACATCATTAAATATATACATGCAGCGTATATACATCTTTAAAAGCATTTTCAATTCTAAAATTGCGTCCCCCAAGTCAGAACGCAAGTCGTTGAGCGAACAAACGGTCACCCATCCAAGTATTGGCGCGAACGCTGCTTGCGATAGGGGAACACGGCAACTGAAGGTCGGTCAGGCGTCTACTACGGTCTAAACTTATGTGTATGTATACACATAAGCATGGGATAGTCATCGACTCGACTATATCTATGACCCATACATGCACACGCACCGAAAGTGCAGGGCTTGATCTGATTAGCGAGGGTATCGATCCCTTCGGTTAACTACCGGATTGACCTAAACGACTGGGTCAGGGTGGCATTCTTCAGGGGAAAAAGCGTCTCCCTAGTCTTTCGCGGAGTAACAGCATACCAGACTCGCCATAAAAATCAACTAACATAAGATCAAACAATACGAACAAGCCATTATTCACATCAATTAATATAATTATACCAATGTCGAAGTGTCATCATTGCCAAAAGACATCAGTAGAGATTGCTTTACCCTCCTGAGGCCTAGAATGAAAAAGATTGAAGTCAGACCCATTGTACTAATATTAGAACAAAATCATATATACATATAGAACAGTTTCGTGACTGACTGACATATAGACAACGCACAGACTAAACCTCTGAAGATAGTAACATGAAATTTGGACGATATATTCCTTAGAAGATACACTGAGAAAGGATTTTTTGAAAATCAACACCTAAAGGGGGTGTAAAAGTTTGTATAGAAAATTGTATTCCTTGCGTGTATCGAATTGAAATTTAGTATAAATATTCTTCAAAACAAATAATAAAACGCATATTTTACAATTTTCAAAAACAACCTCGAGTTATGGACGCAACGGGCTGTTGAAGTTTGTGTGAGAAATTTCGGATGCCCTGCTTTTATCTCAAAGAACTTCGGAAGATATGCGACCCCACTGTGACAGTTCGATAAATAAGCTATTTTCATGAATTTTTTAAATTCACTTAATAGTTTTTTTTGGGCTCAATTAAAGATATGTTATTCCACATACATTAAAGTAGATTCAAATAAATTTTAATTAAAAAAAAACAATAGTTAAAGTACATTGAATGGCGGAGTGAACGCCTATCCGAAATTTCCCTCTTCCTGGTGAAATTGAAACCTCTGGTTTGATTCATCCGAAACAAAAAATTTGCCCTTATCTGCATTAATGTAGCTATTGTTAAGCCATTACTGATGTTCTTGATTTGTTTATTTTTCGAAATATGGCCGGGACTCGAAATAAAAAGTATTGTTTTCACCTAAAACATTTTCATTAAAGATGTTTAAGAAATAGTATTTCCAAAAAAAAAAGACTACGCTCAACGATAGCTCTTACAATTGCAAAAAATGTTGTGCAAAAATTTTACATATCCGACTTTTATTGCTTGAGTTATCGTACGCACCAGTTCGAAAAAAGTGGTTTCGAGAAAAACGCTCTATGAAATGCGGCCCGCAAGAGCCGCCGCTTTTCAGCCTTCTACTCAAAGTGCTGTAACTCTGTCATTTTTGTAAATTATAAGATAATTTTTGGTATACATATTTTTGAAAGTGCCTGTATACTACAAGAAAATGCAAAAAAATCGATTTTTTGAAGCCGTCAAAATGGTGTCCTCCCTTAAAGAATTTCGGGACACTTAACGAAATGCTATCATTTCATTCAAATTTATACAGTAAATTCTTTGTTATATACTGAATGTACCCTCAAAATTTCAAATCGATCATCTATATCGTTTCTATAAAATTTACAATTGAAGAAATACTTTATAACACAGAGCATTGAACATTATGACAATGATGACGAATGTTTCATAATGTACAGAGTAATTTGACAGTTTTTCATAACATTTTAAACATTTTTTTACACCATTTCGTGCGTAAAACTGTAATTCAGCGATGAGCGTAGGAAGTTAAAACATCTCCTTATGTTAAAAACCGTTTTTGTTACTTGTAAATTTGATAGGAACGGTGTAGACGATCGATTAAAAATTTGGAAGGTGTATTCAGTACTATATGAAAAAGATTTTGCTGTATAAATTTAAATCAAATGGGAACACTTCACCAATTGTCCCGAAACTCCTTACCCGAATAGAAATGTTGTCAGGCTGGCCTGATATTTGATCCGGGCCTGATCGAGTTGTAGTACGGAGGCCTTATTTATGTATGTTTTCCTCCAGTTGCCTCATCCGGCTAGCTTCAGACGCTCGTCAAGCAACCGGACTTACGGCTTACTTCAATTTGCCTGATCCGACTAGCTTCAGGCGATGATCAAGCAGCCGAACTTATACAGTTTGGCACTAAAAACGTGCCTAACTTTATCTTGCCAGAGGCTCGAAAGACCCGAGAGAAGCACGAGACATTAATCACTTTCCACATTTTCGTACATAAAGTTTATGTTGTGAATGAAATGGATAAACGAAAGCGGCAGAAAATTGCGCAACGACTGCGTCTGCGAGAATGGCGGGCACTTAATAAGGAAAAATAAAGAAGGAATAATACAGCAGCAGGTTAATATAACAATTCTTCAAAGACTTTAACAATTCATAGTTTGTTAGGTTAGTGTAACATTTTTTCAAAGACTTTTACAATTCTTAAATCGATTTGTATAGATTTAAGAATAGTAATAAGTAAGATTTGAGAATTGTAAAATAGAGTAGGGAATTGTAAAATTAAGAATAACCTGCACCATTGGCCTCACGTTCACTGAACTGGACTGCGCTGTCAGCAGCCTGGACAGCGTAGGCTGACCCAACAATGGCAAGTTGACTGTGTAGTTCAGTTCGGTGAATGTGATGCCATCGGTGCATGTTCAGTCAAATCTCTAAGAGAAAGTGTTATTTATTTTCCATATGTATCTATGTGAAAAATGTATTTGATAAATAATAATTTATATTTAGTTTGAAAAATAAACTATTAGCGTTAATTATAATTTCGTGCCTTTTTCTGTTTTAAATATGCGTGGTCATTTTTATTTCAGGAATAATTAGGACATCCTAAGCAGGGCTTCATTGCATCATACTGGCTAGGCTATGATTTTTCATTTTTATCAAGCCTTACAAAATCAAGCTCTGACCAGGCCTTGATTTTGTACCCTGATCAGGCCTTGATTTTTTACCCTGATCAGGCCGAAGTCAGGGATTGCGTTTCAAAAATGATCAGGGCTTGATCAAGAATCCTGATCAAGGCCGGAAAAAGAAATCAGGATGCCTGATCAGGCCTTTATTTTAGCCGGAGCAAGATTTCTACTCGGGTTAAAGGGTAGAGTTCATGATATTGTCCTCAAAATAGTACGTGCGCCTGAGGAGGATACGCCAAAGTTACTCACAACTGGTCCGCGTATGACAATCAATCACAATGAATTTTATATGTAATGGACATGACATTCTGCGCTTTTAGTTTACACGCTCCCAATGTTTGGCAATTCTCAAACAGCCGTAACGTAAGTTTTTTTTTTAAAGATCGCTTAGCAACCGACAAACAAAAAAAAGATAAGGTTTATGCCATTAACACATCGGTTATCGACCTTACTCCAAGCTTCACGAATCGATCGACCCTGATGCGTCTGGGTCAGGGTTGCCTTGTGCCCCTCCTCAGTATCTCTCTCACTCTTTCTCTTTTTCCATCGGCATCTTTCGTCGACGTAGCACTCTTCTCCCTGAACCCCTTTTTCGAGCTTACGTACGCTTTCGTTCATCGCGGATGAATGTACAGAGTCTGCATGTGTGCTTTCACCTTTTTGTGTGCATTACACGTGTCCATAATATAACTTATACAGGGTGTCGCGAAGTTTAATCACCTGATCTTCTGTACACTTGAACGAAAAATAGCGAAATGAATTTTCCGCGGGGGAGAGGCTCGTGTTTTCGAGATTTGGTGGATGAGCGTGCAGCGTTATACGTAAAACTTCGCAATCCCAATAGGGTAATGCAAATTTGGATTCATTATTTTATATCAATATGCAGTGTTTTTTTGTAGAAGACAGTCTAGTAAATAATTGCATAAAGTAATTGGTACACAGAAGTAAATAAAAGCCAGACTTCGCTGGCGTGCATGTTGGGAGTTTGCTCCGTGTCTATTTTAGAAATGGATTTTCGGTTTATATACTAAGGTTATTATAAAAAATATTTTTTTTTCGATATTTTTATAAAAACTTTTTTAATACATAAAGGGTGTCTCAAAATCACCTGACATTTTTTATTGCGCGCCATTTTTTTTGTGGCGAACATAGCGTACTAATCGTTGACATCTGGCATCAGGAAGTATTGAGGTTTACTCATGGAGAATTACACGATCGACGCAACGCAAATAAATTGTGAAAAATTCACTACAAAAACAATGCAGCTATTGCAGACGAAGTTTCATGGTCGTGTTATCTCGCGCCGCGGCGATGTGAATTGGCCACCAAGATCGTGCGATTTGACGCCATTGAACTTCTTTCTTTGGGGTTTTCTGAAAGGAAAAGTGTACGCCAATGATCCACAGACCATTCCGGAACTCAAGGAAGCAATTGGACGCACCATCAATGAAATTAGTCCGCAATTATGCCAAAATGTTATTGAAAATTTCGATAAAAGTGTGAACGTTTGCAAACAGGGAAGAGGCGGCCATTTATTGGATATTGTGTTCCACACATAACCTCCATGTTTGTACCTTATATTAAAATAAAAATATTCGTACTTTTTCAATATATAAACCGTTTTATTAATAAATTAAAATGTCAAGTCATTTTGAGACACCCTTTACTTATAATAACTAGAAGAAAACAAAAAATTGAATTAGATAATTATGAAGCTAACGAAACTGTTTTACAATCAGTATTGGGATTTGTCATATGGACGGAGCCTAATAAACATGGCGGCGATAAAAGAACCGTGAAACGTAAACAGTCATGTAGTTTAGTACAAATGTATGCGATATTATGATAAATATTAGTGCAATTTGTGATTGGGCTGGTACGAATCCTAAACAACGCAATTTTGGGGAAGGAAAACGTATTTTGAAGGCTGGGCACATTTGAAAATGTGGTAAAAGTAGTGGCGTTTCCCATACCTGTGCTGTCAGCTTCAAAGCGTATTGTTTGCAAACGTCTCAATTACGAAATAATTCCCATGAGATTGATTATTACAAATGATTTGCTCTTGCAAAGCTGGGTTGGGAGAAAAATACAAGCAGATCATTACGACCTTGCTGTATTGCAATCGGTAAGTCTAACTCTCATTCTCAGTACCTTTCATTATTTGGCAGTGAATATTTTTTAGTTATTTTCAAATGTTTCGTAATTTTTCATTATAGTTTAAAAAATTCTTTTACAGCACACTTTCATGAATTCGCTTTTTAAATTTTTACGTTTTATTTTTATTTTTTAATTGAACTGTTTTTTCCACTTTTCCAAAATAATTTTTCATTCACACAAAGCGTTTACCTGCAATGGTAAAGTTGTAGGAACGCACTTCCAACTCCTTACTCGAAGTGCTTTTGCAATCTTTCACAGCGCATTTAATATGTCCTTGCAATTGTTTTTCCGCAGGGCATACTTCGCGAATCCCATTTGTAACAATATTTGTTTTTCACAAAAATTAAATACTTTCATCGTACGGCTACGTATGATTTGTATTGAAGGCTTTGCCCTAAATATAGTTTCATTTTCCGCCATCAGATGTCATATCGCCATTTGACAGATCCCAATTTACTGACGAGATTTCTCTCAGATGAGTACCTCGCGCTACTATCTGTTTAGAAGGAAAATCGTATTTTCTCTAGTGCTAAATGGATTCAGATGAAACAAAATGCAGACAAATTCTGGAAGCGTTCATTCTCATATACGAAGGATTAAAAAAAACAGCTACTTTCAGGCTAATTTAGTCCAAACAGACAAACTTGAAAAAATTGACAGATGTCGCCCAAGCATGAAATCCTAACCCTACTAACGTAATTCCTTATTAAAAAGCGAACGTACTATATTTTTATTGTGATAGTGTTGACCTTCATTATTCTCCGCACGCCCCTTCAGGCTTTAGGTCTCCTATAGCTTTCGCTGTTGGCCCACAATTTTTATTTCACTTGTTCTTATTTCTGAAGTGACTCTCAGAGGGGCTGTACTATACTTTATTTCACTATTGTCTCGTATTATTTCCACGAAGGCACAGGAAAAATGCGTGAAACCCGTGCCGATAAGATAAAAATTAATTCGCCACGTGCAAAATAAAATTAGGCACAAATTGAAAATCGCGTTTCCGGGATAGAAGAAACTTTTTTTTCGCATAATCCTCAGAGCCGACCACCCTGTACATAAAAACCCGTACGTAGGAATTGCGACGAAGGTTAGGCACAGAGCGCTTTGGGCCGGAGATTTACTATGGTATGGAAGAAGGATACGAATGTAACCTACGTGCCACGTCATCAGTCGCAAAAGGCGGCACGGGAGGAGGGCGGGGGGTCTCGAGATGGCGAGGAGAGGGAAAGCTATAGGGGTTGCAAGGACGCGGGTGGTTTTCGACGGTGAACCTACGTCGTCATCAGAAGTGAAAGATGCTGGCGTCGTCGGATCTTCCCTTTCTTTGGCCACGAGCCTCGCGTCACTGTGCGCGAATCCACGGTGATAGTAAACGTGACGTCACGTCATACGGAAAATCGTAACAGTGGGTGACAGCTGATCCGTATGAGAAAAATTAGATCGCGCGATCGATTTCAATTGGGATCTTATTTTTACAATTTTTTTAACAATACTTTTTTTTTGAACTGACACACCGAAATACTGCGAATTGCAAATGATTTTTTGAATAAATGTTTGTAGGTCAATGACGCTGCTTCCAAGCGATTCTTATTGTTAGAGCGAGAATTGATAAATTTCGGGGATTTTTTAAGCCGTGCTTGAAGTTGATTTATCGGTTGATTCTTGTTTTTTTGTTGTTTGGAATGTGGTTTTGAAAGGATCGGACGCAAGGTTTCAGAACACTGAACGACAAGTCTACGTGAGTTACATAACCTCTCAGAATAGCAGAGTTTACGATGGCAACTGATAAACAGCTCATTCGGCACTGCATTTTATACGAATTCCAACAAGGAAAAAATGCTTTTAAAGCACGGGAATCAATTTGTAGTGTTCTTGGTGCTGACGTTGTGTCTTATAAAACGTGTCATTGTTGGTACAAACGTTTTAGAAGTGGTGACTTCGATCTTAGTGACCAGCCGCGCCCTAGACAGCCTGGAAACTTTGAAGATGAGGAATTGCAAGCTCTTCTGGATGAAGACTCAACGTAAACGCAACAAGAGCTTGCAGCTCAGTTAGGAGTCACCCAAACAGCTATTTCCAAGTGTTTGCACAAAATGGTAAAAATTCAAAAACTTGGAAGGTGGGTCCCGCATGTGTTGACCGAACACAACCTAGGTCAACGTATGAACACGTGCCTTTCACTGCTTGTCCAGCATCAAAAAAAGAACTTCTTGTAGAAAATTGTGACGGGTGATGAAAAGTATATTTTTTACGAGAATCCCAAACGTAAAACGTCATGGGTAGATCCCGGGCAACCCAGAACATCGACACCGAAACAGAACATCCACTTAAAGAAGGTTTTCCTGTGTATCTGGCGGGACATGAAGGGTGTGCTTTATTACGAACTCCTGGAAACTGGTCAGACGGTGACTGCGGAACGCTGCAGCCGACAATTGAACAAATTGAGCGAAAAACTTGATCAGAAAAGGCTATTTACTGGGCAAGGAAGCAGACAAGTCATACTGCTGCATGACAACGCTCGACCTCACATTGCTCGCGCGACTCAGAAGACCCTCTTGAACTTGGGATGGGAAGTTTTCCCGCACGCGGCATATCCACCAGACTTGGCCTTATCCGGCTACCATTTGTTCCGGTCAATGCAGCACGCCTTAGTGAATAAACAGTTCAAAACGCTGGACGATGTGCGTAAATTCCTCGATGACTTTATCGCCTCGAAGCCTGCAAGTTTCTTTCGCGACGGCATTCGTATGTTACTTGAGAGATGGAGCAAGGTCATAGAAAATGATGGACAATATTTCCAAGTTTAAGTTCGTTGTTCTCTATTTTTTTGTTATATTAAATAAATTTGTTGAAAAATCTATAAAAATTAAGTCATACACCTAATATTAAAATAAAAATATTCGTACTTTTCAAATAAGTAATACGTTCTATTAATACATTAAAATATCAGGTCATTTTGAAACATTCTTTATATATGTACAGGGCGAGTCAAATCTGGAAACTTCCGAAATCTGATGGCAAGAAGGTATTCAATGTAATAAGTAGCTGATAAACACGATTTTGTATATACGAAGATGGAGGTGTTTCGTAAATTTAGAAACTTCAGAAATCCGATAGCAAGAAGGGATTCAGAGTAATAAGTAGCTGATAAACACAATTGTGTACCAGGTATGTAAATATGAAACCGGAAGTTTTGTATAGAAAATACACGTTTATTGTATGAAAATGATGAATAATATTTTATTCGAAGTATTGTCCATTGCTAGCTATTCATTTTTCCCACCTGTCTGGCAATTTGTGGATGCCGAGCCAAAAAAAACTGTTGCTCTTTTGAGACAAACCAGTCATCGAGCCATTTTCGTAAATTTTCGTAAGAAGTGAAGCGCTGCTCAGCAAGTGCGTGTCCCATCGATACAAATAAGTGGTAATCGGACGGAGCTAAGTCTCGTGAGTAAGCCGCATGTGAAAGTATTTCCCAACTAAATGCCTCAATCGTTTCCGTGACCAGTTTTGCTGTGTGTGATGGTGCATTATCATGAAGCAAAATCACTTTGTGTTGCCTTTTTTTATATTCTGGTCGTTTTTCACGCAAAGCTTGATTCAAATCGATCATTTGTTGTCGGTAGCGTTCAGCATTAACAGTTTCGCTAGGTTTTAGCATCCAACAATGCTTGCAATTCGCTGTCTAAAAACTTTTTCGGTCGCCTCCCACGTTCTTCGTTTCTCACGTCAAAATCGCCACTTTTGAATTTTTTAAGGCAGAATACCACTGTGACCCCCTGTTTTTTTGCCATTTTTCAAGAATTTTTTTTTGTGGGAAAAAAATAGATATTCGAAAAAATTTTTTTTGTTTTGTTCGTTGTTTATTGAAGATACATAAAAAAAAAATTTCAAATTTTTCACGCCCCATGGTGACGCTGGGGAAGCTCCCGCGTCAGGTACTGTTGCCTCTGCAGTGGTTCGCGGCACGCAGCAGAACTCTCTTCAAAGTCGATCTGAAAAAAAATACCGAGTGTTTTCGTTAATAATATGATATTTTGAAGAGAAGTACACAGGGATTTGAAAAAATATTGATTTTTAAAAAATAGGCACGCTTTTGAAATTAAAGGACGATTTTCGAGCAAAATTTCTCGTCGAAAATAGGCTATAACTTTTTTTATTATTGAGATATCGAAAAAATCCTATGTACTTCTTTAGATAATCTAGTTTTATTGATGCAGTCCAAATTTGAAGTCGATCGGATAAAAATTTCTCGAGTTCTGCTGCGTGCCGCACTCAAAAAAGTGGTTTTGAGAAAAACGCGTTCAAAGTTTTAGGTTTGTTAATTTATGCGATAAATTGGAAAAAAATTTTTTTACCTTTAATCAGCGATGCCGGCACCATATAGCTGGCCTTCAAGAAGCAAATTATTGTCCCTAGCATCTTTTCTCGAACTTGTAGAGGCTCTTCTTGCCTCTTTTGCAGCGTCTGTGAGCGAGCGCTCCGCCAGCTCGATCCGCGCTGCGTCGGTTTCAACGCAAAAATTGAAACAATTTGGGCCGATAGTTATCCCCAACGTCTCCAAAACTTTCATGAGGCTTCTCAGGCCATCATTGAATAATAATACCGCGATATCAGCTGCAATATCGACGATTTTTTTGCTCCCGGACTGACACTTGGGGGCTATTGCCCAAACTGATTTGTTGTAGCTTTCGTTGTGGTTTTGCGTGAAGCCGCCCAAACAACGCTGCAGCAAATCGTCTCTGCTCAAATTTTCGAAGACTGGCGTAATTGCCGGGACCCCGAGCGTCACGGAGCGCTGCACCGCTCCACAAAATATTCAATATCTCCGAAAATAATTATTTTTTCGACCTGGGTCCAACGGCATCTTAATCTTAAATGTATTTTAGATTTTTATAGATGGTTTTCAAAAAATCGATTTTTTGAAGCCGTCAAAGTGGTGTTGTCCCTTAAACCACTCAAAGCACTGTGATTTACCAAGAGCATGCTCACCGTAAGCTTCGACAAGCATTCGATGCGATTCTGCAGCAGTTTTCTTCAAATCGTAACAGAAAATTAATGCTGTCCGCAAATCGTAATTTCCAGGCACAAAATTCGACATGTTCAACGCTATAACAAACTATGTTGGGGTATGAAACTTGTATTGTGAGTTCAAAATCTTTGTCAGATTTCGACAAACAAATGGCGCCAATGACGCGGCTTGACGGTAACTACATTGACAACTAGGGCCATCTATGGGCATATTCCGGTTTCATATTTATAGACCTGGTACATAAGAATAGGTGAAAGTGTTTTGCAAATCTTCTGTCATAACCGAACCTGTTATTCTGTAGTATTATTGTGATGCATTCAAATGTAACCCAGCTCACAAGAATCATTTAGCGTAACAGAAATAACGAAAAAACTCTTATAAGTTGAATTATTATTTATTCACTATTTTTGGGTTGAAGGTCATTTGTAGGGCATACTATGTTTCATGGTTGAATTCGTTTGGATGCCGGCTACAATGTGCAAGGGGAAAAAATTTGCCGATCCATTAAAAAAAAATGTAATGACCTTGGAAAAATCGAAAAAAAATTAAGGTAGTAGTCTCGCTAAGGCGTTTTTCTATAGATTTTTTTTTATCTTGAGGACCCATTCGAGACACTATTAAGTGATTAACGGCAAAATTTAAAAAGGATTCACCGTTGTGTATACGAGATATTGGCAATCGAAGATTGCATTTCACACGTGTTCTTATGGGGAGCAGTGGAAAATTTCATATTTCAGACAATAACGTCGAAACTTTTCTACCGATTTTTTTTTTTAATTCTCGATTACAGAGGAACATATGACGAAGTGGGTAAGATAAATCATGATTTTTGACCGTCCAGTTTCAGAGATATAGCGATTTAAATTAAGCAATGTCTAGCGACGCTAGCTCCACGAAGCGACTGGAGCAGACTAGAACTAGATTACAGTAGTGTGTGCATCCGTATACGCAGAGTATCTATGTATTATTAGCCGGAATGGATAGTCCGATACAAAAGTGAGGATTAGGTAAACATTATATTAGGCGTTTTAATCATTACTTTATAAGTTTTTACATCCCGATAAGATGTATAACCTACATTATATGGATATTTCGAAGCTTTTATCGATTGAGCGGAGAATAAACTTTTCAACGTGACTGTGACGAGACTAATAAATTAACCCTCAATCCGTGAAGGTATTTGAAGCACCTTAATCCTCCGAACCTGGGTCACCACCAAACCAACAATTCAATGAAAAAATCTGAAAAAATTCATGGTCAATCTTTAGGCCGTACTTCTCAAGGGAAAATAGGGTTTTTTTTCTTATTTTTAATATATTTTTTTAAGGCCCCACACCACGGTTCGTGCGCGGTACGAGGGTGTATTTTTCGTAATTATTTTCAAGCAAACTATAAATGGATTTTTTTTTATTAATACTCATATTCAATATATACATATAGAAGACTGTATACAAATTTTTGTACTCGAATCTAAAGCATAGTTTGCGATGTACGCCGCTTCCAAGAGGACATTCCGACAAAATTGCTGCTCGGCGGTTGACAGCGATTAAGCCATACGATTCATCTGAAAAATAAAATAATAATACATTTAGAAACTAGACATATAGATTTACAGCATCACGTAGGGGAATTTCGATATTTAAAAAAAAAATGGCGGGCCAGCGAATTTTATTTCCGATTTTCATGGAGAATTTTCATCGTTCATAAAAAAAAATAGAAGGGGGCCCTTTATAAAAAAAATCCCTTCATGGTGCCATAGAGACTGGATTTTCGAACAGTTTAAGACTTGGCGCATACAAATCGGATAAATAGTTTTTTTAATATGTTGTCAACCAGTTTGAAAAACGTAGCTTCGAGAAAAACGCGTTTAAGGTTGGTGTCTAGTCTAGAGAGCGAAAAACAAGCTTATTTTCGAAAACGTTTTTCTCAGCTTCTTTATTAGATATAACAATAAAACTTTTTCGAGGACATAATGTTATCCTTATAGAATAGAAAAAAAATTGTTTACTTCGTCCAGCGTTTTTTGTCCAATTTTCAGAGGGCGCCAAAGTCGAGTCCTCAAAAAAAAATGTGTTCCCATGGCGGACAAACAATCTCCGGATTGGCACGTCCGAAACAAAAATAGGAAACGGCATTTTAAAGAGGAAGGTTTGCCACGTGGTAATTCACCACCGTTTGCCAAAAATCGATAATAGAAAAAAAATGGCGGCTATTTGAAAAACATTGTACGAAAATCGACCTATTTTTGCACCGTTTGCGTCCTGTAAATTTTTATATTATAATTTTTTTTCCAAAAATGTGGTGATTACCATACAAAACACCTTAATAAAGAATCGTACAAAGTTTCATCAAAATCGATCGAGCAGTTGCGGAGATTGTTTGTCCGCCAGTTGAAAAAAAAAGTGATTTCCTGAACAACGCGTTTAAAGTTTTGGATTTGAAACGGTGTGTGTAGGACTTGTCCCTACACACACCGCTATAACTTTTTTCTATTACGAATTTCGTCACAAAATTTTAGGAGGCGATTCTCGACGCTATAAGACGTTGAAAAATGAAATAAATTTTTTTTCGATTTTCCGAAAGTTCTAGACTAGACACCAACCTTAAAGTTTTGCTGAAGGATAATTCAACATACAAACTAAATTTTTTATTTGTCTCTTTTTTTTGTTTCCCACCGTTAGTCAGCTATTCCTGGACCATACAACAGCTCCTCAGCATCCAGAGACTCATCATTTTTTTCATGTTTTGCACGCAGACGACCTTCATGCGTGCTTTTTTCGGCTTCGTGCTCGGCTTCGCATATTCGCTTCTCGTCGATGTTTTGACAATATTGGTAGAGTGTTTCACCAATTTTTATGTTTAATATCTCCAATACATTTATGAGGCCAATATGACCATTGTTCAAAAGTATTGAAGCAATATTAGCGGCAGTTTCAACTGTGGGTCTGCCGCTCCACGATGTCTTTGGCGCAAATTTCCATATAACAGAGTTCAAACACTCGTTGTTATTCTGGTGAAAAGCGCCTAAACATCGTTGAAGAAGCTCGTCTTTACTAAGGTCCACGTATATCGGTTTTATTGCCTCAGTGACATTTGCAGGCAATGCAGGTTTATGTGTGTATTCGTTCAAAGTTCCTTTGTCATTTGCCTGCTGCCACGAACACCACCAGTGTTCTCCTTCCGGGCAATACTGATGTTGGGGACTTGCGTCTCTGGAACATTTGTGATAGAATGTAGCCCAGACAGCTTTTTTCATATCTTCCAACGAATCACTATTCCGACGAATTGCAAGACCGTAGAATGCAGTTAACTCTTCAATGAGCTTTCCAGTCAGCGTTCCCCTTCCATCGACCCTACAAAGGGTCAGCAGGTAGCAGACCCGTTCGACAGCCGCACATCTGCCGCTCGGCGCGGTCGTGCGCTTCGAACGGTTTCACATAAAATGCTGTATCTCCGCCAATTTTACAAATTTCTTTAAAAAATTTGGTGAGAGCATTCTTAACAAATGTATCTTTCAGAAAATAAAAAAAAATGACAAAAAAAATTTTTGTACCATGGTTTGGGGCCTTGAATCAAATAGCAACCTGCGACGAAACTGATTTCAGCAAGATGAAAACGACCCAGGTTCACGGATTGATGGTTAAAGTTTAAAAAAATGATGTTCGCCATGTGCGTCGTTCCAAACCATTCAAATTCCAAATGTATATACTTCGTATGTTGAAATCCAACAGAGATATTCAGATATTCTGTTTCTCGTGACTCACCCTGTATATATATATCCTGCGAAGTGCTGCTACATTATCCCGAGTTGTTGATGGAAAATAATAACGATAACGTGACTTTTGATACTATGTACGCGCCCGTGATAACACACAGACGATACTCTCTCTTTCCCTCTTTTCTCTCTCTCTCTCTCTCTGTCTCTCTCTCTCTCTCTCTCTCTCTCTCTCTCTCTCTCTCTCTCTCTCTCTCTCTCTCTCTCTCTCTCTCTCTCTCTCTCTCTCTCTCTCTCTCTCTCTCTCTCTCTCTCTCTCTCTCTCTCTCTCTCTCTCTCTCTCTCTCTCTCTCTCTCATAACTACTCGTATCGCTCGTTAATTCTTAACTGGTACAAAACATTACAGACGCAACAAACACATGTCGTGGTACAAAGAACACTATCGTGATTCCAGGACCTCCGTGAAGCCATCGTGCTCGCTATCACAATGCGACCACCAAAACTCAAATTGTGTACATTGAATACTGTTTAGAAACAACGAGAGGAGAGATTCAGTTTACAGACGGTAAAATAAAATAATAACCGAGTAATTGTAGTACAAAGTGTGGGGATAATCATCGAGCAAAGCTCGAGCGATATACAGTTGAGTGCAAAAGTTTTGGGCTATCCGTTTTTTCAGGCCGTATTGCATTGAAATACGACGGTGGGGGAATTTCAATGAGTTATAACAACATGTATTCACTTATTAAACAATTAATTATATAGATAGATATTGTTCTTAAATATTTGTTTGTCTATCATTTTTTATTTAACGAGTGTGCAAACGCATTGGGTCACATACTATTGCGTGTGAAAAACATAACAAATTTTTATGAAAATAACAAAACCAGATTCAATCTTCTTCACTTGACTCAGTACTTTGTTGCCATGTCCTTAGCAGCGATCACTGCGGCGCATCGACGAGGCATGGACGCTGTTAAGAAGGTACGATCATGGGGTCGAATCCAACTTTCGAGCCTGAAATTTTTATATGATGTTCACGAATACGTTATGCACCCTTTGGAAAAATTTGAGCTATATTGACCATCCAGTTTTTTCGTCATAAAATTGCAAAGTCGAGCACTTTGAGCTATTGAAGCACGTCGTCTTATGGAGACGGTCGACCGGAAGTGCGGTAATCACGGTTTTAGTACTCACGTATCCAACTAAGGTCGTTGGAAAACTGCAATTATATAAATTAAACATAATAAATATTATAAAAAATCGAAAATTCGCACTTGACCGTGTAGTTCAAGCACTACATTATAAAACACGTTCAACTTCCGGTTGAATATTATCATAATGACGAAATAGTATCCAAAGACTTACCAACGTCGGGCGTAACAGCTGATTTGTTTTGCGAGAATAATCTAGCTCTGTAGTGACAGTTTTCGTTGTCACCGACTAGCGACAGCCAATCGCATGCACGATAAGAAGAAAGAGAGCCTCTTATTGGCTGTTGCTAGGTAACGACAACAAAAACGGTCGCTACAGAGTTTCAGAATCTCGGCACTTCTTGGAAATCGTCGTGAAGACTCCAGAGTCGTTGAGGATATAATTTTTCAGTTTTTATTAGTAAATATGCAATAAATAAAATATTTACCACAAATTTGGCACTTTGGGATCGACAATACGAATATTCAACATAAGTTAACATAAATCAGAACATCCGTGGGGTGACATAAATTCAGTCTCTTTGTTGACCCTGAGGGAGTAGTCGTACCTCCTTAAGAGGGGAAAACCCTTTAGACGCCCGAAAATGAGTCATTTTTCATGAATTTTTTTAAAGGTGTTAAAACAATCGCATCGTTTTAATGACATTACGTCATTAACATTTTCAAATGCTAAAAAAGTTTCTTTTTTTGTTTTAAACGAAACAAAATGTCGGCGTTATAAGGTATTCCTTCAGGCGTCTTTGGCATGATATCGAAAAGTGATCTATTTGTCTGATTTTTTTCTATTGATCTGAAACAGAAATCGAAAATATTTTTCGATTATTGACACGTGTAGGGGAAGGATATACCTATAAAAATATAAAGAAGTATAAAATTAAAAATTAAGGCTTTTAAATAAAATTTTCATATTTTTGACCATTTTCTCAACAATTTTTACCCCAAAAAAGTAATTTACTTACGCGATAACCTTAAAACTTTAGGTATATCCTTCCGATAATGTTATAGTGAGAAACCTCCCAAAGTTTCAGCCAGATCGATCAATAACTTGTTGAGCTATAATATGAGCAGTTTTTGAAAATGCAATTTCGAGATGATCGCGTTTAAAGTTTCCCTAGTTCACAGCATGCGGTCCCGGCGCCCTCTCAACTATGTGCTATAACTTCGTAAATATTTTATATTTCGATTTTTTGATTTTCCAGTATACTCTCAATATGTTATGCTTTTGAAATGTGTGAAAAAAAATCGACTTTTTGAACATTCTAAAGGGTTTCCCCCCTTAATTGTGAGATCCGTTCTTGTGGCAAGTTTTTGCCCAATCGTGTCGCAAATGATTCTAGAATTCCGTCTTGTTAGAGTGATTTTTTATTGAAACAAAAAATCACTCTAATGCTCATTTGAATTGAACTCCAGTGATTGCGATAGCCAGTCGAGAAGGCATAATTTTCGTCTTTGAAGAAAATCTTTTACAAGACGGAAGCGTGTTTGGGGTCGTTATCGTGTTGAAAAACCCAACAACCCGGAATTTTTTTCATTGCAAATGGAAGCATATGGTCTTGCAATATTCTGTGCATTGTAGCGTCTATATTGCCTTGAATTTCTACCAGCGGACCAACGCCGTCATTAGAAAATGCTCCCCAAACTTTAATGTTTCCACCACCGTGTTTTACGGTATGAATTTGATACCTTACGTTGAATCTGGTACCTGTTGAACGTCTCCCGTACTTCCAATCATCACTTCAGAATAATTGAAATTTTGATTAATCGAAAAAAAAGCACATTCCGCCAATCTGATGTTGTCCAATGCTAATATTTTTCTGCAAAATTCAATCTGGCCTTTTGATTCTTTTCACTGATGAGTGGTTTTTTTTACACCACTGTGTCGAATACGAATAATGTCGCCAGATTTTCACTACGTAATTCTGTCGAAAATAATTTTCTCACCGTATTCCGTAATTTTTCACCTTCTACCACTTTGACTTTTGTCACATAACGCATTTGTTAATTTATATTTACGTATAATACGATTGACCGTACTTTTTTCCAATGGATAAAGTAATCACAATATCGCGAGAACTCTTTCCTTGTGAAGAAAATTATAACACGATTTTACGGACCTCTATATTCGTGTTTCGCAATCGCGACAGAAATAATATTGTTTTTTCGTTGCCATGCATGTTTTGAAACTAGTACTAATAATTCTTTCCACAATATGTAAAAAAATGTCAGGAGGTAATTTGGTTGATTTCAAAGGGCTGATACAGTGGTGAAAAATTCATTTTTGTCAAGGTCATATAGGGTGAAGTAAAAAGTTCTGAGCGTTTTCCGCTAGATGTCTTTAGTGAGCCATATCTCACGATGTATACATCGCATCGGGTCATACTATACGGCGATTTAAAGGTGACATTACGTTTCAAAAAAAGTTCACAAGCCTCTCTTGAGGCCAGTTTTGTACCATCACGAAAATTTTACAAATGCTTGAAAAGGTGATAATCGCTTGGTGGCAGGTCTGGACTATACGGCGGGTGCGATAGAACCTCCCATCCAAGCTCTCGGAGCTCCTGGCGCGTCGTTAAAGATATGTGCGGCCTGGCGTTGTCTTGATGGAACACAACACCATTCCTATTGGCCAATTGTGGCCGCTTCTGGTCGATCGCCTGTTTCAATCTGGTCAGTTGTTGACAGTAGAGGTCCGAATTCAGTGTTTGGCCCGATGGGAGCAGCTCATAGTGGATGATTCCCTTCTAATCCCACCAAACACACAGCAAAACCTTCTTGGCCGTTAATCCGGGCTTGGCGATCGTTTGGGCCGGCTCACCGCGATTGGACCACGATCTTTTTCGGCTGTTGTTCTCGTATGTGACCCATTTTTCACCGCCAGTCACCATCCGCTTCAAAAATGGGTCGATTTCGTTACGTTTCAGCAAAGAATCGCAGGCATCAATTCGGTCCAAAAGGTTCTTTTGCGTCAATTCGTGTGGCACCCATACATCGAGCTTCTTCTTGAGACCAGCCTTATGCAAATAGTTCCAAACGGTTTTCTGGCTAATCTTCAGTTCCTGGGCAATGGAATAAGTGCTTACATACCGGTCCGAATCGACGATTTCCATGATTTTATCGACATTTTCGATGATTGACCTACCAGAGCGTGCCTCATCTTCGACGTCCATTTTACCAGAACGGAATCGTTGGAACCACCGCTTTGCTGTTGTCTTTTTTTACCTCCATTTTGGAACGCTGTAACACACAACTGGCTTCACGAAACACAAAACTGTCAAAGAACTTTTTTTGAAGCGTAATGTCACCTTTAAATCGCCGTATAGTATGACCCGATGCGATGTATACATCGTGAGATATGGCTCTCTAAAGACATCTAGCGGAGAACGCTCAGAACTTTTTACTTCACCCAATATTATTAGCTGTGGGACTACGTAGGAATTTTTTAATCAAATTTTGAAAAAATTGCGCACTTTGGAAGAAATAAATCAATTTTTTGCCCAAAAAATAAGCAGTAAATTGTTCATAAAGAAAAAGTTTACATTTAATCAAAAAACGGCTACGTACTCCCATGGAGAATGTAATTAAGAAGCTACTATCAAAATTTCAAATCGATCCATGCAAAGATGTTCGAGTAATCCGACCTCCCAGTTTGAAAAAAGTGGTTTCGAGAAAAACGCGTTTAAAGTTGTTAAAGTCGTACGATGTATTGTACGAGTTTGAAGTTGAAAATCGATAATTAAGCCTTTAAAAAAAATCGTTACAGGACCTTTTGCATGGTTTTTTTATGACCCCGAAGTATTTTTTAAGTAAAAAAAAACGATTTTTCCAAAATCCTAGAGTGGTGTTATCTTTTAATTCATTCGGTTTGCCTAATGTTTTAATTTACTTATCACGACTGTACCTTTCTACGTACATAAAAAAAATATTAAAAGTTCATATTGAAAAACACCTTCATTTACTGGTAGCGGTCCCTAATCTTGAGATTAAAAATATTTAAAAAAATAACTTAATGGTTTATTAGGTCTTAGAATCGAACAAAAGGGTAACGCGCAACATTATCAAAAAAAAAAAAAATTTGGCGCGAATAAAAAGCACCCTAATGCCGGGTGTGCTATGTCAATTGCACACTGCAAATTAACGGTGAAAATTAGAAACGTTAACGAAAAAAGACTGATGCTATTGAGAGCAACATTCGTTAGAAAAAAAACTTTAGAATAAGAAAAGAGTTAGAATTTAGAGTCAGAGTTAGAGTTTAGAATAAGAAAGAAGAGTTGGCGTTTAGAATAAGAAAAAGTTAGAATAAGAAAAAAATGATAATATAAAAAAATAAATGAAAAGAAACGAAAAATAACGATAAAGGTAAGAAAAAAAAAATATATAAAAAAATAAAAATGGAAAATTAACAATCGATGTATTCATGAGATCTCACCATTACGTTTATTATTTTTAATTGAACCACATAATTTTGATTAAAAAATAAATGGTTTTGATATTAATTTAATGAAAAAATATACAACTAACAATTTTGAAAAAAAAACAGAAGTTACCGGACTTTTTTCTTGAACAGTAGGTATTTCGTTTAATTTGGGTCGTAACTTAAAATTTCTCAATTCAATAAAAAGCGTGTGGTCTTATTTGAAATAATAAAGTTTACCGGGCAACCTCGTAAAGGCATTGGAAAAAAATGTTAATGTGGCTATCAGTTGTCGCCCTCAGAACTGTCAATCTTTTGCAGGAAACGTTTTCCGATTCCGCATAATTTTTGCGATTGATTGGTGGTTTTCCAATAATATGGAACACCCAGTGCGAGCGTGCTAGTGTACAAGAATAAATGCAGATTAAATTTCCACACGTTAATCCTTCTGTCATCATTGACTTGAAAATTTATTTCATGAAAATCAATGATACGTCAAAAAAGCATTTTTTAAATACCGTACGAAACTTTCATGGCTCGCGAAAAAAATACTAAACATGAGAAAGGTTGTGCCGAAGCGGGTTTGCGGGAGGGTTACCAAGAGTCCCCGTGGTAGTGCCAGATAGAGATAGGCCACGTTATTGTCGCGACTTGACAATATAACGCGAGCCACTCTCGATCGGCTCACGTCTTCGGCCTCGTAGCCGAGACTTCTCTTCCTCGTGATACATTTTTCGTTGCGCTCTACTATGCAACACTGCAAATCCCTCCTCTTAGTTTCGCAGCATGCGCGGACACAAAATCAGCCGGAGTGAGCTAGCAGTAAGAACCATTTTGCTTTGACTTGGATTGGAATAGGCTTTCTAGGGAAAATGAAAAAATTTGTCTTTGTTGAAAATGATTTTTTTCTCGCGTGTGACTGGAAAAGAGAATTTCCAGACGAAGGTCTTTGATAAACTGGAAATAGTATAGTAACAGGTAGAGAAATAAAGTTCGGGGATCGCAGTAGCCCGTGAGGGCATACCAAATAACATCATGAATTATTCCCATTTTTTAATTCAAAGTATACGAATAAAAATGAAAAATATTGGGGAAAATAAATAGTAAAAAATATGGTAAAAAACCAAAAATAATACAGTCACAGGTAAGGAGTAAAAGTTTGGGGTTCGGCGGAAGATCGTAGAACACATGAAAAAACATCGTGAATTTTTTTAGTTCTTTAATTTAAAAAATTACGAATCAAATGTGAAAACAAAAATATAAATTTTAACGTCGTTCTGTAGGTACACACGTATGAGCTCGAAGTATCGGCCACAGTGTATAGTAAAATCCAATGCTTATATGATGCTGTTGGTTGTAAATTTTTGACAGAGTTTGTACACTCTGTATGTCCTAAACAATCACACCTCATCCATGGATAGGTCCCCTACACGTATACAGAGCGGCGCTGTAATCGTGACAACACCGCGATTCTCCTGCATCAATCGCGTCAAGCGTCCTATTGTATCAGTATTTCGCGAAATCTCTTTTTGCGTCATTAAAAAAAGCGTGAAACTGGCAACTCAAATGAGATTTAAGGGCTTACATACACCTGGGTAGGTAAAAATGATCGATTTTTCAAAAAGGTGCTCATTCGAAAGTACTATCCTTTGAATGTCTACCCTGAAAAATTCATAAGGAAATTCGCAGTAATGACGAAGTTATAGCGTTTTGTAACTGACCGGGTGAGCAACAACTAGCGGTTGGGGCGCAGGTAGACGCGGCCTTTGTCATCTGTTTGACTATGAGTTTGACTATGAATGAGGTTGACACAGCAAAAAAAGATCTAATGGAAGCGTCAACATCTAAGGAAGATCCGTCATATGGCCCAGGAATCGAGGATTTCATGTGAGTTTAAAATAAAGCAATTATTTCAGTGTAAAGTGTACTCAAAACTTTAAACACGTTTTACTCGAAACAGTGTTTTCAAAATCGGTACCAGAAATATCTCCGCAACTACTGGACCGATCGGGATCAAGTTTTGCACAGTTATGGTTCACACAATAATCTAGTACTTATCGAGCCGTTTTTTCGATACCCGGGGAAAAAAGTTCATATCTGAATATATCTGAATGTATCTGAATCATATCTGTAGAATCAGATATGATCAGACAAGAAAAATGGCCAGGTCTGATCATGTAGTGTCATGATAGATCATGTATGCTTATATCTGACCATGTACGATCATATCAGAGAGAACATGTATGGTTAGATATAAGCATACATGATCTGTCACGACACTGCATGATCAGACCTGGCCATTTTTCTTGTCTGATTCTACAGATCAGACCTGGCCATGTTTCATATCTGATTCTACAGATACGATTCAGATACATTCAGATATATTCAGATATGAACTTTTTTTCCCGGGACATATGACGTCACGTGGGCGTACGTTCTAAAATTAAAAAAAAAAACGCCTTTTCCGATACGGATATTTTATTCCGATGGTGTACTTACCATATTACAGTCGTCCTGAAACAGATTCCTGCGAAATTTTTTTATCATTTACCTAGCTGCGAACCTACCTACTACTAGACCTAATGTACGTACGCTAACCATTATGCTATTTGCTACTTGAGGTGTTCTCATGATGAAAAGGGATAGTATGCGTACTTCGAACGAGGGGAGTAATTAAAACCTTTCACATTTCACACACCCACACACACACACGCACACATACACACACACACACACACACACACACACACACATATATATATATATATATATATACACACTTTTAACCTACATACATACATACTTTTAATCCAATGCTTTATGCAAAAGTGAACTATTTTGAGATATTGTTTTATTATTATTTTTTTAAGCGAGGGTTCGGCAACTTCAAAAATTAATTTAAAAAAAACGATTGTATGGAATCAAACTTTTAAATTATTTGTAGTTTAAAGACACAGTAACAAAAAATTATTAAAAATGAAATAAAAATGATCTGCAAACATTTTTTAATTAGGCATCCAAAAGTCTACAAGTCTAATAATTTTCTTAATTTTCTTCGACAGAAACGTAGGTTTTATTTAAAAAATCACTAACTTACTTAAACTGCAGATCATTGAAAAAACAACTACATATCATTAGCTATCCAAAGAGGATTCCATACAGCAGTTTTCTTCAATTAAAACCAATACATTTTATATTTCTATGTAAAAGACAAAAATGTCGCTTTTCACAAAGCGTGAGCTCTCATAACATGTAATGTTTTATGCTAAACTGTTGCATAGAATCCGTGAGCTCTGAATTTATATGCAAGAAATACAGTCGTTACTTTTAAAACTGCGGAACCATTCTCCACAGGGGATTATCCTTGCTAGGAATTCTGCTAGTGTAACTGGTCTACACAAAGAATTCTTCTAGCGTAACCAGTCTACGCAAGGAATGCTTCTAGCATAATCAGTCTTCCCAAGCAATTCTTCTAGCGTAAGCAGTCTTCGCAAGGAATTCTTCTAGCATAACCAGTCTACGCAAGGAATTCTTCTAGCGTAACCCGTCTTCACAAGGAATTCTTCTAGCATAAGCAGTCTTCGCAAGAAATACTTCTAGCGTAAGCAGTCTTCGCAAGGAATTCTTCTAGCATAACTAGTTTACGCAAGGAATTCTTTTAGCGTAAGCAGTCTTTGCAAGGAATTCTTCTAGTGTAAGCAGTCTTCGCAAGGAATTCTTCTAGTGTAACCAGTCTACGCAAGGAATTATTCTAGCGTAAGCAGTCTTCTCAAGAAATTCTTCTAGCGTAAGCAGTCTTCGCAAGGAATTCTTATAGCGTAACCAGTCTATGCAAGGAATTCTTCTAGCGTAAGCAGTCTACGCAAGGAATTATTCTTGCATAAGCAGTCTTCGCAAAGCATTCTTCTAGCGTAAGAAGTCTTCGCAAGGAATTCTTCTAGCGTAACCAGTCTATGCAAGGAATTCTTCTAGCTTAACCAGTCTACGCAAATAATACACTACTGACTATGTAGAGGAACAAATTAGAGTATTTTATGTTCAACCTTTGCTAATCACGGGAAAAAAAGTTCATGTCTGAGTGGATATGTTCATATATGTTTCAGATATTGTCATATATGTATCAGATATATTCATATCTAACATTTTACTGTATCATATATGATTAGGTCTGATCATATGCCACATCATATATGCATATATAAGATCATATCTGGTCAAATACGGTATCTGGCCTGACCATATATGAACTCATATCTGTTTATATCTGGCTAAGTACCAAGGCGAGTTTGTACCGTAAATTCGTATCTGAACATACATTATGTGATATCTGAACGTATCTGTTCGTATAAAATCATATCCGATCAAATACGGTACCAGACTCTGCTATATAGATCTCATATATGTTTTTATCTGGTCAGGTAGCAAGGCGAGTTGGCAGCGTGAAACCATATCTGAACATATATGATGTGATATATGCGCAGGTACGTTCATATAAAATTCTATCCCATCAGATACGATATCGTATCCCATATCCCTGCTCATATATCCCATCAGATACGATATCGTATCTGATGGGATAGAATTTTATATGAATGTACCTGCTCATATATCACATCATATATGTTCAGATATGGTTTCACGCTGCCAACTCGCCTTGGTACCTGACCAGATAAAAACATATATGAGATCTATATAGCAGAGTCTGATACCGTATTTGATCAGATATGATTTTATACGAACAGATACGTTCACATATCACATCATGTATGTTCAGATACGAATTTACGGTACCAACTCGCCTTGGTACTTAGCCAGATATAAACAGATATGAGTTCATATATGGTCAAGCCAGATACCGTATTTGACCAGATATGATCTTATATATGCACATATGATGTGGAATATGATCAGACCTAATCATATATGATACTGTAAAATGTCAGATATGAATATATCTGATACATATATGACAATATCTGAAACATATATGAACATATCCACTCAGACATGAACTTTTTTTCCCGGGTACCTGGCATATTTTTTTTTTTTCATCATAAGTACTGAACAATTTTGAGGCGAAAAATCGCCTGTTTTATTCCAGTGACTGCCATAACCCGAAAAAATTAGATTTTTTAATTCCGGCCCGATAAGTATTAGTTTTGTCTATCTATTTTAAGAAACAAATATGTTTTTTGAGATAAAAAATGGCGGAGGCACGTCTGGTACCGCAAACGCTGTCAACAAAAACACGTCCCAAGAAAACAACTTTGTTTGTTTGTTTGTTCGGTGTTGCTTGTTTGGGTTTATTTGGGTTCGTTTGGGTTAAGTTTGGTTTTGTTCGGTTTACGTTTATTTTTGTTTAGGTTTGTGTTTGTTTGTTCCTTTGGGTTTGATGTCTGGATGGATGGGATAGTGAGTGAGTGAGAATGTGAAATTGTGAGAAGAGAGTGAGAACGTGAGAGAGTGAGAGAGTTAGACAGTTAGAGAGTGAGAGAGAGAGAGCAACTCATATTATTTGCATGTACCTTTTTTTATCACCCGAAAAGTCTGATTACATTTTCAATGCCATGAAATAGTTGCACTTTGTGTAATATCCGTAGATTTTTTCTTAAATATTATAAAATTTAAATTTAAATTATTCAAATTATTTATAAAATCATACCTAAATTTCGGGCAATTCCTAAGTTTTTAACAAAAATACAGAACTACCATAAGGAATGTGAAGGAGTAGAGAAAATATACGAATAAGAGTAGGAAGAAAAGACGGGAGACTGGTTGACGTGGGAAATGATCGGTCAATTCGATCTCTGTAACCCGAGAGTGCGAACTTAATTTTTTCTCGCTCCCGCTCGCTTCTCGCCTTCCGTATAGCCTGAGTCGAGGGTTCGCGCTTCAGGGATAGGGTCGTGAAGACAGGCGTCGCCTATTGTCAGGCTGCCCCCTCGGTGATGCGAACAAAGTCGCTTAAATCCTCGTTACCGCTTTATCCACCTACAATGTATACACTCGTGTATACATGTATCGTTCCGCACGACAGTAGTAAATCTTGGATACTATGAAAAGTGGGGCAGCGATTAACGAGACTCCACGTCAAAATCAATCCTCTCTTCCTTCCCTTATAAAAAAATTACAATATTGGTGGGTTTGGGTTTGTTTGGGTTTGTTGAGAGATTTTTTTAGGTTTGTTGGGGTTTGTTGAGGTTTGTTGGGGTTTGTTGGGGTTCGTTGGGGTTTTTTGGGGTTTTTTGGGGTTTGTTGAGGTTTGTTGAAGTTTGTTTGGGTTTGTTGGGGTTTGTTGAGGTTTGTTTGGGTTTGTTGGGGATTTGTTGAGGTTTGTTGAGGTTTTTTGAGGTTTCTTGGGTTTGTTGAGGTTTGTTAAGGTTTGTTGGGGATTATTGGAGTTTTTTGGGGTTTGTTGGGGTTTGTTGAGGTTCGTTGGAGTTTGTTAGGGTTTGTTGCGGTTTGTTGAAGTTTGTTGGGGTTTCTTGAGGTTTGTTGGGGTTTGTTGAGGTTTGGTTTGGTTTGGTTTGGATGGATGGATGGATTGGTAGTGAGAATGTGAGAATGTGAGTAAGAGTTTGCGAGAGTGAGAAGAGAGTGAGATAGTGAGAGAGTTAGAGAGTAAGAAAGTGAGAGAGAGACCAACTCATATTATTCGCATGTACTTTTTTTTATCACTCGAAAAGTCTGATTACATTTTCAATGCCATGAAATAGTTGCACTTTGTCTAATATCTGTAGTTTTTTTTTTCAACCATTCTTGAAGCTCCAACTTTTTTTCACGCGAATGAAAATAAATGAAAATGAAATTTTATTTAAGGTAGTAGTCTCGCCACAATCACGTTGAAAAGTTTATTCACCGCTCAATTCGAGGAAAGCTTCGAAATATTGCGAAATATCCCTATAATGTAGGTTGTACATCTTATCGGGATGTAAAAACTTATAAAGTAATGATGAAAACGCCCAATATAATGTTTACCTAACCCCCACTTTTGTATCAGGCTATCCATTCTGGCCACTAATACGTAGATACTCTGCGTATACGGATATACACACACTACTGTAATCTAGTTCTGGTCTGCTCCAGTCGCTTCGTGGCGCTAGCGTATATCTCTGCGACTGGACGGTCAAAATTCATGATTTTTTTTTACCCACTTCGTCATATGTTCCTCCGTAATCGAGAATAAAAAAAACCTGTCGAAAAGTTTCGAAGTTATTGCGTGAAATGTGAAATTTTTCACTGCTCCCCATAAGAACACGTGTAAAAACCGTGCAATCTTTGATTGCTAATATCTCGCATACACAACGGTGAACCCTTTTGAAATTTTGCAGGTAATCACTTAATAGTAACCCGAATGAGGTACTCAAAATAAAAAAAAATCTATAGAAAATCCCCTTAGCGAGACCACTACCCTAAAAACATTAAGGGATAACACGCGCTGAGCTTGATGGATAACTCACGTGGCGCGCTCTGATTCGTTGCTTTTACCTGTCAAAATAATAGGTGAGCATGTACAGACCCGTTCCTTACAGAGCAAAAGGCCCTTAGGCCCACCGAAATCGATCTCCAGTGGCAAACACGTCCTTGATACCGCAGTCTACATTGCTGTAGGTATCTATAATGATGGCCTATCTAGCATCATAATGCTCATGCAGAATTTAGGTATGAAAATTGGACCGAACTGCTTTAATTTCTGCATGGCAGCGAACGAGCGCCGCATCAATTTTTCCGAAAGATCGCTCACCGATGCTGCAAAACAGGCCCGATTATCCCTCAAATCGTCCAGGAACGAAGAGGAGGAGGAAAACATCAACGTAGATGGACAAATGTATGGTGCAGGCATCACAGATTAAAGGTAAACAAACATTTCAAGGATTTAAGTGCTCGTACAACTTTAAACCCGTTTTTCTCGAAACCACTTTTTTCAAACTCGGAGGACGGATTAAAAAAAAAAATTGGATAGTAGCTTCACAATTACATTCTCTATGGGAGAACGTAGCCGTTTTATGATTAAATGTAAACTTTTTTTATAAATAGTTGACTGCTTAATTTTTGGGCAAAAAATCGATTTATTTCTTCCAAAGTGCGCAATTTATTCAAAATTTGATTTAAAAAATCCTTACGTAGTCCCATAGCTAATAATATATAGATTATAATTTTTTTTTGATTTTTGTTCCAGGTCTTATACTCTACGAGAAAACCTTCCTCCCGTGAAGCTATTTGTAAAAAAAACACGTTTTTCAAGATGGGCTCTGTCGCCGCCATTTTGTATGAAAATTATAATAATTTTTTTTTATACTTTAATATGTGTTAAATAAACCATCTCAAAAGAAATCCTATTCCTTTTTTCATACTCCCAAAGTAAATTGTCAAAGTTAGGCCTTATTTTCTGCCGATAGAGTGGTGTCATCCTTTAAATCGACAATTACGCAGGAAAAATATGACCACGAAACCACGAAACGATATGGTTTCGTTATCATATTTTATCAATCTTTTTATCAACCATTTATCATCCATCAGGATAAGAATGTGGTCACTTGCTTATTGTCATGGTTGATAAATGATAAATGAAGTGGATCATCGGCTAGGGATTTTACTTTTATTAATTAGTTATATTGGGTGAAGTAAAAAGTTCTGAGCGTTTTCTGCTAGATGTCTTTAGTGAGCCATATCTCACGATGTATACATCGCATTGGGTCATACTATACGGCGATTTAAAGGTGACATTACGCTTCAAAACAAATTCTTTGACATTTTTGTGTTTGGTGAAGCCAGTTGTGTGTTACAGCGTTCCAAAATGGAGGTAAAAGAAGAGAAAATTCGATACATTCTTCAGAACCACTACGACCAAGGTGAAAAGGCGGAGCAGGCGGCCAAAAAAATTGTGCTGTTTATGGACCCAATACAGTATCGAATACAACAGCAAAGCGGTGATTCCAACGATTCCGTTCTGGTGATATGGACGTCGAAGATGAGGCACGCTCTGTTAGGCCAATCATCGAAAATGTCGATAAAATCATGGAAATCGTCGAGTCGGACCGGCATGTGAGCACTTATTTCATTACCCAGGAGCTGAAGATTAGCCAGAAAACCGCTTGGAACCATTTGCATAAGGCTGGTCTCAAGAAGAAGCTCGATGTATGGGTGCCACACGAATTGATGCAAAAGAACCTTTTGGACCGAATTGATGCCTGCGATTCTTTGCTGAACCGTAACGAAATCGACCCATTTTTGAACCGGATGGTGACTGGCAATGAAAAATGGGTCACATACGAGAAGAACAGCCGAAAAAGATCGTGATCCAATCGCGGTGAGCCGGCCCAAACGATCACCAAGCCCGGATTAACGGCCAAAAAGGTTTTGCTATGTGGTTGGTGGGATTGGAAGGGAATCATCCACTATGAGCTGCTCCCATCGGGCCAAACACTCAATTCGGACCTCTACTGTCAACAACTGGCCAGATTGAAGCAGGCGATCGACCAGAAGCGGCCAGAATTGGCCAATAGGAAGGGTGTTGCGTTCCATCAAGACAACGCCAAGCCGCACACGTCTTTAACGACGCGCCAGAAGCTCCGAGAGCTTGGATGGGAGGTTCTATCGCACCCGCCGTATAGTCCAGACTTGGCACCAAGCGATTATCACCTTTTCAAGCATTTGCAAAATTTTCTTGATGTTACAAAACTGGCCTCAAGAGAGGTTTGTGAAAATGAGCTGGTTAAGTTTTTTACCAATAGGGACGAGGACTTCTTCAATCGCGGAATTATGAAATTGCCTTCAAAATGGACAAAAGTTATCGAACAAAACGGCGCATATTCGATCTAAATCGGATAATCCTAACTATGTTAATTTCATCGTGGAAATAAAGCGAAAAAACGCTCAGAACTTTTTACTTGATCTAATATTTACAACATTCGGGGACGTTGTACAAAGAAAATAAAAGAATTCTTCATTCCTGCATCGATAGACGATTCAAACGGCAGTAGACTCAGGCAATACTAAAGGTGCCTGTCCACATGAGAGTAAAGCTCTCGAGAGTCGCTCTGGAGAGCAGTATTAGCCAGTGTACACGCTGTTGAGAATAACTCACGCAGGCAGTAACGTCAGACTCGCCGATAGTAGACTCGTAAGAGCTTCCTCTCAAGTGAACAAGTTGTAACATGCTATCTGATAGTTACTCACAAAGGTTCGAACTCAGTATTGCGACAGTACTCTCAGAACTATGACCATGGCATGGCGCAGTTCGACCAAAGCAGACACGTGTAAATTAGTCGGAGTACGAAAAAAAATTCAATATATTGGAATATGAAATGTGACGAATACCGCAACCGAGAATTGAAAAATGGAGTGATTTCCATAATCGGATGACGATTCGAATGTATCGGAGTACCTGTAATAGCTCGTCTCATTCCCATGCGGAATTTGAGATCGGCCCAATCTTAAGGCCTTAGGCCACTCTAGGATTTTCCAAAAATCGATTTTTTTTACGTAAAAATGTAACTTAGTACCTATAAAATTATATTGCAAAAGATTATAGGTAAGAAGAATATCTAAGTACTCGATTTTTTAATTCTAGCGCAACCCCCCTTGATTCGTGTCGTGACTTTCTACTAACTTTAAACGCGTTTATCTCAAAACTACATTGTTCAAATCGGCTGGACTCATAACTCAAACAAATTTCAACCAATTTACTTGAAATTTTAACTGTATATTTAGAATTATATTTTCTGAGGCACTACGTAGGACTTTTTCATTATATTGCATAGTTCCTTTTTTATGAACAATTGTCTGACGATTTTCTCATGGCATTCTATACTTTTTGTTTTAGAAATGCGTCATTTTGACAAAAAACAATATATCAAAAAAATCCTATTCACTTCTATAGCTATTCTTATATATAATCGTAAAAACTTTAGTGTCTCATCATAACTCAAAAATTATAGGAGCTGTAGGTCCGGCCGTTGACCTTCCAAAAATAAAGGCGTCATCGGAAAAATGCTGCACAGTCGCCATTTTGAAATGTATCGCTGTGAAAAAATAATTTGGTATAGTCAATTACGTGTGTAATAAAACCCCTATTTTGTAATTCCGATTTATTTTATGGTTTTGCTGAAAAAAGATCACAAAATGTGCCCTTTTTTGCCTCTAGAGTGCCCTAAGGCCTTAATGTATTACTGGATGGACCGTCGGGCGAAAAATTAGTCCAAAATGGGCGAATCGTAGATTTACAAGTCTAGATCATCTCGCACATGTTTAGCCTCACAAATGTTAATTTTCCACTTTTAATAATAATTGAAGTTAAATTCGACGATATTGGCGTGTCCTTGATTAAGATTTTGTCAAGTGATTGTACATTTGTTTCAACTGTCCAACAAAAAAATTTCTCAATTTTTTAATTGAATTAATACGTTTAGATCACCTTATCATTATCAATAATTACCCCACAGCTCAATATATATGGAGTTTTCCAATTATTGCTATTAATTCATCGTTGAAAAGGCGATACTCCCCCCTACTTTAATTACTTTCTCGACACTTACGCAGTCGATTTATTTGAAACTTAGCATCATCAATCATTGATCCTAAATCTAGATGGTATAATATTTTCAGAATTTATGGCAATTTAGGTCCATTCGTTTTGCAACCATAACGTCTGTAAAATGTTTATAGCTACTAAATTATTTAGTGCAAAAATATAAAATGATTTATTTATCAATTTATCTATTAAGAACCTATCATCCCTCAAATTTTCAAGAATTTTGACGATCTTTTAATATCCGTCCAGTAATACCTTAAAGCCCGACTAGAAATTTCTATCCGGCAGTCGGAAGACTGATCAGGCCGCTGTGAAACTGCGGTCCGGAATACCGTAGTAAGGCACGTCTGGTCAGTGCCCCGGATGTCCAACGAATCAGTGTAACCGTAGTACGAGAGTAAGAAGGCACCCTAAACAGGCCGAAGTAAGGTAGCCTGTATCCGGCCGTAACCTCGCTGCCATGGACGCTGTTTTACGGCACGCCTTATCTGTGCCGGATGTCGACCGGGTCAGTGGAACGATAGTACGAGAGTAAGAAGGCTACTTTACTCCAGCCTGAAGAGGTTACATTCTCCCGACTAGAAATTTTGATCCGGCAGCCTAAAGTCTGATCAGGCCGCTATCAAGCTGCGATCCGGAATACCATAGTAAGGCACGCCTGATCAGTACCGGATCTCCACTGCATCAGTGGAACCGTAGTACAGGAGTAAGAAGGCATCCTGAACAGGCCGACGTAAGGTAGCATGTATGCCGCCGGCGTCCATGGCAGCATGTATGGATGCCATGGACGCCGTATTACGGCACGCCTTATCAGTGCCGGATGTTGACCGGTCCAGTGGAACCGTAGTACGGGAGTAAGAAGACACCCTGAACAGGGCGAAGTACGGTAGTCTGTATGCCGCTGTAACATGGCTACGATGGACGCCGTGTTACGGCACGCCTGATTTCTACCGGATGTCGACCGGATCAGTGAAACCGTCGTACGGGAGTACGAAGCTACTATTATTTTTATTTTTATTTTTAATGTTTTTTCCTAAGGTACACGCTGTTCGCGGTTGTTACCTATTTTTTCCTCCACTGTGACTGTTTCTTTCCTCCTTTTTCCACACGCCTTTTTCTTCATCTTCAACTTTTTTCATCTTCAACTTAAAAAACAGGATTGTTTTTTAAGTTTCAAAGACCAAGATTCTATTTTTAAAAATAATAAAATTACTGACATTCTTTATGCAGGACCACAAATAAAGCATATGGAAAGAAAAAATATTACGATAAATTTATTCATTCATAATTTGTTGATGATTTAATTTTTCATTTCAGGCATAGATACGACAACCGGATCAGGGTCTGAAAGAGTGTACTGATCAGGTCAGTAACCGGCATTCACTTCAAGGCCGGATACCAAATATCGTTTCACGCCTAATGAAGCCCTGATCCGTAGCTAAATTTCTAATCGGGAGGTAATTTCAAAGATCCTAAAGTCACAATGAACAATGATTAGACGGAAAAAAAGGATGTTTGTCGAAACAGCTGGATATGCTGATAGTCCACATCAAATAGATATTGAGGGTTCAAAATATCTTTTCCAAACACGCACACGTAAGACCCATGTGTAAGTGTATGTGAAGCGGCGGAAATTTCTTAGCTTTTCAAATAGAAAATAGAGGATGAAAATAAAAGATGCTAGACAAAGAGTAGGATCGCATAAAGTTTGTTCGTATGTATGCATATACATGTATATATCTATAGGATTGGAGAGTTCAACCCCCAGAGAATTTTCACTCTACATGAGCTGCTCCTTCTCTCTCTCTCTCTCTCTCTCTCTCTCTCTCTCTCTCTCTCTCTCTCTCTCTCTCTCTCCGACTCTCTTTCCCGCTCAGCCGAGTCCGATACGGACTGCTGAGCTTGCAAGTTCCACAGGGCGAAACTCAACGCGCTGAATATCGTTTCGCTGTGCTAACCGGAACTTTCCGTTCCGAGCAGCCGCCTCCCGTTACATTCTTACTCGCCTTCGCCGGTTCTCGCTTACCGCCGCCTCCGTGTTTCGCAATATATATTTTTTAATTCCAATTTCTGTTAAAATCTAATTAATGAAATTTTATAAATCCAATTTTGCGGTTGGAGGGTGAGGGGCTTCAAAAGGAGAGGAAAAAAGTAGACGCTATTTGACGACGATATGTATCCGAAACTGTCGAAGACGACGATTTATTATAATAATAATAAGTATAATGATTTTATTTACACATATATAACGGCAATTAAAACTTCTCCGGGTCGCATCTCACATTTTTCCAATATCTTTTTTTTTCTTCTTTTTTCAACGCACAGCAGTCCACGTGGATTTTTCATTAGTATCGTACTTTCACATGGATACGACCAAAACAATAATATTTTAATATGTGTAGGTACTTCATGTAGGAATAACGAAGCCGCATCGCGCGAGTCGATTTGCATTTTGAAAAAAAATTGCCCGATACTCGTGACGCTAATAATAAGTATAATAGAAATAAACGCGAAGAACAAATGTAACGACGAAAGTGTAAAGAAAAAAATGGAAGGAAAAAAATGTTTCCCAACGATATTTTTTCACGTCTATATGTACAATCCGGATAAACTTGTAAATCAACAATATTTTGTGCATTTGTTGCAGTTTCAAAAGGTTTACTAATAATACAATTTCATCTTCTCGTAAAATAAAAACGAAAAAAGAAAACAACGTATCAGTACGAATCCACAAGATAAGAGACATTATACTTAATCCTAGAATTCTTTTGCGCTACGACAATGTTTCTCGTCATTCTCTCATTTTTTTCCCTAATGTTTGCTCGCTCCGTAGACGATAAAATACCCTTTTTTATTAATCTTTGTGTTGGCATCTCGAAAAAAAAAGTCGCCAAAGGGGACCGAGTTTTACTCGCATATATATCTGTTATTATTCCTATAGACGCTTCCTTTTTATTATTCCTCAGATTCGTTTACCCCTAGAATAATTTTCGCTTCGATTTAGCCTAGTGATACTAGAGATCTTTGGCGCGATTCCTTGCGAGCTGGCCGACAGAACCCACGGTTTTTTTTTCAGTCGCTTTTAAATCCAAAATTTGTGTGCCGATTGAATTTGAAGGAAATAAAAAAAAAACATGAGAATTCAAAGATGACAATCAGATATTGGATCAGCATCAATTGATATGCAAAAATTTCTAGTTGCTCTGATTAGTCGCATCAAGTCGTTGAATTCATCGTCAAACTTTTCAATTGATCTAGCTAATGGTAAACTGAATAAATTGATAAAAAAAAAACAAATGTCTGAGTACCCAAAACCACTAAAATCTGAAAAAATATCTTCGTATAGCGAAGAATTCTCTCTCACTCGCCGATTTTCTGCACCTTCCTCGTGACAGCTATTGATATCTACAGACCGAACTGTTGCACCACATTTTTCGTCGAAATTTGGATCGACTTATCCCGTACAAGAGTCACACCACATTGTTCCATAAAAATTACACTTTTTGTTTTTCTCCTACTTACCGTCGATGATGCGCAGGAAGCAACAAATTCTCGTCGAGAAAATCGACGATTTTGTTTGCTCGTTTAACCCTGACGCGAATTTTTGTGATTTGTTATTGCCCTCCCCCTACCTGATCCCCTTAAGTCCAGCAAGCACCACCGCGGCGCTGTCTTTGTCACAGGTAAACTTCGGGACTCGCAGGGGCCGGTTGATGTTGTTGCTGGTGAGCTTGAGGATGAGTTTGCTGCTGTTGATGAGTCGACGATGGATGCTGAGATTGTGACTGTTGTTGTTGTTGTTGCTGCTGCTGCTGCTGCTGTTGAGACGAGGCCGCATTGGGGGCTTGATGATGACCCGTGTGACCGTGACCGTTGTGATGATGACCTTGACGGACCCTCAATATCTCGCATCTTTGCTTATAAAGATCGCGCTCCTGCTGTACCCGAGTCAATTCCATCTTTGTACGCTGCAATTCCGTCTGGAGATTACGATTCGTTGTCTCGAGATCCTGACGTTGTTGAAGACGCTTGCTGCGACAGTTTTGGGCGTAGCCCCGATTCTTTAGAGTCCGTCGCTTCTGCTTGAGTCGCGTGACCTTCATCATACAAATTACACCTTTATACGATCGGCCGGAAGCCTTGTTTATTTTTGCTTCCCTTTTCTTCACCCCTAAGATCAGTGGTAAGATTCTAAGCATGGGTGCGACTGTGCATATCCTTGTCAATTGGAAAAGATTTTTTCAAAAAAATAAAGATAAAATCCTAAATTCGTGTAAGTAGTTGACGTTGAAAATTCACAATCAATTCGAAAAAAACATCAGTTTTTAATGCCACGAATCAATCAAATTATTATGAATGAATATCAATCAACATAAATGATTTTTTTACTTCTATTTATTTTCCAATCGCATAGAAGGAGTTCTCACCTGAGGGAAGTGAGCTTCGATAAACTAAACCCAAACGGTATCAAAACTAGCTTCAACCACGAGCTCATTCGTCAGACTTCTTAATATTGCGTTCCCACTGATCGTCGAGTGATCAAGAAAACGAACAAAAAATGAATTTCGACGAAGCAAGGAGGATTCAGATGAAGAGGTACGACGAAATACGAAACATGTGTAAGCATAAACCCAAACTCACGATTTTGTTCAATTTCCCTAACCCTTATTTCCCCATGCAGCCCAATGAGTAGATTGACAAACAGTCTTAAAGTCAGAACAATCAGAAATCAAACGAAAAAGCTTTCTTGTTCAGCTTAATCTCGGTGCTCTGGAAAAGTGCACGTTAATCACTCGAGAGTAAGTGGAGTGCATAGAATTTAAAAAAAAATGTCGGACGACTTAAACCATCGAGTGAAAGGACAAGTATACAAAAAGGATAAAACAATGTCCAGCTGCATTCTCTTTTTAGCCTACATACGCATAGTGGATCGATAAAAGCTTAAATTGAGGTCGAAACGTGCATTGCTTGAGGGGTCATCCGATAGTATAGACGGTTATAACCATGGACCTGGCATCACCGATTGATCGTAAGTAGACAATTTATATTAAAATTCAGCACTCGAAACTTCAAACGCGTTTTTCTCGGAATGTCGTTTTTCAAAACGGCGTACACACTCAAAGGAAGAGTTTTCAAGAGTTTTCAAAAATTTTGACCCAACATTCTTCACGCCATTCTTTATCTTGCTATGGAAGCTTTTTTTGACATCTTCATATTTTTTTAACAAAAAAGTGTCGAAAAAATAGGCCAAATTCGATACTTTTTTTCAAACCGCCGCCATTTTGTCAATTTTTATTTTAAAAAACCTCCATAGCAATATGACGGCATTCATACTGATTAATAATCTTTTTACAAATTTCGTTTCAGATAATATGTACGGCCATACCGTACACCGTGAGGACTCTTTTTTTTCGAAAACGTTTAAAAATGTATTTTCTGTTCTTCATGGGCGCTTTAATTTAACATAAAAAATCGGATTGATTAGCGTATTGTAACCATCGAAAAAATAATCGCGAATATCAGCATCTTATTTATTATCAGCTCAACGAATTGGCCATCGAAAAATTAGAATCGCGTTCTTGCTATTCGTGGGATCAGCAAATGAATGAAAAGGAGAGGTAAAACGTGCGCAACACAAAAGAACGATAGTGTAAAAGAAATGAGAGACCTCACTCACCTCTTCCCGCGGGCAGCCGTGTAGACGTTTGTTGAGCTCACGTACGGAAAGTGACATTAGTATCTCGTCGTTCATAAGTTCCTCCTGGGCTTTCGAATTGTCACCGCAGCTCGAGTAATGCCCGCTGCTCGAGCGATGAACAGGACTGGGTCCTGCACCGCAAGAGCTCGCGGAACACACGCTCATCGGTCTGCATGGTTGTGATATTGATGGATGAAACGGGCGACAGTATTGTATACTGTCGTCCATCCCTGACATCATACCAGCGGCGCCCGCGGGAATTCCACCGGGACTCGGACCACCTCCACCGCTACCACCACCCCCGCCACCACCACCACCGTCATAATCCAAATGACCCGACATCGTTATGTAACCACCTGAAAAATATCCGTCGTCCACCTCTACATCCCCGCAAATATTCACGAGTGACTCAGTTTAAAAAAATCAAGCAATTGTTTTTTGGGCGTATTTATTTAAATCTTAACAAAACGAGGAGCACTTTTCGTACCAGCGAACCCAAACAAGAATCGTATTACGGCAAATCCAAGTGTAGAGTTTCACATCTACATTTAGTCACCTTTTTTACCTTGTGGTCACTTTTTACACATTTCCGAGTGTGTAAGTTCGGGATTCGCTTCATGCTTTTTGTATTACACAGTTAAGTGTATTATTTATATGTATAGTTTATGTATTATTTGATTATTTTTTACACACTGCATGCGTATTGGTTCACGGCATCACAGGCCCGTCTAATAAATGCATAGATTATTTCATAAATCCAAAATAGAATGAACCATCTAACTCAGAATTCTACATTAAGGGCTTACATACACCTGGGTAGGTAAAAAATATCGATTGTTCAAAAAGGTGTTCATTCGAAAGTACTATCCTTTGAGTGTCTACTCTGAAAATTTCATAAGGAAATTCGCAGTAATGACGAAGTTATAGCGTTTTGTAACTGATCGGATGAGCAACGAAAAACGATTAGGGCGCAGGTAGACGCGGCCTCTGCCATCTGTTTGACTATGAGTTTGACTATGAATGAGGTTGACACAGCAAAAAAAAAGATCTAATGGAAGCATCAACATTCTAAAGAAGATCCGTCATATGGCCCAGAAATCGACGATTTCATGTAAGTTTAAAATAAACCAGTTGTTTCAGTGTAAAGTGTACTCAAAACTTTAAACGCGTTTAACTCGAAACAGTGTTTTCAAAATCGGTACCAGAAATATCTCTGCAACTACTGGACCGATCGGGATCAAGTTTTGCACAGTTATGCTAGACACAATAATCTAGTACTTATCGAGCCGTTTTTTCGATACCTGGCATAGTTTTTTTTTCTCATCATTCTGAGAAATTTTGAGGCGAAAAATCGCCAGTTTTACTCCAGTGACTGCCATAACCCGAAAAAATTAAATTTTCAAATTCCGGCTCGATAAATACAAGTTTTATTTATCTACTTTAAGAAACAAATATTTTTTTTAGATAAAAAAAATGGCAGAGGCACATCTGGTACCGCAAACGCTGTCAGCAAAAACACGTCCCAGGAAAACGTCATACTTTAAGGCCTTATATACGCGAAAAATTTCAAATTTTTTTATTTATTATTTATTTTTGATTCCATTAGCCTGAACGGTTAGGAATATTTTAAGCTTTACAGAATTTAAAAATTCCAAAAATTGTTAAAGTTAAAGGTAAGATTGCATTTGTAATAGATAAGGCGCGGCGCGCCCGACCGCCAACTTCAAAGCCGTTTTTCCACGATTCACTTTTTTGAACCTTGTGAAAGTTCTAACTCTTGAACGAAGGTTCAGATCGTTTTGAAATTTTTACAACATTTTCTTAGTATCATCACCTATCGTGTGAAGCACAGAAACAAAAATTTCAATGACACAAAAAAATATAAAAAAATTAAATACCGACAGAAAATTGAGTAAAAAAATTTTAAGTTTCGAATTTTTATTATAATAATTTTTTTTTAATAATATTTTTGGTTCACACTGAAGATACATTCATTATGCAATTATAAATATGTTCATTTTTTTTTCAGACACCCACATCGATGCCGAGAACTTTCACCATGAACGCGCGCGCAAAAAAAATACATTGCTTTATTATGTTATATCTCCGCCATTTGTTAATATTTCTGATTTTTTTTTTTTACATATATTTAACCATGTGCATAAATGATCTGTAAAAAAATGTTGTCAATATATGCGTCATTTTTTTTTAACCGCGTCTAGAAAAGTACCTTCGAAAATCGGCGAAATCGCGTATATAAGGCCTTAACAAGCCCTGTTCAATTAATTTCATTTAAATAGGTATTATTTAAATAGGTATCAACACACATAAATACATTGTTTAAGACACTTTTGATATCTAAACGTGTGCATGCAGACATTTACATGTTTTACATGTTTTGAAGATAGCAATAATATGTTAAAATTGAATGCGGTTCATGTCTTTGAAAATACACATTTACTGTGTTTAAATTCTCGATAACACACATAAGTGCGTAGTTTTAAGTTGTGTTTGGCATTTACACGTGTTAATTCCTAAAATTACACACCTTACGTGTAAAAAAAAATAACACACATGAATTTGCAGTGCAATCACCGTTTCCGAAATTTTCTCGTTGAATCAGCTGAATGCGGTATATGCGTATTTTTGTTTGGTCCAACTATATTTTTATTTACTTGTACAAAAATGTTTATTAGACTTGGCGAAGTGGTTATATTTTAGGTATATTGGCAGGTATAGGGAAAAGGTGTACGAGTTGATCTCATGGGGTAAGATGATCATTTTCAGTTTCGACGAAACTATTAACGTTGTGGTATCTAGTGTTATCACGTATCTAGTGGTATTCTTTGGTAAAACATAGCGCCCCCCCCCCCCCCCCCCCGCACGCTAGTCAAGTCGGAAAAAAAGACGGAAAAAAAAAATTGTGAGCTCTTGATCTATGGTAAGGTTGGCTTTAAGCTTAGGGAACTTTTATTGTATAATCTCAGTTGCAATCATTGTTGTGTTTATGGCTTTATAATATGCTCAATTTGGTTTTTTGGTTGGCGTGGTAACAGTGGTATACTTAAACGTCATGTTACCGAGCAATAAATGAAAAAGTTGAGTTTGGGGCAAGATGATTGCTTTCTAGGTGTACAAGATGATCCCTAGGGATCATCTTGTAAACAAATAACGTACCTATTTTATTTTTATTAAAGGTGGTGCAGCGTAACTACAAAAGTTGGTATTGTTGGTTTATTTTTTTAATAAATAATTTAAATAAATCAATAAATTGATAATATTAGGTGTAGTAAAAAGAAATCCATTATTTTTGCAATAGATGGCTTTAGTAATCCGTATCTCGCGTTGTATAAGTGCGATCGGATTACGCTAGACGGCGTTAGAAAGATAAGATTTCGTACTAAAATAAACATCTCAGACAGTTTTGTGATTGCTTGACTCAATATTGTTTGAAAATACGCCATATTTTACAGTTTTTCTTCGATAAAGGCGAAAACGCAAGCCAGGCGGCTGAAAATGTGAATATTGTTTATGGTCCTGATACTGTAACGGCCAATCGCGGGCAATTTTGGTTTCGCCGATTCCGTTTCGGTAATTTTGATGTCAAAGATGCACCGAGCTCTGGAAGGCCAATTGTCGAAAATGTCGATAAAATAATGGAAATCGTCGAGTCCGGCCGTCATGTAAGCACTTTTTCGATTGCCCAGGAGCTTAACATTGCACAAAAAACCGTTCGGAACCACTTAAATAAGGCTGGATACGAAAAGAAGTTCGATGTACGGGTGCCACACGAGTTAACCCCTTCGTTGGCAGAGAGAATTCGACAAAAAGTGCCCAAAATGGCAGGAAATTTTTTTTATCCTGAAAACTTGTACTCTGGGTTTTTTGAGGGTGCTGATTACAAATCTGAACTCAAAATCACCATGAAAAATTCCTTCATTTTGCGTTCAGCATCACACTCAGCGTCCCCGGAAACCCCCGAGTACCAAGATTTATCCGAATCGAGCTGTTTTTTGCACTTTCGTCCGCCATATTAGATCCGCCATTAAAAATGTTTGAATTTTGTGTTCAGATTCGTAATAAGCAACCTCGAAAATCCCAGAGTACCAATTTTTATCTAAATCGAGTAAAATGTTCAATTTCGGTCCGCCATTTTGAATTTTCAAATTTAAAGTTCAGATTCGTATTAAGCGACCTCAAAAAACCCGGAGTACTAATTTTCATCTAAATTGAGTAAAGTTTTTGATTTTTGCCCGCCATATTGGCGCCGCCATTTTGAATTTCCAAATATTGACTTCAAATTCGGATTCAGCGAGCCCAAAACCTCCCGAGTGAGACTCCGATTTCAAATCAGAGCAAGTTAAATAGGGAAATAAAGGTTGACGCACTATTGCGTCAATGCCACACAGGGCACGGAATTATTTGACGCACTATTGCGTCAATGCCAATAAAGGGGTTAACGCAAAAAAACCTCATGGAATCCATCTGCGAATCGCTGCCGAATCGCAACAAAATCGACCCATTTCTGAAGCGGATGGTGACTGGTGATGAAAAGTGGGTCACTTACGACAACGTCAAGCGAAAACGGTCGTGGTCGAATGGCGGTGAGCCGGCGCAAACGGTGGCCAAGTCAGGATTGACGGTCAGGAAGATTTTGTTGTGTGTTTGGTGGGATTGGCAAGGAATCATCTACTATGAGCTGCTCCCCTACGGCCCAACTCTTAATTCGGACCTGTACTGTCAACAATTGGAGGGTCTGAAGGAAGCAATCGCCCAGAAGCGGCCATCTTTGGCCAATAGGAGAGGAATTGTGTTCCACCAGGACAACGCCAGGCCACACACATCGATGGTGACTCGCCAAAAGTTCCGGGAGCTTGGTTGGGAGGTTCTTATGCATCCACCTTATAGTCCGGATCTGGCACCAAGTGATTACCACCTGTTCCTGTCTATGGCGAATGATTTTGCTGGTGAAAAATTCGCCTCAAGAGAAGCTTGTGAAAATCGACTGTCCCAGTTTTTTGCCAATAGGGACGAGGGTTTCTATGAGAAAGGCATAATGAAATGACCTTCAAAGTGGCAACAAGTTATCGATCAAAATGGTGCATATTTGACCTAAATCGGATCATTCTAACTATCCTGAATAAAGCCTTCAATTTCTTGCAAAAAATAATGGATTTCTTTTTACTACACCTTATATATAAATAAATAAATTAAATTAAATTTAAATAAAGTAAAGAATACATTAAAATAAATGTAAGTTGGTTTATTTTTTTTAGATTGTATCATGAAGAATTTTTTTTCAACATAAGATGCTGATTATGAACGTTTGTTGTCTTAATTATATAAAAAGATTGTCTATTTATGTTCAAACTACATTATTGATGTATATAATTAATATCACTAATAATAATTTATATACCTAAGTAATTTAAGACTGGCTGTAGAAGACTGGTTTAGTTTAATTCTATTTGGGTGAGATAAAACTTATAATATTTATTTTTGCAAATTTTTATTTATGTTTACCTAATTTCTTCAAAATAAAAAATAAAATCCCCAAATAGAGGCAAGATGATCCGGGGGATCATCTTGTCCATACCCTAGGGATCATCTTGAACACCGGGGTGTACAAAATGATCCTTATGTAAGGTTTTAAAAAATGGAAATATTTTTATTGAAACCCTAATAAATTGAATATTTCGCATATGCCAATCGTAAGATAGATAAATATTCCAGTAGTCAATGCTTTCAGATCTTAATTATGTTGAATATCTTTGAAATTATGAGCACTCTCCCTTAGGAGGATCATCTCGTACACCTTTCCCCTACTGGTAATTGCAAATTAATTTTCCCTTGAGCGTTGACTGCGACGCAATCGTTCAGTCGAGTCAGATCAATTTTTTTAGTGGAAAATGTATGTATCTGCTAAATGATTTTTCAAATCCGAACGAATGTTTAGTAGACGAAACGAGAGTTCACGTCACATTCGAAGCAAGCACGGAGTATTCTAATAGTGTTACTAAAAACCTCAAAACCTAATGTTCGTTATTTTTTTTTATCAAAAACTAGTTACTGATATGAATTTTTAATCATTGTTTCGGGTTCGCAATTTTCTTGTAACGAAGTTCCAAATTTTTTGTACAAATACCAATGGCTTAAATGGGTTTTGACGTAATTACAAAAGTTATTAGAATTTAATAAAATACTATGAGAGTCAAAAATACATTTTTTTTTATTGAAAGCGATCTGCTGCTCTTGAGATATGCAATACTTATCTAAGTTAAAATATATAATTCAATTGCAGCGAATAACAAAGTTGAATTAACATAAATGAAATTGTATCGAAGTCAAATGTACCGTTTTTTTAGACACGATTAAAATCAATTTAAACATATAGTTGAAGTAAATATATAATTTCATTCAATTGAAATAAAAAAACTAGAAGGCCGAGATTCAAAAAGAATTTCGTTTGATTCAACGAACCATTTCTTCCCGTTCGGGGTACGGTTAAATTGCTTTCTCGATCAGACTGTGAGCAAAGCAAAATGCGAAGTCCAATTTGTGCGCACGTCGAACTTACTCCAATTTTTATATTTTTTTGTATTAAAAAAAAGATCACTATGTCCCTCTCGAATATTTCAATACGAATATTTTTCGGCAAAATAATGCAAGAATGATTCAACTGCTTTGAAAAATAAATTAACGGGATCCGAAAGAAACAGCTACGAAAAGTGTTCGTATAGATTCGAATCATAAAAATATAAAGTATAGATATCGTATGAATCCAAAGACCTACACTGCCAAAAAAATATTTAATTTAAATAGGTTCTCTTTTAATCAAATAGGTTTTTTTCTTGTCTCACGGCCTATTACGATCTTATTTATTTCAAATATATATTTGTAATTGTTCCAGTTATTCTTGTCAAATATTAAATGCATTTAAATAAAATAAATGAAGATTCGAATCAAGCACATTCTTTCTTTGGGTATGGGCGATATTTTTTAATGACAAATATTTTTTACTAGCGTGAATAAACGTCTATTTGATTCGAATATATATTTCTGTCAACCCAAACAAACCCAAACGTTGCTCAATAGCTTGGATCAAATAAGTCAGAATTTGTTGCAATAAAGACAGACCATTAATTCAATCAACTATAATAATGTTTGACGCTACGAAAATTCTATTTAATTTGAATAAAAAAAAAATTAAATCGATACATTTGGTGGATTCAACTGAATTGTTTTTTGAAACAGATGAAACGGGATCACATATTTATTAGGAATAAATAAAATATTTGGTTATCAGATCGTATTAAATAGATTTCGATTTGAATAAATAAATATATTCGAAATAAATGATTTCAATAACGGAATGCAATAGGAACAAGTTTGATTTCACGAAAAATCGAGTTAATTCAAATAAATAAAAATCAAACAGACGTATCTAGTTAATATCAATAGAATTTTTGTGTCAGTGTAGAAGAGCGAGAAGTGGTGGCTAAAGGAGTGCTGACGACATACAATGTGAATCGCGCTATGTTATTACCAAAAAATGGAATACTGCGTAAAAGTCATCAAATTCAATAATACAGAACGACTTACGCACAAAATTATTTTATCATTACTAGATTATTAGTTCACCAGAATTCATCTGGGTATGTCATCCTCTAATCAAATTTTCCCAATATCGAGACCTACATAAATCGCTTCAGCACCAAAAAAACGTAGAATTTCACCCCATTTTAAATTTCTGCCACCAAGATAACATCCTCAAATATACAAATAGAGTCTTGTTAGTTCAATAGCATAGGCCAGCCACTTAATTCGTCATCCACAAATGGATCTCTCGCCCCATGCCTCTGCTTTGAATGAGCATAGCTGGTACAGAAAATTCTCACGGAAAAATAAAGTCGATTGATTGAATAATTCAAAAAGACATGAGAATGGAGTTAAAAGAAAATGAATTTCGTAAAGAGACCAACCGGCGAGTCTGGCATGTCTGGGCAAATGATGTTGGGCCTGTTGTTGCTGCTGCTGTATGTCCTGAAAGTGATGATGCGACGGTGTAGAGTGCCAGGATTCTGGATGTGGTTCGGGTGTCTGATCCTGAGGACAATGAGGCCTCAAATCGAGGGGTTCTTGTCTGAGTGATTGAGCTAGCCATCCCATGCCACCCGTGCCAGATTGTTGCAAATCTTCCTGGGCCATCGTGCCAGATTGTTGAAGATGTAGCAACGATATGCGATCGCGATGATCCCGCTCGCCCCGATGGAGATGCAAAGGGGGTGGCGAGGCCGAGACAGGTGGCGTATCGGGCGGCGTTCCTGGATGTGACAGGGTCGTCAAGTGAGAGGCTGCACCCGGTGGTGCTTTAACGAGAACACCGTGCTGCACCTGTATGTGGGGTTGGCCGTATAATGGATGAGGCTGCTCGAGCTCGTGAGCTGGTGGTGTCAACGGTGCGAGAGCTAAACCCTGAGCTCCGGCTTGGCTCTGAAGCTGCAGTACACTTCCGTTCACCATCACGGCTGGTGATCCTAAACGTATCTGCAACACAAATAGCAATGGTCCTTTTTCTCTATTCATTCTTTCTACGCTTTGTTGATAGTTATTGTTCTAACTGCACCAACAATAGAGGACGAGCTGTCGTCGTGCGGCTGCGGCGATCTCCCATGTCAAGCAACGTTGGCCTGGGCCAATACTTGGATGGGTGACCGCTTCGCCGGGCACTGGCTAGCGCGTCGACTACCGAGCAGTTTTACTGAGTTTTTCGATGCTCTCCCGACTGAAACTGAGTGAATTATAGCCGCCGGTATCGGCGCAGGTTTTTCATAGTTTCAACCAGATCTGGCAGTAACTAGTTACTTCAGTATCGAATTCGATTAAAGATACTCGCTACAAATGTATCGAGCAACAAGAATTCTATCGATACTTCGCTACAAAAGTAGCAATCTCCAAAAATCGCTCTATACTTTTGTATCGAGTAACGAAAAATCCTTTGATACTCGATACTTTTGTATCGAGTAACGAAAAATCCTTTGATACTCGATACTTTTGTATCGAGTAACGAAAAGTTTTGCGATACTCGATACTTTTGTATCGAGTATCGAATGAATCTTCGTTACTCGTTACACAAGTATCGAATAACGAAAAACTTTCCGTTACTCGACACTTGTGCCATTCCAAAGCCTCAAAATGCGAAATTATTCTGTTAACAGTTTTGTAATTTTTCACGGTTGATACAGAACCCTTGTACTCGAGGGAAGATAAAGAATTTTCGACTTTTTGTCAATTTTATTAAATTTGTAAAAAAAAATTCAAAACGATGAAAAAATTCTTGAAAAATTTATATGCATTCGGAAAACTTAACAATTTCATTTCAAATAACAAAAAAAACAATTTTATAAAAATTTAAACATATAACAATATTATAAAAGTATCGAGTATCGAAGAACTTTTCGTTACTCGATATAAAAGTATCGAGTAACGAAAAGCTTTTCGTTACTCGATACTCAAGTATCGAGTATCAAATAAATGTTCGCTGCTCGATACAAACGTTGCGATTTCCAACAATAGCTTGATACTTTTGTATCGAGTAACGAAAAGTTTTTCGATACTCGATACATTTGTATCGAGCAAAACGTAAAGCCCGATACAGATTTTGGACAAATCTGGTTTCAACATGCCCTCGGGCAAATGCGGTAAAGAAGCGAAGATATTTAGTGAGGATCCTCAATAAGCCCGAAAATCCAAATTTCAATTGTCCTTCCTTCCCGTGCAGGAATTTTTTAGGGATACCTAAGTTCCGATCGGATCCCGATCGGGACATGATACGAATTCCCTCGAAGGGGTATCCTCATCGGCACAAGGAGGAGACGTGGTGGCAAGAATTTGAAATACGTATTAAATACAGTTTTCTTAGCAAATTACATATTTTCTTAGTTCGAACGATCTTTATTTAATTTAAATACAATTACTTAGAATAAATAAGCAGGAAATATAAGTCTTTCAAGGTCTAAATACTGTTTTTTTGAATTTTTTTTTATCAAATGTAAAGAATTTTTTCGAAATTCTGGTATTAAAATAATATGAGTTTTGACCGTTATACTGTAGCATCAATTTTTACTTAATATTTTTCAAATCCTTGAATAAACGATTTCAAAAAATGTCCAGCGTCTCCAGCCGTTACGGATCGGTATCTCCTGGTGATTTTTGAATTCATCCCTGGGATCCGATTCGATATCGAACTATATCTTATTCTAGAAGTTCGGGATTCTAACCTGAATCCTATGCAAAGTTTCTATTTCCATTCTGACTAGAGTCGTTAATAGTTTCGGATTAGGATCCTGGCTGGAATCCGATTTGCGAGCGTTACATTTCGCTCTCGGATCCGATCCTATATCTGAGTGGATCCCGATTGAGAAACGAGGATCCTAGTCCGAATCGGACTGTATCCATGACAATATTTCTGCACAGGTTCTTCCTATCATTCAATTATTATTCGGATACCTCAAAGTGTCGGGACTCTACTTCCGGCTATCTAAACACCAATCCTATTTGATCGGTAGATAATCAATCACCAATTGATCCTTCATACGAGTTACGAGTTATCAACAAACTGGCCACTCGTTCACTAAACTAAACAACATACTCCCAACGACAAATTACAATCTCAACTAATACGTTACTGATAATCAACGAAAAAAATGGACCATCAGATTCGCTGATGTCAGTGAGTCAAATTGCCGGTATTTATTTTCCTCGACCACCAACTCGTTCGACAATTACTTCTCAAAGAACTTGCATTCACATTTTCACAATTTACCAAACACTATTTATAAACCTAATGACGCGAGAACGGAGAAAAGAGGGCGAAAAGTTCAGCACCGAAGAGCATGACGACGAGAGGGACGCGATGATGAGCTGGCTGAGAGCAAGAGAGGATAAAAAACGAGTCTTATCCAGATAAATCTTGCGTAACACGAGCGAGAGAGAGATACGTCGATTCGTGATAAATATGACGATAACGCGATTTATCATAATTGAAACAAAAGCGACCTTCATTATTTAAACGTCCGTTTTTTAAGAGAAAACGAAAATGACGGAATCGTGACGCAAACGACATGTGTATTCATTTTTTTTGGTACTACGAGACGTTTTGCTTGGTCCCGAAAGAGAGAGAGGGAGAGAGAGAGAGAGAGAAAAGGGACAAAAGGAAAAGCAGAGAAAGAGAGAAGAGGCAGAGGATTCGACGGTTTATGATGAGGCTCACCTCGCGCTTAACGTCGGCAGGATCAAGATGATCGAGCACGAACTCCTGTACGTATTCTCTTGCAAGATGATCTTCGGCCTCCATTTTCACCTCCTCGACCACGATTTCGTCCTCCGAGGCCTTTAACGAAGCGAACCTTCCGGTATCCGCATACGTTATTCGATCAGCCTCGAGCACAGCTTGACCTTCCTCGTCTGGACAGTGTCTCACGATGACGCCTCCACCACCACCACCACCACCACCACCACCACCACCACAACCACCACCACCTCTTCCTTCTCCTTCGACGACTTTGTCGACTCCTGGACAAGCCGTTTTTACCGTTCTATCGTCTCCAATCACCTTGATTATTATTTACGAACAACTTGGGATCACGAAAAGACCAAATCCCGTCAGACACCGCCCCCGCCTTCTCTCGGAAAACAAGCAAAGCCGATTGTTTCTCTTCGGGATTTTACGGGAGTTGAGGACTTCCGTTTTGGGGCAAAAGAGTCCGTGATTAAGTCTTGCCTCTAGATAGAATAAAATGGCAAAGTTTTTCTCCCACACGAATCACCTCGATACTTCCTCTTTCGTTTTCTTTTTTTCGTCACATACTCTTTATACGCGGATACGAAGGGGCCAATGAAAGAAGGACGTTTCTTCGATCTTTTTTTTTTACTTTCGTCGTTTTGTTTCAAGTATTTCTAAACTCACTCGAGTGTTGCACTCTCGAGGAATCTTTCCAACGATGAATGACGATCCTCAATTTTCTCTGTCCTTGGCTTATGAAAAAAAAACAGTCCATCGGTCGAACACGAATGACAAAGATCGCCGGTGGACGTGAAAACTTTACACAGCCGAGTGCTCACTAGAACTTATCATCCACCTCCCTTCGCGTGATTGTCAACGATGACACACAAACGTGAACTGACGACGAGTCTTTACGGTCACTGTTGGCCTCATCGTCATGAGAATCAGTTGTTTATTTCTGGGCTTATCTTCCCCGTCATCTAGCTAAATTACCAAGGGATTTTCATTCCTTCTCGTCAACTACCACCCTCGAATATTGCACAAAGTCAACTCCACTCCAACGACACGGGTCACCAATTGGGAAAAACGCGGCCGATCGTAGACGTCACCACGTTTTTCACCGCGTCCAAGAATCGCACTCGGATGGAATATGCAGGAACGTGGTTGTCGTCGCCACCCTGGTCGATCAATGACTGCGACCCGATATAAACTTTGTTCTCGTGCACGCTCTTCGCTTCGCTCTTTTCTCCTTCTCCACCTACGCTCTCGATGACTCGATGATCCTCCCAACGCGAACACACACACACACACCCCTCCAAGATCTTTCGCACTCCCCTTGCAAGAAAAAAAAATCCCCCAACGAAATAAGGATGAACCCAAGAAGAGGAAACAGCAAAAGGTAGAGGTTTTTTTTTTCTTCGGGGGTACGTCGCGACACGAGGTCGTTGAGATTCGCGTCACCGATTAGGCCCGGATAGAGGCCACACTTTACGAGGAGTGGTTTTTCGCACCACGCCACACGGAGAGAGTGCGGTGCCTTCCCGGGCCCTTTGCCCTTTGCGAGCGGCGAGAGATACGAGCCGCAGATTGAGAGTGAAAATACGTGTGGAGAGGGATGAAAGTACGTATGTGAGTAACTGTGTTTAGATGGAAGGGGGGGTGGAGGGATGGAGACGAGGCGAATGAATTTTTGAGCCGTGGAGAAATGCCAAGGGGCAGGGGGGTGGGGCAGGGGCTGGAATCGCCTGGGATAACAAGACTCTATATATGAACTTTTAAATATATATAAATATATATTTATAATATATATACATCTATAGAGCAATAAATATATATATATTTATGAGAGAGAAAGGCTACCACTGCAGCCCTCGAAAGGGGTGGTTGCGGACGAAAAGCGCGGGCGTTTATGAGCTCGCGTTTTACCTCCGAAGTAGGCACGGCCGACCGAATGGTAACTGGCCAGACTCGTGGAAGCCGAGGTCGAAAAAAGCCTCTGCCTCGCAGGCTATATCGCGCGCACTCGAGAACTCTCTCACTCATTCACTCTCTCTCTCTCTCCCTCTCTCGCTCTCTCTTGCTATGGAAGGGATTACGTCAGAGCTCGAAGTAGGTGGAGCCCGTACAGGTCAGACCTCCAACGTCGACTTCCATTGGGCTAAACTCACAGCACAGTGCCATTGGCTCGTCACCCTCCCACCCAATATATTGCTCCAAGCACCTCCGGTGAGAGAATCAGAGCGACGAGGGACAAAAAAGAGAGAGGGAGGAGAGGAGAGAGAGAGAGAAAGAGAGAGAGAGAGAGATCTTCGGGAGTTCCGACACCCTCCAGAACCCACGCGCCGCGCGGTCATCCTCTCGCAGGAACTCACACTTTTTTTTCTGCATACGAATGAATTCGAGAGTTATTGAGGATTCAGGGACTGAGGGGGTGACTGCTCTGATTTTTTAAAATGATTATTTCAACTTCTGGGCGAGAATTGGTCGGTGGTGAAGATTTCTTAATGAGTTCCCATACTCTTCTTATGGGGGTGGGGGTTTTGAGGCTTGATAAACAACTGGTGATAATTTTGGTTTTTTTTCTTCAGAAATTTGGAAGTTCCGGGATATTTTCTTTGGCAAATTAATCGAGAATTTTTAAAGATATTTATTCCATTTCCACTTAGATGATGTTTTCTTTCTTGTCTGACAGAATCGGCCACTTTGCTTAATTATATCATTCATTTCCGTTCTAGTTTCTAAAAAATGTCGATGTTTAATTTCTTATTCATCATCTAGTTTTTTGCTAATTTCCTGTGCATTTACTGAAGCAAGTGTTAAACATGATTGGAGAATCCAATTGGTTCATCTTTTCTCGAACGAACTAGCTTTTGCCCGCAACTTTGTCTGTGTGGACTTGAAGATTTCATCCAGAGAGAAGATAGAAAACAGTAAGAAATGAAGGAAGAAGGTAAAGTGTCATATTTCTCAGGCACTGTGATACGTCTGGCTGACTGAGGTGAGGATTGGTAATTAAGGAGGTACGAGGACTTTCTCGGGGTCAACAGAGACTAAATTTATGTTACCCCACGGGTGTTCTGATTTATGTTAACTTATGTTGAATACTCGTATTGTCGAACCCAAAGTGCCAAATTTGTGGTAAATATTTTATTTAATGCATATTTACTAATAAAAAGTGAAAAATTAGATACTCAACGACTCTGGACTCTTCACGACGATATCCAAGCAGTACCGAGATTCTGTAACTCGGTAGCGGACGTTTTCGTTATCGTTACCTAGCGACAGCCAATAAGAGGCTCCCTTTCTTCTAATCGTGCATGCGATTGGCTGTCCCTAACCAGCGACAACAAAAACTGTCGATACCGAGTTACAGAATCTCGCTACAGAGCTAGGTTATACTCGCCAAACGAATCAGCTGTTACGCCCGACGTTGACAAGTCTATGGGTACTATTTCGTCATTATGAAAATACTCAACCGGAAGTTGAAACCGTTTTATAATGTAGTGCTTGAACTTTACGGTGAAGTTCGAATTTTCGATTTTTTACAATATCTATTATGTTTAATTTCTCAAATTTCAGTTTTCCAACGACCTTAGTTGGATGCGTGAGCAGCAAAACCGTGATCATCGCACTTCCGGTCGACCGTCTCCATAAGACGACGTGCTTCACTAGCTCAATGTGCTCGACTTTGCAATTTTATTACGAAAAAACTGAACGGTCAATATAGCTCAAATTTTTCCAAAGGGTGCATAACGTATTCGTCAACATCATATATAAATTTCAGGCCCGAAAGTTGGATTCGTCGTAACGCTCCAACCTCCTTAAGAAATCAGCATCAGTCTATATTCGGAAATTTTCGATTTTCTTAAAACATCACTTTCGTATACTACATACCTGTAGAAATACGGTAGAGAACGTTATTCAGGTCGAAGTGACCGATAAGGGGCTAAAAAGAGTAATACAACAGAATCGTCTCTGCGCGCTCAGCGCGCAACCGCCGTGTTGAGCGTCCAAAGCTCGCAGAACAGAGATCCGAAACCAAAAATCCTAAAAAAGTGAAACTTTTGAAGAAGTTGGAAGAATAATGTATGGACCAGGCACCGCTGATTGAGGGTAAGAAGCTTTTTTTTTAATTTTATATACATTTTTACAAGAGAAACTTTAAACGCGTTTTTCTCAAAACAACTTTTTTCGACTTTGTCGACATGATTTTGGAATAAGTATTGCACCGATCAGGCTCAAATTTACAGGAATTATTCTATGTGTGTATCTCTTCGATCCCTACTACTAAATATTCATTAATATTTAATCCTATTTTTAAACAATTTACGTTGTAAAAAAACAGTCGAAAGGTTCAAAAGTACGCCAATTTGTTTTCTTTTCATTGGGGGTAAAAGTTTTTAGTAGAGGTCATAACTACAACTTCACTTTACAATAAAAATACTCGACTTTTTGTTTTCAGATGCTCCAAAGTTGAGATTTCGTGTCGATAAGGTGAAAGCAGAGGTAACTTCGGGCAGCAAGATCACCAAGATAAAAAAATTTAATTTTTTCTTGTACGTACTTTGCAACTTCTATTCCTATGTATAAAAAGATTAAAATATGACGATGAAATTTATTATGAAAAAAAAAATCTCAAAAATATGTGCATTAGATGAAGACGGATGCCTTAATAAAATAGTAATATAAAAGTACTAACATTCAACCCCAGTATCATACAATGTCATTGTTGTCTACGAAACTATATGGCTTTGAAATATATTTCTCTAGATAACATTGTGTAATCTATGGTGTTCAGCAAGCACATTCAAGTTTTGGGCACTCGATATTCTCGAACAGCCAACGTATAGTCAACCATGCGAGAAGCTAATCCTTTCTTAGTGCACCTCTACGCCCATTAAGAAACATATCTTCCGCATTTCGTTGAGATAAAAGCAGGGAAATCGATTTTCCTATAAAAATTTCAACACCCTATTGCACCCTTGATAAGGGTTGTTTTAAAAGATCCTAAAATATGCGTTTTACTATTTGCTTTAAAGAATATTTATGCCAACCCGTGCAAAAATTGTCGTAGGGATCCAATTGGATTCCCATACTTGTCTATACTTGCTGATAGGGATCTAATTGGTCATCCCATTGGATCCCTATATACTAAAGGGTAATGCTCGTACATTGGATTCTAATCAGGATTCCCTACTTGAATTCAAGTACGAATCCAATTTGAACCCTAAACAATTGCCATATCATCGAACAGAATCCGATATGATTTTTTTATGGTTTCCATCGCATTCTGTACGTTGAATTTTCTGAACAATATATATACAGGGTGTTTGGCGCATGGACCGACACAATTTTTCGAGGGATTGGGGGGGAGTCATTTGCTAGTTTTTTCACCCTAGACCCTATGTGTTACGGTAGTCCTAAGTGTCACGGTAATTGAGATATGATTTTTTTTCGTTTTTTTTTTAATTATCCGAAATTTCGCATTTAAATCGTCATAACTTTTTTGTTTGTGGTTGTAATAGCAAGAAATAACTTTTGTTACATGCATACGGAGTAAATGAAGTGAATTTGAGCAAAATTTATAACTCAAGTTTAATAAAACCATCTGAAACATAAAAAGTCCTTTCTTAACCCTGACCCTGGAAAATTAGTATCCCTTATTTTGATCACATAATGAATGATTTCTTTTTCAAATACTAACTTTTTCAAATAAAGCTAAGTTCAAACAGCTTTCAGTTTTTTAGCATTGAAAATGCTTTTAAAGATGTATATAAGGGATCTGATTTATCGAGATGTCACACGAAACTAACGCTACCCCCACTCCACTGCCGCTGTGTTGTAGCTGGGTGGGGGGAGCTGCGACATGCGAAATGCCTGTGATTTGTTGAAAAATGCTGCAATACATGTAGAGTAGTCATTTGTGGTTACAAGTTGTAAGTTTCAATTTTGGTGTGTACATTACAATGTTGGTAGGTTTGGGTTTGGTTTGTTTTGGTTTGGGTTGGTTTGGGTTTGTTTGGTTTTGTTTTGGTTTGGATTGGTTTAGGTTTGTTTGGTTTTGTTTTGGTTTGGGTTTGGGTTTGTTTGATTTTGTTTGGGTTGGTTTGGGTTTGTTTGTTTTGTTTGGGTTTGGGTTTGTTTGTTTTTGTTTGGGTTTGGGTTAGTTTGGGTTTGTTTGGTTTGGGGTTATTTTGTTTTGCTTGAGTTTGTTTGGTCTTGTTTAATTTTGTTTGGTTTTGTTTGGTTTGGGTTGGTTTGGTTTTGTTTGGGTTTGTTTGGTTTGATTTGGGTTGTTTGTTTTTGTTTGGTTTGGGTTTGTTTGGTCTTGTTTGGTTTTGTTTGATTCGTTTGGTTTTGTTTGGTCTTGTTTGGTTTTGTTTGATTTGTTTGCTTTTGTTTGGCTTTGTTTGTTTTTGTTTGGGTTTGGGTTTGTTTGGTTTTGTTTTATTTGGGTTTGTTTGGTCTTGTTTGGTTTTGTTTGGTTTGGGTTTGTTTGGTTTTGTTTGGTTTTATTTGGTTTTGTTTGGCTTTGTTTGGTTTTGCTGGCTTTGTTTGTGTTTGTTTGTTTGTTTGGTTTGGATGGATGGATGCATAGATGGATGGGTGAGAATGTCAGAATGTGAGTGGAAGAGTGCTAGAGTGAGAATGTAAGTTTGTTTGGGTTTGTTTGGGGGTGAGAAAGTGAGAATGTGAGAAGAGAGTTAGAGAGTGAGAGAGTTAAACAGTTAGAGAGTGTGTGTGTGTGTGTGAGAGAGAGAGAGAGAGAGAGAGAGAGAGAGAGAGAGAGAGAGAGAGAGAGAGAGCAACTCATTATTTGCATTTACCTTTTTTATTACCCGAAATTCTGCTTACATTTTCAATGCCATGAAATAGTTGCACTTTGTGTAATATCTGTAGATTTTTTTATAATGAATTTAGAGGTTGACATTTTTCATACATTTACACAAATTTTTAAGAGTTTGGAAGCTCACGAGTCATTTTCTTGAAACTAATTGTATCAAATAATGATTTTTTAATACTAAACATACATTGGAGAATACAACAAAAATTATGTCGTGCTATTACAACCAGAAACGAAAAAGTTATGACGATTTATAGGCGAAACTTCAGGTAATTAAAAAATAAAACGAAAAAAAATCATATCTCAATTACCGTGTCACGTAGGAAATAGGGTCTAACGGTGAAAAAACTAGCAAATGACGCCCCAATCTTCCAAAAAATGGTGTCGGTCCATGCGTCAAACACCCCGCAAACATACAAAATAAGTGGATCTTGAAAATTATAAATCTCATCTTAAAAACGTATAAAATGATTGAAAAAGTATATCTTATAAATCGATTTGAATCACATCGGTGCACATCCACTTTAATTATCGTTTGTCATTTATTTTATTGCACTTTGACATAATAGCAGCACACCCACGTACATGCTCTCGAAGCGTGCAGGTTATACAGTCGAAATCGCTTATAACGCCATTGCTTACAACGACGAATCGGCTATAACGTCGGTAATGCACTGTCCATTCAATGTCGTATATCGCTTATAACGACTACCGGCTATAACGTCGGTACTACAGGTTCACTTCAATGTTGTTATAACCGGTTTTTACTGTATTTCAAAACGCCAAGTTTTTGTCTCGTGGCTTTTTACATATTTTCGATTCGAGCGTGGTAAAAATTCTCAACCGGCGTTGATCGGGGAATAGTGCACTATCCAATTGGATCCCAATGAGGATTCCCTACGTGCGGTGTCCCTAACAAATCCATATAAAGATGTAGATGCATCGTGGAACTATTTTAAAAAATTTGTGGACAGGATCATAAAAATAATTTTTTTTTGCGGAAATCCAACAAATTTCGGTTCGGAATTCCAAGTAAAAATTTTTGAAACAACTTTAATCGGGTAATAGCGCCGCATCCACTTTTATTCTAATGTGAATTCTTAGAGAGCGGTGTCCCTATCAAATCCCTATAGGGATATGGTAGGATTTGGGGACTACCCAACAAATTTCTGCACGGAAAGCTTCAAGTTGATACACCCAAGGAATACAATTTTCCAAACGAACTTTTACACCCCATTCCATCCCGTTAAGAGTTGATTTTCGAAAAATCCTTTCTTAGTGCACCTCTACACCTTCTAAGGAAAATTTCTTCCAAATTTCGTGTTTCTGTCTTAAGCGGTTTAGGCAGTGCGTTGTCTATAGGGGACGTTCATTAATTACGTGAGCTTTAAACGGGGGAGAAGGGGTCTGGCAACATCTTAACAAATCTTATTTAGAGGGAGGATGGGAATTGAAAATCTCACGTCAACTTTGTAATTCAGAAAATCTACTATTATAACTTTGTGTAAGGTACAGGGTGCAAATATGGACACCTTAAGGCTTAAATCATTCTAGAAGGAAAAATATTTTAAGGAAACAAAAATAATAACACTATCGTCATTGGTTTATTATATTTGGTAACAATTTGACTTATTAAGTATATATATATATCCTTTTTAATAATTTTTTATCAACTCGTGGAATGTCGATATTTCCAGACTGCTGTAAATATATGGACAGGTACGTGTCCATATTAACAGTATGAAATCAAAATAATCAAATGTTCTTATTCCATTCTTACGCATTAATTAAGTTATTGCTTCATTAGCTTTTATCAAATATTTTTCTGTTCATCTTAATATATTCTTTGGAGCCAAGTTGCCTATGGATCGAGTAGGGAAGGTGGCATCGGAGCACTACCCTACCCTATTTTTTTTAAACTAAACAACACTAAATTAAAGCCATTACAGTGCATCTTAAACATAGCATGATTTGTCTCCGCTCCTTCTTTCACAAAAAAAATGTATTTTATAGAAAACTCTATCACTTAGTCTTCATTAGTGGTATGAAGCAAAATACATAAACATATCGAACAAATGTAATCATTTAAAAATTATGGGGAAAATCTCACGTGCGGGGGAGAGGGGGTGCCTCCACATCATCACCAAATTTCACCATAGGGAGGGTGGAGTCCGATTTAAAGAAAAAACACCTCGCGTAATTAATGGACGTCCCCATATGTCACTCAGTCACTGAATTATCTTATATACAGCGTGGACCATTTAACGTGACCACCCCAAATATCTCCGTTGCCTTTAGAGGGACGAAAAAAATGTCAGGAAGTAATTTGATTGATTTCGAAGGGCTGATACAGTGGTGAAAAATTCATTTTTGTCAAGGTCATAGTTTTCACGTTCTAACAGTCATCAATGGTTTTTCAAGTGGGAACATGTTTTTTTTTATTAAGACGTTGTAGCTGATATTCAGACAAATCCACGACCTATGATATCATGACCTTGAAATGATTTTTCACCAAAATACACGTGTAAAAACGGGAAATCGTGATGGTATTGACAATAAGAATATCCGAATAGTGTAATTGAATTTTTTGTGCAGAACATTTATTGTAACAAATGGTCGAAGTGATGGCCATTAACCTCGCCATATTTTTGAAGACGTCGGGTGAATTATTCTCTTGACCTGCGAATAGTTTCTGGTGTGATAGCGGCGCAGGTTATCCAAAGGATACAATAATGTCAATAGTCGGAGATATTTCTGATGTTTGTAAATACTAGCATTGTAGCGTAGTAAAACTGTAGTAGAGTGAAGAATGTTTACCATCTACTAATATTAGAATCAGTAGACAAGTGTATCCATCCAAAGTAACATGTAATAACCATATCGAAAATGGTATTGTACAGTCAAGCAGAGAAAGTGACCTGCGCCGATTTCACACCAGAAACTATTCGAAGGTCAAGAGAATCATTCATCCGACGTCTTTAAAAATGTGTCGAAGTGAATGGCCATCACTTCGAACATTTGTTACAATAAATTTTCTGCACAAAAAATTCAATTACATTATTCGGATATTCTTATTGTCAATACCATCACGATTTCCCGTTTTTACACGTGTATTTTGGTGAAAAATCATTTCACGTCATGATATCATAGGTCGTTGGATTCGTCTGAATATCAGCTACAACGTCTTAATAAAAAAAAAAAACATGTTCCCGTTTGAAAAACCATTGATGACCTTGAGAACACAAAAACTATGGCCTTGACAAAACTGAATTTTTCACCACTGTATCAGCCCTTCGAAATCAATCAAATTACCTCCTGACATTTTTTTTCGTCACTCTAAAGGTAACGGAGATATTTGGGGTGGTCACGTTAAATGGTCCACCCTGTATATAAATGATTTTTATAAATCCCTAAATATGCGTTTTATTATTTTTCTTGAAGAATATTTATACGTTCGCTTCACGTTGATACACGCAAGGAATACAATTTTCCATACGAACTTTTACACCCCATTTCACCCCCTTAAAAGTTGATTTTTGAAAAATTCTTTCTTAGTCACCTCTACACCTTCTATGGAAAAAATCTTCCGAATTTCATGTTTCTATCTTCAGCGGTTTGGACTGTACATTGTCTATATGTCAGTCAGTCAGTCACTGTTTTATATACACATAAATACCCAAAAACGTGTATGCTCAACTGTGCTTGTCACCTTCATTAATCTAAATGATACGGACTACTTTGATTATTTTCTACCCTCAAATTCGAAATAAATATCATATTCTAATCGCTCGCTCCATTTCTTAAAACAATTGTAAAAAAGAAAGTTGCAATTATAGGCACGACTATTTGACAGAACAGAAATCGAGGATTCTTTTTTCCACGCCATTTTAAGATAACAAGCCGATACTCCTTCTGATACTGATCTTCCATTTTTATTGCCGGATGAATTCGAAAGACCCTTCCAAGCAGTGTTATCGCACAAAGTAGTTATGCCCTGTTCTGGGTCAGACGCTTGTTCACGCTTCCTCATCTTTTCGTCCTGTGGCTGGCTGCCTTCATGAGGGAGTGCCATTTGTTTTTACGAATTTGTTGCCTACAGGGCAGTCCTTAAAATAATCTTTATACATCCATATGCTTATATTTATCTAGAGGTGATTTTCGAGACACCGGCGTTCGCTTGACTTTGCGTATGTGGACAATGGCTATGGACGTTCCACAAAGTCGAATGTCTTCAAAATTATCTTTCCTCATACATTCCCCCAAGCTATATGACTATCTTGAGCAATACTACACTGCCACTGTCAAATAGGAATGTTCTCAGATAATCAAGTTATATTCGATGTGGTATATAAAGATATATATATATATTGGTGGGAAAGAAATTTTCTTTCGTTCGCGCAATTTATAAAATGCTAGGCGATTGTACAAATCGGTGACTCGCATCTAAATAGGTTTTTCCAGACGTCTACCACGGGAGATCACTTCTCTCTCTCTCTCGCTCTCTAGGTATATCTTATTCGTAAGGGATAGCACAGGTTAGTCTTGTGCCTATATTGTGCTTTTGCGGTAGGAGAGGAGACAACGGAGTTGCCGAAGCTTTAAAATGCTTCATGAATATCAATTTTTTTCCCTTCCCCATGCCCATCTCGCACTTGTGAACGTCGTAGAGAAGTCTGTGGGGGTTGGCTCACGCCCCCCTCGACGTTTTTCGCACCCTCCTGACGAGCTCTTATTTCTCGCGTATGTGCCGTCGCGTTGAATGCAAACCTTTCTTTTTTATCTTATTTCTTTGCTTTGTATCGAGCATCTCTCTCTCTCTCTCTCTCTCTCTCTCTCTCTCTCTCTCTCTCTCTCTCTCTCTCTCTCTCTCCCCCCCCCCCCCCCCCCGGCCCTGCAGTTGACCTGAACCCTTTGAAGAATAATACCCCTCCGCCCCTCCACTATTTATTCGTTGATCGAATAAATAACGTGGATTAAAAAATCCAGCACATTAGAAAGTTTTCGAAAGTTTCGTATATAACGAGAGGTACACTTCCGGTATATTTCTATAATTTTTTCCCTCAAGTTTATCAATTCGTATGAAGCAAAATTAATTTGCCAAGGACGGGAGGAACAAAAAATCGTAATGCTTTATTTCGTTTCTTCACGACACAATTAAAGTAAGACTAGAGTCGACCATCGGATGGTCGTTTGTCGTCAACGACGAACGACGAGCCAGGTATTTGCCGACGCTGCACTTTGAACGTGTATCCTCCACGAAACTTCCTTTCCGTCGCTTCTTTCTCTCTCTCTCTCTCTCTCTCTCTCTCTCTCTCTCTCTCTCTCTCTCTCTCTCTCTCTCTCTCTCTCTCGCTCACTCACTTTTGACTTTGTACATTTATTTCGCTATAGTTTCCATCGGGTTGATCGCTCCCGCAGCATTTTATGTATGTGTGTGTTGGCTAATTTAAATTACACGCTTCCAAGATTAATTCCCCTGAATCGAGTTTCCGAATTTATTTCTTATTCGAAGAGTATTCAATAATTTTGTTCATGTTTGACATTTAAAAATATCAAAATAAATAAATAAATGTCCAATACGAAAAACTTGTTTACATTGAACGATGTCATTTTTGTAAAAGATATATTTCCATTAATTTAAACAAATATCACTGAGAAAAAATGCGGGTTCTTCAGTTCTCTGCGTAGAGAGCCGGTGCTAGCCGGAAGTCCGGCACTCCGACGTGCAACAAACTTCTTTTCGGGTGATTTATGATTTCCGAGATTCGGAAGGAAAACAGCTACCGATGTAGAGAGATTTTTCGGGAGCTTGCGAGTTCGTACGTGTATCCGAAAAACTCTCTCGTCCCTCCCCCGCGAGATCTGTCCTCCCTTACTTTTTTTTTAAATCTCAACTCCAACGAAATGGCAGCCTTGCAAACCCATTTATCCGTGTCTCGCGGAATCACCCATATATTTTCAAAAGTTTCGAGCATCCTGAAACCGACCGGACAGTTCGGTAACAGAATTTCATCGTAAATTCATCGCTATTTGGAGTTGGAAAAAAGATTGTTCTAGGATCCGCTGAAGTACTGAACTTGCTATGTCCCTTTTTGCATCGTAATGCAAAGAGGGCTTGTCAAGTGTTGAAAAAAGATTGCCAAATGCGGTTTATCATTACGAAAGATGAATAATGGATTATTATAATTATCCAAAGAAATAATTTTGAAATAAATTGAAAATGAAAAAAATGACCTTAAGAACACAATTAAAACAGGGAGAGCAGTAACATATATTTATACATGTTTATACATATATACATAATACGCACACGCGGACACCCACATACGTATGTATGTATGAAAGCAAAGACATATATGTAGAGGAGCATCGGCTGTGAGGGCTCGGGCGAGTCCCGGGTTAGAGGAGGCAAGAGGAAGAGTGCTGAGCCAGCATAGTTTCGCTCGCCAGCCTGCCTGCCTGCACATCGATATCAACCAGTCAGTCAGCCAACTAAAGCGAAAGAGAAAGAGAGAAGGAGAAGCAGAGAGAAAGTGAGAAAGACAGCGAGTCAGAGAAACAAGAGAGAGAGAGAGAGAGAGAGAGAGAGAGAGAGAGAGAGAGAGAGAGAGAGAGAGAGAGAGAGAGTAAGAGAAATACTAAAATCGAGAGCCAAGCTACCTATCCAATGAAAACCAGCTACGAATCTACTCGTGCGAAAAAAATTAAGTGCCTGCATGACCGTGACCACTGGGTCAACAATTTCCATTTTGCTTGCTCTTACAGCATATAAACACAAATTGCAATTACGAAAATATTATTGTACACTGAGCGTACGGGCTGTTACTTCTTATGCTTTGATTGGCTTGGGGAAGTCTCATCGATGATAATGGATTTAATATTAACTAGCTGTGCCCATCCTACGCGCAGGTTTTCGAAAACTTTAAATTAGCATATCTTTTGAATCAGTGATCCGATTGCGATTAAATAAAAACTAAATGTTACTTCAAGTGAAGCTATATGTTTTTCCGAAAACTCCATCCAGATTGAGTCAGTAGTTTTTACATGATGTGTGCACAAACAAACAGGCACGCAAAGTTTACAATTTTATTATATTAGGTGTATGACTTAATTTTTACAGATTTTTTCTTCGAGCTTAAAATTATATTTAAAATAGAAATATTGTCGCGGTCTTTTGTGGTTTTGAAAAGGATCGGACGCAAGGTTTCAGAACACCGACCGACAAATCTACGTGAGTTACATAACCTCTCAGAATAGCAGAGTTTACGATGGCAACTGATAAACAGCACATTCGGCACTGCATTTTTTACGAATTCCAACAAGGAAAAAATGCTTCTAAAGCACGAGAATGAATTTGTAGTGTTCTTGGTGTCGACGTTGTGTCTTATGAAACGTGTAATTATTGGTACAAACGTTTTTGAAGTGGTGATTTCGATCTTAGTGACCAGCCGCGCCCTGGACAGGATATGAAGGGTGTGCTTTGTTACGAACTCCTGCAAACTGGTCAGACGGCGACTGCGGAACGCTACAGCCGACAATTGAATAAACTGAGCGAAGAACTTGATCAGAAAAGGCTATTTACTGGACAAGGAAGCAGGCAAATCATACTGCTGCATCACAACGCTCGACCTCACATTGCTCGCGCGACTCAGAAGACCCTCTTGAACTTGGGATGGGAAGTTCTCCCGCACGCGGCATATTCACCAAACTTGACCCCATCCGACTACCATTTGTTCTGGTCAATGCAGCACGTCTTAGTGGATAAACAGTTCAAAACGCTGGACGATGTGCGTAAATTCGTCGATGACTTTATCGCCTCGAAGCTCGCAAGTTTCTTTCGCGACGGCATTCGTATGTTACCTGAGAGATGGCGCACGGTCATAGAAAACGATGGACAATATTTCCAAGATTAAGTTCGTTCTGTATTTTTTTATATTAAACAAATTTGATGAAAAATCTGTAAAAATTAAGTCATACACCTAATATGTATAGTTAACAATGAGAAGAATACGATAATAATTGGAAAGTAAGGATTTATTGATTCGTGACGATTTCGTATGGTGCTGGAAAGTCCCTCCTTGCGTACGATGATTCAAATGCTCGGCTACTGCAGAAGGTAGTAGTCGTGGTCATTTTTGGACAGACATGAATATCATCCCTCTTATCAGGGGTAGCATCGGAGTAGGAGTTATTCAGACAGGCGTAAAGATGTCGAAACCATGATCGGGTTAAATATAGATATCACTTGTTAGAGAGAGAGAGAGAGAGAGAGAGAGAGAGAGAGAGAGAAAGAGACAGAGTGAGAGACATATAGGAGAGTATAATAATAATAAAAAAAAGTGAGCAATGAAACACGAGAACTGAAAATGTGGACAGAGGCGTACAATACTGAGGATTCCCATTCGCTGTAGACGATGCCCGTTGCAAATGATATACTTCCGTCTGCGACTCCCGATGTGCTGACGCAAAGCATTTTTTTTTCTGCAGAGCTCATTTTAAAATAGCGAATTAGTGATCATTCTTTTAAAACGGAATTTTAATGGAAACATTTAATTTCTAATTAATGAAATTAAAAGTTTTTTTACAACCAGCGGGAAAAATACGTTTAAAACGTATTCAACAATTAGATTGCCAGTTGAATTTCAGGTAAAGATCATTTGACTGGAATGACAGGAGTTTCCTTCGTTTTGGTAGAACATTTTGCTTCGTGTAAAAAAAAATGGTCAGGAATTTTTATGAAGCATTGATTCGTTTTTGATGCAAATATTAAAGTCTGATTCTTGCATGCGATCCACGATCCAATGTATAAAAAAATGTTTAGGAATTACCATAAATCATCGATCTAATTTTTATGCAAAGATCAAAGTCTGATCATTGCATTGTGATCCATCGTCAAATGCATAGATCTCCCGATCCATCCATCGTTGCCGCCTTTCCTCCGCACTTATTAATTTATTACTTCCAATTCCTTATTGTTAGAGTCTCTCCAGAGAGACTTTTCTTTTCCAGACCAACGCTGCGACAATAATAAGAATAATTTTACACGCCAATCGACAACAGCGACTACTGGCAATTGACATACAACATTATTGCACGATTGAAAAAAGAATAGACATTTTTTAAACCTCGACTACAGTGAACTTTCCAGGATTTATCATTCTCGAAAAAAACACACTCTTTGGCAAAAAGTTTGTCCCAGGAATGTTAAGGTATTCTTTTCGCAGATGAGCGTATTTTGTGGGCGCATAAGCAGGCCCCTTTTTAATCATTGATAAATTACCGTGGTGCTTGATAAAAATAACTTCCAATCCATTATTATACCTAACAATAAACTAGAATAAAAAATGTCTTATCAATTTAATAGATTTACATATTTTTACAAGCTTTTATTGAACTTGCTTCGTTCGTATGTCTGTCTTTCCGGTTCAAAATTTGTAATCCATTTTTCAAGCATATGCTGACATCTGATTGAGCCGAAATTTGGCATAAGTATGTAACTTCCGTGACAATACAATAATATAGTACCATGGAGCTGGTGTTATTAATAGCATATACTAGGACAGTCGAGTTTGTGCTCATTTGTTTCGTTCTCATGAGCACTTTTCATTACTCATGATAACGAGAGTCTGATAATGGTGGTGAGAGGTAGAAACTGAGATTTTCTAATGGCAAATGGTAGGACAATCCAGTTTGGGCTCATCAACTTTGTTGACTTAAGCACTATTTATAGTTACACTATTATAAAGTTTCTCGCGAAACCTTTATAACCTAAGGCAAGATTTTTTATTACGACGATGTCTGAATGGCATGGGGGTCTGGCATGGAAAATGAATAAACAAATTCTAATACTAAAAAGTATAAAGGAAAATAAACGTAACAAAACTTAAAAAAAACAAGCTTTTATTTAAAAGGTACAGTACTAAAAAGTAAAAAATAATGTTTAGTAAAATTAAAAATCAAAACAGTATAACTACAAAAAAGTCCTTTCCTTGGTCACTCATCATAGGTGCAAGTACTCAAAAGGTACATAAATGTAGATATTTTTTCAATATGAAATATAAATTTTAAATGCTTGAGGCGTCAAATGTCATAAGTACTAATACTACTTTAAAATGTCTGAAAAAAGCCTTAATCTTTAAAAATTTACATTTCATTTTTTTATATTTTATGATGAGTGACCAAGGAAAAGACTTTTTTGTAGTTATACTGTTTTGATTTTCAATTAAACTGAACATTATTTTTTTTACTTTTTAGTAGAGTACCTTTTAAATAAAAGCTTGTGTTTAAAAAGTTTTTTACGTTTATTTTTTATATTTTCTCTGAAACATTGCGGTTACGAAGGTTCTTCTGCTAGTGACACTTTTCTAAGTTCTATTATTAATATTTTCTTCAAGCATTCGACGACCTCCTGTTCTTATTATCGTTACGGAATCTTTGGAATATTTTACATGCATGGAACCGTTTGTGTTAGACATCTAGAGTTATTTAGAATATAAATTATTAGATACAAATGTGGCTAGCGTCTGATCTCTATAAAGAACGGTATAAATAAAACGATTTTTAAGGGGGCACATCCGAGTAAACCGCGACAAAAATACGTGAATTTTGGATATTATTATTTCACAAAATATTATTCTGATTTCATCCAAGTTTATTTTATGCGTAAGTATAAATATTAAGGTATATTGGAAAAAAAATGTTTATAAATATACAGCGCTGGACAACAAAAAGTACGCACTAGTCGAAATTTCTTACCGCACTAAAATTTACATAGCGGACTCAAAAATAAAGGTTATTGAATTTTCCGAATGGCGTTTTAAAGGGGACAAGTTTACCTTTATTTTGCTTTTTTAGAAAATTCTCTACGATTTTTTTTCGCCCCGGTGCGCACTTTTGAACGTCGCCATTTTTCGGCTATTTTTTGGCCGTCGAAAATTAACTGCAAAGTTTGCAGAAAAGTTTTTTCCTCGGTTTTTTCCATGGTAAACTTAAAAAGGATATCATAACCTACATTTTTATTTTTTAGAAAGTCTCATACGATTTTTTTTCGCCCCAGCATTGCATTTTTAACTAAAAAAGACATGTTTCAGAAAAAAGGTGTCATCGGAAAACTATAGGGATTAAGATGAAATGTCAAGATGGTAAAAAGTTGCATAGGTTCACACTGGAGTGGCTAGAATTTTTTCAGAATTTTTTTTTGACATTTTTTTACCATTTTTGGTTGGAACTTCGATAAATGGAGAGGCTCCACTTGGGAATTAATATATTGGAAACAATATATTGAGAAAGGAAATTTGTTTACATATTCATTTTTAATTAACAACAAATTTTTTAGATTTTTTTCATTTTTTCATTTTCATTTTTTTATTTTAATTTTCAAAAATAAAAAAAATATCTAAAAAAATTGTAGTTAATTAAAAATGAAAATGTAAACAAATTTTCTTTCTTAATTGTCCTAGACCCCGTAATTCCCAAGTGGAGCCTCTCCACTCATCAAAGTTCCAACCAAAAATGGCAAAAAAAATGTCCAAGAAAAATTCTGAAAAAATTCTAGCCACTCCAGTGTGAACCCAAGAAACTTTTTACCCTCTTGAAATTTTCCCCTGAATCCCTATAGTTCTTCGATGACGCCCTTTTTTCTAAAACATGTATTTTTTAGCTATAAATGCAATACTAGCGCGAAAAAAAATCGTACGAGACTTTCTAAAAAATTAAAATGTCGGTTTTGATATTCTTTTTAAGTTTCCCATGGAAAAAACCGAGGAAAAAATTTTCCACAAACTTTACAGTTAATTTTCGACGGCCAAAAAATAGCCGAAAAATTACCACATTCAAAAGTGCGCACCGGGGCGAAAAAAAATCGTAAAGAATTTTCGAAAAAAGCAAAATAAAGGTAAACTTGTCCTCCTTAAAATGCCACTTGGGAAATTCAATTACCTTCATTTTAGAGTCCGTTATCTAAATTTTAGTGCGGTAAGAAATTTCGACTAGTGCGTACTTGTTTTTGTCCAGAGCTGTACATTGACTGAGAGTACTGTTATTGCGGCCGGCATAACACATGTTCCTCGCTGTCACGGTTTGCAATCCCCGTGATTGCATGCAGTTGGATGATCTGAAACAAAAATTTCGTAAAGATTCTTAAATTATAATGTATAAAACCCTTCAATCGTATGATGGTGTGAAAAAAAAATTAACAAAATGGCGCCCAATTGAAATTTACATTAAATTTTTAACCTGAGTTCCCGACCTTTCTGGCTTGAAAAAAAAAATAGTAATTGAGTAAAAAAAATCCTACGATGCGAAGGACTTTATACATTACATTTTAAGAATTTTTGTTTCATGGGGATCACCAGCGAGGGACATGTTTTACGTCGACCACAATAACAGCGCTCCTAGCCAATATATATTCATTTTAAAAATTGTCAATATACCTCAATATACATACTTTCAAATAAAATCAACTTGGATGAAATCAGGCAAATAGTTTTTGCAATAATAATTACCAAAGATAACCTATTTTTTCTGCGGTCTACTGGGGTGTGCCCCCTTAAAGTCGGATTTTTTTACTTGTTTTTATACTTGTATTTTTACTTAATTGCAGACGAAAATCGGCAAATTGTTGAATATTCGAGTTCATGAAAGGAATCCCTTAAGGAGATATCGATGAAGGCTCGTCACACATACGTGTACACGTGCGTACACGTGTATCCGTGACTAATTTCGATATACGTAAAATCTCGACCGCGATCTGTACGAGAGCAACGCAGGATTCTGGAAAATAATATCCCGAAATTCATTCATAAGAACGAGAAGAGCGAGAGAGCATTCGAGGGATAATCCTCAAGTCATTTGTCCGCGGGCTGTTGAGACGCTCATTTGTTCGTTGGCTCTACGTTGCTTCGGTCCCCGGTGGTGGGTGACATACCACGACAAGTTCTCTCTCTCTCTCTCTCTCTCTTCCTCTCTCACTCTTTTTATATCCCGATGACAAATGACAATGAAGTGCAAGACACCCCCGGGGACGACTCACCGCCGTTACTACTTCGCGACCCAACACGACGCCACCCTCTCTCTCTCTCTCTCTCTCTCTCTCTCCCCCTCCCTCTCCCTCTCTCTCCCTCTTACTCGTTTTGTCCCTGCTGTGTTTGCCATACAAAGTCAAATGAAACGTGCGACGAGTACTTGCTCGGTTCTGTTTGCAATTCGTACCCAATTATTCTCGGATAATCGCCTTGTATCGAAGAAGAAAAAAAGAATGATGGAAATAACCGAATCGCAGGGTGCATTCGTTCCCCCATTTCTAGCTCGTTCATTTCACAAGGTGCAGTTTTGAAAAAGGTATTTTTCAAATACACCTAAGTTGTATCATTGGCCACCGTCGGTAAATTCGAACCAAATAGATAAATGTCGGTTTAATTGAGATAGTATTTTATCTAAGGCTGATAATCTTATTTATTTTGTCGAGAAATATTTTTGCTCCAGCTCTCAAAATGTTCGACCTCATCACCATAAAACTTTGCAAAATCTATAAAGCGTTAATTGAACCAGCCGTTTGGAAAAAATTAAGGTGATTCGGCTTTTAGGTGTTTGGTAAAACGATTACTGCACAACGGGATTTTTGCGCTTAAAAGGTGACGCACTCTTGTTTCGTCTACTAAGGAGTTATTTTATTCTGATAAATCTCTTGATAGATGAATAAAAACTACCAGAGCACTTGTGTGACTTCAATAAATTATACATTGATATATTTATACAGAGTGGGCCGAAAAGTGTCATCCAAAAAGAAAATCTAGATGCGTATCAATATCTATCCAAATCACCCCACGACGATCTTTTTTTAGTTTTCGCGAAAAAAGCATTTTATAATTGTTCTTTTTTGTGTATGTACTTTCCTCACGATTTTTTTACTTCTGTGATCGTTATGAAGTGCTCTGTTAAGCAAAAAATAAATGACCAACTGAAAAATATCGCAAATGTCTTAGATCTTAATCGAAAGTTCAAAAAATAAGTTTGACAGGGTCAGTCACTAAAGTTCCGATGATCGGGGGTCACTAAATGACCCCCGATTGCTTGACGAAAGGGCGTACATAGAAAGGGGGAAAGTTTTGTTGAGGTTTGTTGAGGTTTGGTAGGGTTTGTTGAGGTTTGGTGGGGTTTGTTGAGGTTTGTTGAGGTTTGTTGAGGTTTGTTGAGGTTTATTGAGGTTCATTGAGGTTTGTTGAGGTTTGTTGAGGTTGTTAGGGTTTGTTGAGGTTTCTTGGGGTCTGTTGAGGCTGCTTGAGGGTTATTAGGGTTTGTTTGGGCTTGTTGGGGTTTGTTGAGGTTTGTTGGGGTTTGTTGGGGTTTGTTGTGGTTTGTTGAGGTTTGTTGGGGTTTGTTGAGGTTTGTTGGGGTTTGTTGGGGTTTGTTGGTGTTTGTTGGGGTTTGTTAGGGTTTGTTGAGGTTTATTGAGATTTGTTGGGGTTTGTTGAGGTTTGTTGGAGTTTGTTGAGGTTTGTTGAGGTTTGTTGTGATTTGAGGGGGTTAGTTGAGGTTTGTTGGGGTTTGGTTTCGTTTCGTTTCGTTTCGTTTGGATGGATGGATCGATGGTTTTGTTTGGTGTCGTTTGGTTTGGTTTGGTCTGGTTTGGATGCATGGATGGATGGATGGATGGATGGCGAGGATGTGAGAATGTCTGAGTGAGTGAAAGAGAGAGAGAGAGAGAGAGAGAGAGAGAAAGAGAGAGGGCAACTCATATTATTTGCATGTACTTTCTTTTATCACCCGAAAAATCTGATTACATTTTCGATGCCGTGAAATAGTTGCACTATGTGTAATATCTGTAGATTTTTCCCTCGAAAACTAAAAAAAATCATAGAACATACATGTACGTATTTGAATAGGTGTTGATAACATACGAGCCATCCAGGTTTCTTTTTGGACGTTACCCTTTAAATCAACCATATATATAACCATTCATTCGTCATATTTATTCATTAATATTGAATATATACAACCATTTATTCGATGCTAATAGATATTTTCGTGAAACTGAATAAAAATATAGTTGTAATATTATAAAATATAATGAATATAACTTATATTTAGTTAATTTAAACAAATAATTATTTTTTTAAATAAATAATGATATTTATATATATAAAAAATTATTCGCTTAAATTTATTGAAACAAATAATTATTTGTTGAAATTCGTCGCGTGAAAACGAAGGGTAAATTCAAATATAGGTTATAAATTCTCCTTATTTTTCGCACGGCAGTGCACAAACAATCAACAATCCTCATACTTATTCTGTTATTTTTTCAACAATGCGATACACAAAACATTAAACATTTACGCCCTTAAACATTTTTATAACACGATATTTACAATGCCAATTTTCATCTTGTGAAATAAAAAAACACAAACCTAACTAAAGGCTCCGCTACTTTTAAGATCCAGTCATTCTTAAAATGAGACAAGAATTATTGAGAAAAAAAAACCCAAGAACAAGATGTTCTATAATGGGTTGATAAAATCTCCAATTTTTTTCGTTTCTGCTCATTCGAGGTGTCGAATAAAAAATGACAAATGGCGCGAAATATATCTTCGGGATCGCGAAGCAAGATCGCTTAACGCGTCACGGGGACATTTCGAAGCGGAAGTTGGGCGCATTTGGAGCTTTCTGCTTTTTTGCGCGCGGAAGTCCGGTTATATTTGTCACTACGAGTTATTGATAAGTTCTCTTTATTGTTTCAATGGTATATGAGGATGATGCATATATATATATATATATATATATATATATATATATATATATATATATATATATATATAACTATACGAGAAAAATCGTTCAACGAAGAGATGACCCGCGGGCCAGGAAGGACAACGAAAAATAGCATGCCACTCGCGCTTTTACCGTCCTTTCGTGGCTATTAAATTTAATAGCTACCCCCCGCCCCATGTGGTTCATGGCCTTTTTCTTGTCTCTCTCATATATCTACTTTTCGTTTTCTCTCCGTAACTTTTGTCTAACTATACGTATATTGTTGGAAACGCAAGAAGCTTGTACCAACTTTGTACCATACGTGTCCCTTGTGAGTCCACGGATGTGGAGGGGAGAGGAACAAAGGATAATGCGATCTATTTGTCTTTCTCAATACAGATCCATGATCTCTTGGGAATATTTCTCGTCGCGCGATTTCGATCTTCGCTGGCTTCAAAGTACCGCGATAACGATCCTTTTTTTTGTTTTCCCGCAATTTATTTACGTGGGTGTTACAGCGACAAAGGAATATCAGTGAGTGCTAGAATTTGCGGCTTTGGTTGTGGTGTACACTGCCAAAAAAAAATTTAATTTAAATAGAATCTATTTAAATCAAATAGGGTTATTTTTCCTCACGGCCTACTACGATCCTATTTGTTTCAAATACACCACGTGCAACAATTGAAGGATCAATAAAAAGATACAACATTTTTGGGTCATTTTCAAGAAATTGTAACTCCGCGAAAAATCATCGTAGAACAAAAATAAAAAAAGCAAATTGAAGCTACAACATTCTAGTTTTTATATCTTGAGGTCCAACATCTTTATCATGAGCAGTTTTTTAGTAATCATAGAAAAACCAACGAAAGAATTTTTTTTTATTTTTGCCTGACGTTCTAAAGGTCCACGGACGTTAATACACGTTTTTCAATCTTTTTACCTAAATTTTCATTTTGTTTGATTCTTCCTCTTTAATTTGAGCGGCCCACGAGCTCTGTACAATGATTTTTCGCTGAGTTATGGCCGTTCAAAGCAAAAAAGTTATTTTGGACTTTGGTAACCAATTACTCGGGAACTAATGATCGTACAGAAAGTTTAAAGTATCCTGTACGAGGCCTGTTTATTGATGTACAATAACATTTTTTAACAGATAGGCCAAGGGTCATTTTGGGTTTTTTTTTAACTTCAGAATATCCTTGATAAGCCCACAAGACACCAAACTCCTTGGTTTTTTCTTTCATTGTGTTCTGCAACGTCATAATTTACGTTTTTGTTCAAAATCAATTAAAGGATCATTTTTCCTTGTTTTTATTGATTTTTCAAACTTTAAACTTTTTTTTCATTAATTGTTGCATATGTTCAGCGATAAAAAGGGTCAATAATTGAACGAAAAAAATTATTTTTTTCGAAAAAAGAAGAAATTGTGAAAAAATGTACAGATATTATACAAAGTGCAAACTTTTTCATGGCATTGAAAATGTAATCAGACTTTTCGAATAAAAAAAGTACCTGCAAATAATATGAGTTGCTCTCTCGCTCTCTCTCTCTCGCTCCCTCGCTCCACTCGATCTCTCGCTCTCTCGCTCCCTCGCTCTCTCGCTCCCACGCTCCACTCGTTCTCTCGCTCTCTCGATAAAAAGGTACATGTAAATAATATGAGTTGCTCTCGCTCGTTCTCACTCTCTAACTCTTTTACTCTCTTCACACATTCTCACTCTCTCACGCTCTTATCACATTTTCACTCTCGCACTCTCCCACTCACATTCTCACATTCCCACATTCTCACTCCATCCATCCATCCATCCATCCTTCCACCCATTCATCCATCCATCCGTCCGTCCTTCAATCCATCCATCTATCCAACAAACTCCGACAAACCCCGACAAACCTCGAGGAACCCCGAAAAATCCCGACAAACCTCGACAAACCCCGACAAACTCCGATAAACCTTGACAAACCCCGATAAACCCCGACAAACCTCGACAAACCCCGACAAACCTCGACAAACCCCGACAAACCTCGACAAACCCCGACAAACCTCGACAAACCCCGACAAACCCCGACAAACCCCGATAAACCCGACAAACCCCGACAAACCCCGACAACCCCGACATACACACCAAAATTGAAACTTACAACTCGTAACCACAAATGACCCTACATTTAATGCAGCATTTTTCAACAAATTGCAGGCATTTCGCATGTCGCAACGCCCCCCACCATGCTACAACACAGCGGCAGTGGAGTGGGGGTAGCGTTAGTTTCGTGTAACATCTCGCTAAATCAGACCCCGTATTTAAAAGCATTTTCAATGCTAAAAAATGCTTCTTTTCAAAACCGTGACTGTACATTGACTTAAAATAAATTTTATCGCCGAATAAACCGCATCCAAGCAAAAATAAAACTTTAAAAACTACTCTAACAAGGGACTCTTTTCTGAAAATCTGAAGAAAAAAAATGTTCACACACTCACAAACAGAAAAGTTTTCATAGAGTTTCTGGAGAATTTTTTTTCCAATTATTGACCGTTGTTATCCGATCCTGAGGTATGAGTTTGGAGTCACAAAATACTGCGGATATGATGAGCCGCGGGGTCTCACCCTCATCCACACACAAAAAAAGTTTAAACTTTGAAAAATCAATAAAAACAAGGACAAATGATCCTTTAATTGATTTTTAACAAAAACGTAAATTATGACGTTGCAGAACACACTGAAAGAAAAATCGCAGGAGTTTGGTCTTTTGTGCGGTTATCAAAGATACTCTGAAGTTAAAAAAACCAAAATGATCCTTAGTCTATCCGTTATTTGCAGAGTTATGGCAAGTTAAGCAAAAATCCCTAAATACGTCATTTTTACATTTTTACATTTTTTTCAATTACCCTTAAAAAAAAAATTACCAATAAAAAATACCAATACTTACCAAATACTTACCAATAAAAAAAAATTCGTTACAAGTAACGAATTTTTTTTTTTTATTGTACATCAATAAACAGGCCTCGTAGAGGATACTTTAAAGTTTTCAAAACCCTCCTTAAATTTTCTGTACGGTCATAACTTCCCGAGTAATTGATTAACAAAGTCAAAAATGACTTTTTTGCTTTGAACGGCTATAACTCCGCCAAAAATCATCGTACAGAGCTCGTGACCCGATCAAATTAAATAGAACGAATCAAACTAAACGAAAATTTAGGTGAAAAGACTGAAAAAAATATATTAACGTCCGTGGACCTTTTGAAAGTCAGGCAAAATTTTTTTAATTTTTTCTTTCGTCGGTTTTCTTATGATCACTAAAAAATCGCTGGTGATAAAAATGTAGAACCCTAGGATCTAAAAACTAGAATGTTGTAGCCTCAATTTTCTTTTTTTATTTTTGCTCTACGCTGGTTTTTTGCGGAGATACAGCTTCTTGAAAATGACCCAAAAATGTTGGATCTTTTTCTTGATCCTTTCATTGTTGCGCGTAGTGTATATATTTTTATTTGTCCCAGCTATTCTTGTTAAATATTAAATATATTTAAATTTAATAAATAAAGATTAGAATCAAGCACATTCTTTCTTTGAATCTATGGGAGATATTTTTTAATCAAAAATATTTTTATTAGCGTGAATAAACGTCCATTTGATTCAAATATGAATTTTTTTCAAGCGAAACAAACCCAAACCTTGGTCAATAGCTTAAATCAAATAAGTATTTGTTGCAATAAAGGCAGACCATTTATTCAATCGAATAGACGTTGCCTTCGTAGGCAAATGTTTGCCTACGAAGATTCTATTTAATTTTAATTTGAACAAAATTAAATAGATACATTTAGTGGATTGAACTAAATTATTTTTTGAACGGATTAAACCTAATCACAGATTTATTAGGAATAAATTGATCTTAAGTTTATTCTCTAGCTAATCTTAAACTAATTGTTAGTTAACTGACTCTAACGAAAAGCAAGAAAACTAGTTACGGTTCGGATATTCAGGAAAGTATATGAAATACTTGACCAATTGGCAACTAAAATAAAATAATGAAGAATCAGAACGTAATAATTGACGAAAACTACGAGCATAATCGCGTCTTCTGATATATAAATTCGAAAATTATAACGAAGTCAATTATGATTTTTAAAAATCGATATCAGTAAAAGACTGATCTAGACTCACCTTCATTTAGATGTATCACTGAACGACGGGCGCGGACGAACGAAAATTTAACCCAAAATAAAAGTCCAACCGCGCGATTATTCGATCGCTTGCGCAGAAACGACATCTCTCATTTTTTCGCTCAAAAAACGATAATAACGCGTTATCATTGTTGTCGAATGATATTATTTTTCTTGCGTTCGTTAAAGCACGATCTGGTTCCCGTTTGAAAATTACACTCGGCGATATTCCAACGAGAAAGACAGCGACGGTTGCGAGTCGGGTGTCGGGTCGCATCTAGGCAATCTGCACATGCCCGTCAACACTGTTGAAGTACATTATAAAAATCCGTATAAGAAGAGAGGTTTAATGTATCTGATGGAACATCCGGTCGAGTTTTGCCGATTGTGCGAAAAATGGCAAAGCGAGACGGAGAGAAAAAAGGAGAGAGAGACAGAGAGAGAGAGAGAGAGAGAGAGAGAGAGAGAGAGAGAGAGAGAGAGAGAGAGAGAGAGAGAGAGAGAGAGAGAGAGAGAGAGAGAGAGAGAGAGAGAGAGAGAGAGAGAGAGAGAGAGAGAGAGAGAGAGAGAGAGAGAGTGAGAAAGAGAGGGAAGGAGAGAAACCGACCTCTCGTATCTTTGTCTCAAGTCGCCCGGATGTCTTGAAAAAGAAATTTAAAAAATTCACGTAGCATAGAGTTCGCGAAATAAAAACGTGCGAAAATATGCAAACTTTTGTTACACTTGTCTTGGGCCAACGGGGAAAAAAATAATGTATCGAATATTGCGAATTCCTCGCCGCGATAATAATTCGAGATGTGTGTATGAAGAGCCGGGAGAAGTCAGCTCTCGGCTATTCAACGCTCGACTACCGCCTAGAATTATGAACTCTTGCAGCTTTGACTCCGACGATGCAAATTATTGTAACTCTCGAAAGATTTTATTGCTTATATCTGCGAAATTTCTTATCTCGAAAATTCTCTCTGCACAAGGAGGAAAAATTGCCTAGTTTCCTATTACATTCGCTATATATTTGATTTTGTTCTGTTTTTTTTTCTTTTTCTTTTTATTCTCGTGTGTAGCGAGGATTGCGCAAAACTTTTGGCCGCAAGGAATGCAAATGTGGCGAATCGAAACGAGAGTCACGTCGATTAATACTCCTGAGAAGGCATTTTATTTTTGTACGAATTTTTTTTTCTCGTATTTACTAACAAACGCGAAGCGAATATATAGCTCAGACGCTGATAAATAAATAATACGTCAGGCACGCATTATTCGCCATTCTTGATATTGATGTCCATCCCATTGAAAGAACGAACCTTATTCGTCCTATTCTTGTGCAATATTATCGAATCATTTTTATTCTTGAAGAGCAACATTACCACGTCGGACCGAAAACTGATGAGGGAAGTTCGAATTTGATTTTTGAAAATTCAATGAACTCTATTTATTAAAAAAAAGCACAAATAAAATGCCAACGAACAATAATAATAGCAATATGTCGAAAGTCATCCTTTGCTGAAGCCCTATGTGGTTGAATTTTTACAATTTTTATTATTAAACCTAAAGCAAAATACTAACCATTTCTCATTGTACATATAAAACACGAGAGCATTATGAAGAAGTGTTAAAAAATTTGAAGAAACTACGTGCACATGCATTTCATCGATCTTTTTTATGAAAGTGTTAATTGCAAAAAGATTTTCCAAAATTTCGAAAAAATATTCGATACTTCTCTAAAAAAAATATGCCGAAGGATGTTAGATAAAAAATTTAACTTGATCGAATAAGAATTATAATTACAAAAATATCATTCTGAAAGCATAATTAAAACAACTCCAACCGAAAAAATGCGTTTAAAGTTTCACTCACTGATCTTCTGTTCATAAGAAAATAAAATCGTATCTGCTCCAAAATTCATTTGCACGTCCCATTTTAACTCTAAATGAATTTAATGTCATCTTTAGAAACTAAATACTTAAAATTTAAGCAAAACCAATCAATTTGCCCGCATCAATATAGTGGTGTTACCGCTTTAGGGCGGGGTAAGATTAATTCGGTGAAAAAAAAAGCATATTTTCAAGAATTTTTCTAGACGATACAGGTAATGCTGGTTTATTTAATTAATTTCCATATAATAATACAACATCCGAACTATATTTTCCTAAATTTTCATTGCAAAATATTGATAAATAAGCCTTTGGCAGCAAATCTCTGCAGGCGCATCGAAAAAAAGTTGTTTTGAGGTGTATGCTTTAACTCGTCATTGGATCATCTGAAACAAAAAAATCAAAATGTGTTTATTAGGTGAGAAGTTTCTCGAGGTAACGCTGTCGAGTTTTTTCTATCGATTTTTTCATTTTCGGTAGCACTTGGAAGTCAAAAACGCGATTTTCGCTAAAACAAAATCGGCAAATTTGTTATTGTAAGATAAAAAATAATTATTAAAAAAAAAACTGGGCAGCGTTACCTCCCGAAACATCTCACCTAATAAACGCATTTTGATTTTTTTGTTTCAGATGATCCAGTGACGAGTTATAGCGTACACCGCAAAACAACTTTTTTTCGAGGCGCCTACTAAGATTTGCCGCCAACGGCTTATTTATCAATATTTTGAAATGAAAATTTAGGAAAATATAGTTCAGATGTTGTATTATTATATAAAAATTAATTAACTAAACCAGCATTACCTGTATCGTCTAAAAAAGTTCTTGAAAATATGCTTTTTTTTCACCGAATTAACCTTACCCCGCCCTTAAAGACCAATGGAGGCCTCTCGGTTGAAGCAATCATTTTAATAATAGATCATTTATTTTCATATGTCTTGCGATTGTTGTGACATTTCCCAACTTACAGTATTTTCATTACATTTTTGTACCTATATACCCTAAGTTACAACATTCCGCTTAATAACAACGTTCTTATTCCTCACCATGGCATGTCTCCAATGGGTATAGGGAAACTTCGGAAAACCTATACCACATACAGCCGGTCACAGGTTCGGCCCCCAACTTCGGAGCTAGTCGCGTTTCGTCGAGAAACAAATCACTACAGGTATACAGATACGACACACACACGTACCAGTCGGTGTGCGTGTGACATCTGTGTGTACAACTGATTGTGAGGTGTGAAAAGAAAAAAATGTTTTTTTTTTAGACTTGATCTTTTGTGATATTAAAACCGAATGTCAAAAGGGGTTTTCTTTTAAATAATTCTAAAAATAATAATTAACTGTTTTTATATCACGATAATTCAAATTGTAGATGTTGGCGCGAAATGTCACGCTATCGGCGCTCGCGCTTGCGACGTCACCGCTCGAACGCGACCGAATAGGCTATGTATACGGTTTACACGCGAGTGTATATACAAAAGTAAAATTTTGTGTCATTTTACATTTAAAATTCTCGAGCATTCTGAAAAAGTCGAAATATAGTTTAATTTTTGTGCAACGACGAGTGAAAGTGAATTCGTGAAAGCAAATTCGAGTAATTTACCGACCGTGGGTAACTGAACATTTTTAGGTTAGGAGAGGCTTGATGAATTGTGTCAGTTATTGCCGCTAGGTATCATAAAAATTTCGAAAAAGACGTATTAAAAAAAAATATTTCAATACAGTTTATGTTATAACACGTTTACACTGACATCAAAGTGGTATTCACAGCAAAATTAAGTGGACGATGACTTCGGGTTGACACTTCGTACTGCAGCGAACTACAGATTTCGACGTTTTATGTCTTGTGGTACATTCAGAAATACCTATTATGAGCACTTTTCGTCGTATTTATACAAAGCGGAACGAAACAAGGCTTATACGATTTTATCGTTGCCATCGTTGACAGAATACTCGTATTACACGCGTAGTTCGTATACCGGCTTTCGCGCGTTGACGTCACAGAGCGCTCGGGTAACTTCGGATGCTCTCGGCGCGTTTTTGCCGAACCGAACAGAACAACAATTTCAAAGGGCTATAACATTGGTAATTCTTGACAAAAAAAAAGTACAAATTGGGAGTACAAATAAAAATTGGGAGTACAAATAAGTTTCCGCCGTTTTTTATCAAAAATTGGGCATTTATTGTGAAAGAACGGTACTTTATGTTTTATTCAAAGTATTTTCCATCGCTAGCCACTACATTTTGCCATCTTTCTAGCAGACAATGAATACCGCGTCGGAAGAACGCTTCCTCTTTTGAGGCTATCCACAAATCGACCCAATTTTTCGTATCTTCATATGATGTGAAGTACTGCTCAGACAGGCCGTGCGTCATCGATCGAAATAAATGATAGTCAGAGGGAGCAATGTCTGGTGAATACGGCAGGTGGGGTAAAACTTCCCAATTAAGTGTTTCCAAGTAGGTTTTAACCGGCGCCGCCAACATGTGAACGAGCATTATCATGCAGGAGAATAATTTTTTCGGGTCTGGAGTAGTAGTGGGCGCGTTTTTCCTTGAGTGCTCGGCCTAATCTCATCAATTGTGTTCGGTAGAGAGCCCCAGTAATGGTTTCGTTCGGTTTGACCAACTCATAATACACGACACCAAGCTGATCCCACCAAATACACAACATGAGTTTCTTTCTATGAATATTAGGCTTGGCTGCGTCGATGTTGAAGCATGGCTAGGTGGTCTCCATGATTTCCTCTTCTTTGGGTTATCGTAGTGGATCCATTTTTCATCACCAGTGACTATACGATGCAGAACACCCTTTCGCTTGTGCCTGGCAAGCAGCATTTCACATGTGCAAAATCGGCGTTCAACGTTTCTCGGCTTCAGTTCATATGGAACCAAATTTCTTTACTTTTGAATCATTTCCAACGATTTTAAACGATGTGAAATTGCTTGTTGAGTCACTCCTAATGTAAGTGCAAGTTCTTCTTGCGTTTGGCACGAATGTCCCTCCAATAATGCTTCCAATTCCGCGTCTTCGTACACTTTCGGCCTTCCGCTACGTTCTTTGTGTTCGACGTCAAACTCACCGTTCTTAAACTTTTGAAACCACTCACGACAACTTCTCTCACTTAGAGCAGCCTCACCATATGCTTCTACAAGCAATCGATGCGCCTCAGCTGCAGATTTCTTCAAATTAAAGAAGTAAATCAAAAGTTCGCGCAAATGACGTTTATTCGGCTCAAAACTCGACATTTTCGCACGAAAAAAATATGATGATGCTGATACAAAATCGCTAATATTTCAAGGTTATGGTCTTGCCAGATGTCCAACCTTACGATATAACGTTTTATATCTGACAATTTCAACCATAACCTCCTGGTGGGGCTATCTTTTGTCAAACGGCAGAGACTTACTTGTGCTCCCAATACTTTGCTTTAAAAATCGCACATGATCTTTACAATGAAAAAAAAAAATCATTTAATGACCCAACTGGAATTACGTCACGCCCGTATTTATTTCTCTTCGAGACTACGCGACTGGGAATCGAACCCCCGCGACCTCTCGATACTCTGGTTTAGAGGCAAGCACGCTAACCACTAGAACATCGCACCGGTCATTTTAATAATATTAATCACACTTGTCAACTACAATTAGAATTTTTTTTTAATCCTTCGTATTCTCCTCAACAAACGAATAACTTTTGCGTGTCCGATTGAAAAAAATGGTTATCAATAATCATTACGATAAAACGTCAATTATAGGAAATCGTTTCGTACACTTTTTGACTCACCTTTCTTCACGTAATATGGATTTACGTTAAATTTATCCACAAATGGGAGATATCCATTTAATTTGATTCTCGATCGCGATCGTAAATTGCCATTTCTGCAAATTCATGTCAATGTTGGTAGAACATCGGAGAAAGAAAAAAGCATGCTCTTTTGTGTTGCTGTAATTCCGACCTCAATATCTGTTCCGACGTATCTCCCTAGTCTCGCTTAAAACACATGTGCGTATGTATGATCAAGTATCAAATATCTGTATGTGTATGTGGAACCATATATAGTGTAATTGGATCGAGATAGCCGTCGAGTGCAACTCTATACGTCACATTGTTGCAGTTAAAATAGTTTCGTACTACCCTTATCGTAAAGACGATAATTCACGGGTGTCATAAATTACATATACACATGTATAGGGTGATCCAGTAGAAATCGTCAAATGCACAATTATTTATGCCGCTTTTTAGAATATGAAGATACGCAGTTTTTTTACAGATTTATCTTAATTAAAGTTCTTGAAATATTGCTTGATTAACGTTGACAAACGTTATGGCTACTGTGGGAAAAAAAAACATTGTTTGGAAAAGCTGGAAAACTACACTTTGTTTATGAATGCCTACAAAATAATTAGAGGGAAGAGGGAGGCGGCAGAAACGGAAAAAATTGTGCTTTTGATCTTCCCGTGCGTTGATTTTACCTGAAAAGTCCTCTATTCATACATTTGCGATAGATAAGCGACAGTGTCAAGCTACATAATATAGCAATTCGTGATCGTCGTGTCATAACACTATCGACAGCATTTTAATGGCCTTCGACCTTCTTTCTCGCTCGTACAAAAAGCTTTTCATCGCAAGATAATTACATATTCGTATCACTTATGTTTTTCCTTCATTGCTAAAAACACGTTCAGTGTCTCTTGCAGATCGTAGGTTACTTGGGAGCAACTGATTGCTTTTTATTCAGGGTTCCGTGGAAACCGAGGATTCTCGTAATGTCCGTCTGTTACAGCAAACTGTCCCCCAGCCCCCTGTTTTTCAACCCTTCGGTTGAAAAATCTGAAATAGTGTATAAAAATAACTATTTTGAAATACTTTCGAGTAAAACTATTACGGTTACTGTAAAATTATAAGTTTCCCACAAAAAATTAGTCATAAGAAAAGAGAGATTTGTAAATGAAAAATGACAAAAAAATATAAATACGGAATTAAAATATAAGAAAATAAGAAATAAAAAAATAATTAAAAATTATATATATATTTTTTATTGGTTTGTTTCAACGCACCGGGTTAATTAAAAATTATAAATAAGAAATTTGAAAAAAATAATAATAATAATAAAATTTTGGATATAAATTAAAAAATAGGATATTTTCCAACGCTGCTCGGAAAATCTATTGGGACGTTGAATAAGTTCTCGCTGTTTTCCAACATAGATGGCGTTACCAGAACTGCGTGTGTGCAGTTTAAGTGGTAACGCATCTATAAAAAAAGTACTATAACAAGCTATAAGTTGTTTATATTTCGCCGAAATGTAAACTTTTTTTTCATAGTGTTAAACATGTCAAATTTTGTGCCAACAAAAGGGTATTTACAGGAAAGTTTACTGCACTACTTTATTTATAAAAAAAACTGCAGCTGAAGCACACAGAATTGAGACTTACGGCGACTATGCTCTGTCGGAAACAACATGCAGAGACTGGTTTAGATGCTTCAAATATACTGATCTTCATGTTGAAGATAAAGAACGCTCTGGCGCACCGAAAAAGTTTGAAGACGAAGAATTGGATGCACACTTCAATGAAGACTCATGTCAGACACTAGCTGAACTTGCAAAATCATTGGAAGTTGATCACACAACAGTTTCGAAACGTTTGAAAGCATTAGGAATGATTCAAAAGCAAGAACCTTCGGTGCTGTATGAGTTGAAGCCGAGAGACGTGTCGTTTTTCCGAAGTGGAATTAAAATGCTGCCAAAAAGTTGTGAAAACGTGGCTAGCGATGGACAATAAGTTTCAGTGACATGTTTTAGCATTGAAAATGCTTTTAAAGATGTATCTCTTGTATGTGGGAGTCTGATTTAGCGAGATGTAGCAGGCTGGTGGGAGCTGCGACATGCTAAATGCCTGTGATTTGTTGAAAAATGCTGCATTACATGTAGTCATTTGTGGTTACAAGTTGTAAGTTTCAATTTTGGTGTGTACATTACAATGTTGATGGGTTTGGGTTGGGGTTTGTTTTTGGGTTTGGGTTTGTTTTGGTTTTAAGTTTGGGTTTGTTTGGGTTTAAGTTTGTTTGTTTGGGTTTGTTTGTTTGTTTCGGTTCGTTTAGGTTTAATTTTACGGGTTTTATTTTGTTTGGGTTTAAGTTTGTTTGGGTTTGATGGATGGATGGATAGTGAGACAGTGAGAATGTGAGACTATGTGTGAGAGAGTGAGAGAGTTAGAGAGGTAGACAGAGAGAGAGAGAGAGAGAGAGAGAGAGAGAGAGAGAGAGAGACCAACTTATATTATTTGCATGTACCTTTTTTATCACCCGAAAAGTCTGATTACATTTTCAATGCCATAAAATAGTTCCACTTTGTGCAATATCTGTAGATTTTTTACTATTTTTTTTTAAATAAAGCATTCATTTTCACGCAAAAAACAGTGAGCACTTATTCAACATCCCAATAAAACGTCGAATATTGATAATTATTGATATTTGCGTGAAAATCGTTGCTTAAGGGCTTACATACAACTGAGACGGCTAAAAGTAAGGTTATGTTTAAGAATTTTTTTGTGTATAAAACTGAATTTTATTGAACAACCATGATATACATTTTAAAGTATGGCATTTTATCTACATTGTGTAAAAGTATGGTTAAAAAATTTCAAACAGTAAAAAAGTTACAGTCGTTTTTCTAGGACATTTTTTATCTAAAAAAAATATTTGTTTCTTAAAGTAGATAGATAAAACTAGTACTTATCAAGCCGGATTTGAAAAATTTAATTTTTTCGGGTCATGGCAGTTACTAGAATAAAATCGGCGATTTTTCGGCTCAAAATTGTTCAGTACTTATGATGAATAAAAAAACTATGTCAGGTATCGAAAAAACGGCTCGATGAGTACTAGATTATTGTGTGAAGCATAACTGTGCAAAACTTGATCCCGATCGGTCCAGTAGTTGCGGAAATATTTCTGGTACCGATTTTGAAAACACTGTTTCGAGTAAAACGCGTTTAAAGTTTTGAGTCCACTTTACACTGAAATAACTGGTTTATTTTGAACTTACATGAAATCGTCGATTCCTGGGCCATACGACGGATCTTCCTTAGATGTTGACGCTTCCATTAGATCTTTTTTTCGCTGTGTCAACCTCATTCATAGTCAAACTTATAATCAAACAGATGACAAAGGCCGTGTCTACCTGCGCCTCAACCGTTAGTCGTTGCTCACCCGGTCAGTTACAAAACGCTATAACTTTGTCATTACTGCGAATTTCCTTATGAAATTTGCAGGATAGACACTCAAAGGATAGTACTATCGAATGAGCACCTTCTTGAAAAATCGATCTTTTTTACCTGCCCAGGTGTATATAAGCCCTTAATCAATTTCGTATATGAGCAGCGTGCAGTTTTCTTCATTGAAAAATTCCATAACAACCAAAGATCCAATAGTAAGTATAATTTTGTATTTCCGAATAACCCAACGAGAGTTTGCTACTATCTGGAACGTTCGAAGCAGACTGGCCAAATAAATGATTAATTTTTTTCGCGCCGATAAATCTCCGTAGGTGGAAACGAAAAAAAAAAAAGCCGACAATTATCCTCGATTATTCAAAGTCCCGTGCGGACAAGGCCAAAAAGCGAGCAAGAAATCTGCACGCGTAGCGCGCGATCGGGGGTCGTCGAGTTTCATTGGAGGGCAAGGGTTGAGTATTCGAAGCAAACATCGTTAATTTGTACGCAGAAATTCACCGCGGGGATGGAGTACTTTGAATTTAACCCCTTTCGCCCCCCCCCCCCCCCCCTCCCCCCTCCTGCCGCTCCACGCTCGCTCTTGTCGACGAAAAGTTGCATCACCGGTTATTCGCCAAGTCTAAAAGGTCAACATTAAATGTTGGACGATGTGAAACGAGCCTTCGCGGTTGTACGCCGTTCGAACAAACACTCCTCGCTGGACCGTAACATGATTCGCGTTGCCAGATCTCCGACTGTTCGCTTCTGACCCTTTCTCTTCCTCTTATCTCTCCCTTGACAGGGAGGGAGATGCGAAACTGTCGATATACTCGTTGAACAATCGACAGATTTTCGCACAGTTATTGTGAGGAACGAAAATAGTAATTAACGACGTGAGGAACGAAAATAGTTATTAACATCGTGAGGAACTAATGTAGTCTTTATGACCTTAGGCCACTCTACAGGCAAAAAAAGGGCATATTAGGTGACTTTTTTTAAGCGAAACCATAAAATGAATTGGAATTACAAAATAGGGGATTTATTATACACGTAATTGCCTGTACAAAATAATTTTTTCACAGCAATACATGTCAAGATGGCCACCGTGCAGCATTTTTCCGATGACGCCTTTATTTCTGGAAGGTCAACGGCCGGACCAACAGCTCCTATAATTTTTGAGTTATGATGAGACACTAAAGTTTTTTCAATTATATGTAAGATTAGCTATAGAAGTACGTAGGATTTTTTTTATATATTGTTTTTTGTCAAAATGGCGCATTTCTAAAACAAAAAGTATAAAATGCCATGAGAAAATCGTCAGAAAATTGTTTATGAAAAAGGAACTATGCAATATAATTAAAAAATCCTACCTAGTCCCTCAGAAAATGTAATTCTAAATATACAGTTAAAATTTCAAATGAATCGGTTGAAGTTTTTTCGAGTTATGAGTCCGGCCGACTCGAAAAATGTAGTTTTGAGATAAACGCGTTTAAAGTTAGTAGAAAGTCACGACACGAATCAAGAGCGGTTGCGCTAGAATTCGAAAATCGAGTACTTAGAGATTTTTCACACCCATAATCTTTTGGAATATAATTTTATCAGTGCTAAGGTACATTTTTAACAAAAAAAAATATCGATTTTTGGAAAATCCTAGAGTGGCCTAAGGTCTTAAGGCAGCTCCATCTATTGCACATATTTTTAAGAATTTTTTTTCTCATAATAAAATTTATCTCAATATTTTAATCTTTTTATACATAAAAATAGAAGTTTCAAAGTACAAGAAAAAAAAATTTGTTATAATTTTTTTTATTTATCTTGGGGATCTGGCTCTCTTAAAAGTTACCCCTGCTTTCACCTTGTCGACACGAGTACTTAACTTTGGAGCATCTGAAAACAAAAAGCCGAGTATTTTATTATAAAGTGGAGTTGTAGCTTTGACCCCTACTAAAAACTTTCAGCCCCGATAAAAAGAAAACGAAATGGTGTACTTTTGAATTTTTCGACTGTTTTTTACAACTTAAATTGTTTGAAAATAGGATGAAATATTGATGAATATTTATACCGTTAGTAGGGGTCGAAGAGATACATGCATAGAATAATCCCTGTAAATTTGAGCCTAATCGGTGCAATAGTTTTTCCAAAATCATATAGACCAGGTCAAAAAACGTTGTTTTGAGAAAAAACGCGTTTAAAGTTTCTGTTGTAAAAATGTACATAAAACTTAAAAGACAAGCGTCTTACACTCAATCAGCGATGTCTGGCCCATATATTATTTCTTCACCTTCTTCAAAAGCTTCACTTTCTTAAGATTTTTGGTTTCGAATCTTTGTTCTGCGAGCTTTGGACACTCTACACGGCGCCTACTCGCTGCGCGCGCAGAGACACTTCTATTTTATCACTGTTTTTAGCCCCTTATCGGTTACTCCGACCTAAATAATACGAAACTGATGTTTTTAGAAAATCAAACATTTTCGAAAATAGACTGATACTGATCCCTTAAGGGTTTTTACGATTTTTTGTTCATACGCAAAATTCGCTTATTTTTTTCGATGATTTTCCTCGTTATTATAAAATTTCTTTTTTGTAAAATTGCATATCTTAATTATGTTATGGACAATTAAAAAAAAAACTGAGAAAGATTGACTAAGCATTGAACGAAAAAATTTGCAAGGATAAGAAAAATTGGAAGAATTAGTGAAACGTTCAAACGAAAAATAATTCTCGTGAAAACTGACTGCGTCGACAAATCTTTTTATGAGTTGTTACGCTTATTAATTATTATTTTAATGTTCGGCTGATCCTTCCAATTTTTGTAATATTTTATAATTACTTTATTAATTTCTACATAGTTTTTTTTCATACGTTTATTTTCAAGCAAAGAGGAATTGTTGAATTATCAATTGAAAAATTCTTGATATCATCGTAACTCGACTATAGTCATTTGTAACCGGATCCAACCCTTTTCGTCCGCCTAAAATTCGGCTCCATCGTAGATTATTCATACCGTCAATCGTCTAATTGGCAAATAAATCCCCGTTGTTTTCGAATGCTCTATCAGCACCCAGCTGATATACATAATAAAGTGAAGAGCGATAAGGAGGGTAGTTGGACTCGCCATAGATTTTAAGATCAAATAGAGTCCTAACTGAATCGCGAAAGTGAAGAAAAACACAAATATGTAAATTAAAATATTGACTTTACACGGAGAGAATTAAAACGTAATTTTTGTCGTGAATTTCACGGTAAAAATTACCGTGATATATTTCAATGTGGTGACAAGTGAGAAAAGCATAATAATTCGTATGCGACAAGTTTTTTTTAACTCACGTTACAGAAAATTTCAAATACGTAGCTAAAATTTGACTATACAAGAAGGGTAGCGCGCACGATAATTTTTACCGAGAGCACAATACATTTTCCTATAACACTCATTAAATTTTATAATAAATCTTAAAATAACTGTTATAAAGACGATACTTTTTTATAGACATTTTTGAAAGGCATAAAATAATAAAATGCACAGTAAAATTTCGTTGATATTATATATTTTTTAAATATAAGTTTTGCGTATTTTGTTACACATCAAAATTTACTAGAAAATCTGGTAAAATTTTCTATCTGAAGAAGAAATTTTATTTTATTTTCGTGAAAATCTGTGTTTTACTCAGTAATAATAAGCGAAGTTTCAGGGTTGTCATCTGGTTACCGTTACTGCATGGTAATTTTTAACATTTAAGGGGCCAGTCCACTTTGGAGCCACGAAAAAAAGGCTATTTTCGCGATTTTTTTTGAGGATTTTATAAAAGATATGAATTTAAAAGTTGTTGGGCTTGATAAATAAAGTCTTGAAATACATTTAAAAAAAATTGAATTCATTTTTATTCATTTTTAAGTACAAAAACTATAGTTTAACGTAACGCCTCAAAAATAGGGGGGCTAGGTAGCTCCATCACGACTCGGCAACGGCTTGTCTGAAATAAAAAAATCAAAGTCCATTAGATTCAGTATGACACCAGCTACAAAATGACCCTCGGATATAAAGTTTTATCAAAAAATAAAAAAACGGCAGATGAAAAACGAAAAAAGTTTTAAAAAACGCGTTTTTTTCGCAGTTTTTCGCAAAAAAAAAAGAGTAAAAATAAAAATTTTAAAACCATCGAGGGTCATCTTGTTGCGAATCATGTTTACAATATGTGGTCCAAATTTCAAGAGAATCGGTTTATTAGTTTTACAGATACGATGGAGCTAGATTTTGAAAACGTTGTTTCGAGCAAAACGCGTTTGAAGTTTATACTATGAAAAACTCTTACCTAAACTCAATCGGCAATTCCTGCACCGTACAAAATCCCTTCTGATTGCTCATCATCGTCGATTTCTTCAAGTCTTGCTTGCTTTCGTTTGGTTCTGGTCTCTTTTGAGCACTCAGAACTGCGGCGGTTTGCGGAGCGAACACGCTCGTCATCGCGATTGTCGGCGAATCCGATGGCGATCGGGCCGAGTTTGACTTACAAGGAAACCGTTTCCGGTGTCCCCCTCCGATTTTGTTTATTTTTGGATATGTTATTCTTCATCGAAATCTAAGAGACACGTATTTTTTTTATCGGCGGAAAAACAGTTTTAAGGGGTGAAACTCACCCTCAAAGTTAGGCACTCTCCGAGTGAATATTGCAGTTTCGCCTAGTTCCAATTAAGATATTCGAATGAAACCAATTCAAGAAGAATGCTTCTGGCGAATAATGAAAAATGCGCCTTTTCCAGTTCCGAGGGGGTGAATAGGCGTAAATCGATAGGGGTTGAAAGTCAAAAAATTCGTGAAACTCGGAAACTTTTTTTTTTATCTCGATAAAATCAATTGCATTCGAAAGAGCTTGAAAAAGTAGTAGATACGGGTTTCTGCGTTTTTCGAAAAAAAAAACCTTTTGAGGGTGACTACTCCTGTATAATACCATTTCCGGTGTTCCTCTCCGATTTCAATCATTTTTGGATATGTTGTTCTTCATCGAAATCTAAGAGACACGTACTTTTTTTTATCGGCGGCAAAACAGTTTTAAGGGGTGAAACGCACCCTCAAAGTGTCTTTTGCAGTTATGCACATTTTCATTCAAGATATTCGAATGAAACAAATTCGAGGATAACTGGCGAATAATGAAAAATGCGCCTTTTCCAGTTCCGAGGGGGTAAATCTATCGGGTTTGGAAATCAAAAAATTCGTGTAACCCGGAAACTTTTTTTTATCTCGATGAAACTAATTGCATTCGAAAGAGCTTGAAAAAGTAGAAGATACGGGTTTTTGCGTTTTTCAAAAAAAAAACCTTTTGGTTGTGACTACCCCTGTATAATACCGTTTACGGTGTTCCCCTCCGATTCCGTTCATTTTTGGATATGTTATTCTTCATCGAAATCTAAGAGACACGTATTTTTTTTACCGGCGGAAAAACACTTTTAAGGGGTGAAACTCACCCTCATAGTTGGGCACCCTCCGAGTGACTCTTGCAGTTTCGCATAGTTCCAATCAAGATATTCGAATGAAACCAAATCGAGAAGAATGCTTTAACTCGAAAACTTTTTTTTTATCTCGACGAAACCAATTGCATTCAAAAGAGTTTGAAAAAGTAGAAGATACGGGTTTGTTTGCGTTCAATTCATTATAATAAAACGAATCGTGTTTACGGTTTACAATTGTTAACCTTTTAACCCGCATAGGTGTCTAAAAATGTATGCCGTCGAAATAGGAATACAGCTATTTTGAGTCATTCGCCATAAGATTTAACGATTTGTGTCACGTCAATTTCGATGAAAAACACCATCGATCAAACGGAACAAAATCGGATAAGACAGCACCGACATCATATAAGGGTAGTTCGCCCTGGGACGATGTTTTTCCGGAAAATTCAAAAACAGGTATCTCCTACATTATGTAACTCTATTAAATTTAGATGGTTTTGATAGAATGAAAAAAAAGTCGATTTTTGAAAAATTTTCGAATTTCAACCCCTATAAATTTCTACCAATTCGTTCCCTCGCAATTGATGGAAGCACATTTTTTATTATTCGCCATAAGCATTATCCTCGAATTTGTTTCATTCGAATATCTTGAATGAAAATGTGCATAACTGCAAAAGACACTTTGAGGGTGCGTTTCACCCCTTAAAACTGTTTTGCCGCCGATAAAAAAAAAGTACGTGTCTCTTAGATTTCGATGAAGAACAACATATCCAAAAATGATTGAAATCGGAGAGGAACACCGGAAATGGTATTATACAGGAGTAGTCACCCTCAAAAGGTTTTTTTTTCGAAAAACGCAAAAATCGGTATGTTCTACTTTTTCAAACTCTTTCGAATGCAATTGGTTTCATCGAGATAAAAAAAAAAAGTTTCCGAGTTACACGAATTTTTTTACTTTCAACCCCTATAGATTTACCCCTATTCACCCCCTCGGAACTGGAAAAGGCGCATTTTTCATTATTCGCCAGAAGCATTCTTCTCGAATTGGTTTCATTCGAATATCTTGATTGGAACTATGCGAAACTGCAAGAGTCACTCGGAGGGTGCCCAACTTTGAGGGTGAGTTTCACCCCTTAAAAGTGTTTTTCCGCCGGTAAAGAAAATACGTGTCTCTTAAATTTTGACGTAGAATAAAATATCCAAAAATTAACGAAATCGGAGGGGAACACCGGAAACAGTATTATACAGGGGTAGTCACCCCCAAAAGTTTTTTTTTTCGAAAAACGCAAAAACCCGTATCTTCTACTTTTTCAAGCTCTTTCGAATGCAATTGATTTTATCGAGATAAAAAAAAAAGTTTCCGAGTTTCACGAATTTTTTTACTTTCAACCCCTATCGATTTACGCCTATTCACCCCCTTGGAACTGGAAAAGGCGCATTTTTCATTATTCGCCAGAAGCGTTCTTCTCGAATTGGTTTCATTCGAATATCTTGATTGGAACTATGCGAAACTGCAATAGTCACTCGGAGAGTGCCTAACTTTGAGGGTGCGTTTCACCCCTTAAAACTGTTTTTCCGCCGATAAAAAAAAATACGTCGCTCTTAGATTTCTATGAAGAATAACATAGCCAAAAATAAACAAAATCGGAGGGGGACACCGGGAACGGTTTCCTTGTTAGAGAGCTCGGATTTTCATAAAATTTTGACACAATATTTCTGAATGTACGTACTTTCGAAAACAGTAAAAAAAATCGATTTTTTGAAATTTTCAAAGTGGACTGGCCCCTTAATTCTCTCCGTGTATCGATATTTCCAATTTTATTTATTCATTACGGCACATATCTACTTATTGCTAATCTTTTTCGTGACAAACGTCGATACTGCATATTCGCATATATCTGTCGACCAATCGTGCTCTTCGACTTTCAGTTTGATGGTGAAAAATAATTGTGGCTTTGATTAATTCATTAATTTTTAAACGATGAGAACTGTGTGTCACTGGCTTACGAAATTTCGCCTTATTTGGTTTGTTTTTCTTTTCTACGTATTTTTCGAATGCACTTTTACATTTTGACGACATCGTCGGTAGGAAAAAATCTTCACGATGACCTGGTAACAAAAAAAAAAGCATTGACGTGCAATTTTAATTGCAAGCCTTCCCGCACTACGAACTGACAGGATATCTATAAATATAATTTTTTTCATACTTTATGGAGATTTGGGAGTGCTCGAGCCCGCGGGATATCGAGAGATCGCGGTGAATCTAAAGAGAAAGCATATCAAAGGCTTTTTTATACATTCACGGTGAAGCGACGGTTCTCTTGCCACTTGTGTGTTGTGATCCCTCGTCAAAACGAGCCGAGAGTATTTCGAACGTGCGTGCGTTGTACAAGAAGAGAAAAAGTTGCATCGCTAGGCGTGTGACCTGGCCCTTTGCTCTCGAGAACCTTTTTTTAAACTCGAGTCTCGATACGCACCGCAGGTCACTCCGCGGGACGCCACGAATCCTCGGTAAAGTCGAGCACCTGTTACCGCACATGTGTGAAAAAAATCGCCCCGTTTGCAAATATCACAATACTTTATCGTCAAATATTTGCCGAAGATACTATCGGGCCACACAATCAATAGAAATGTCCAGTGGACATAATTCGTGGTACCATTTTTATTATTTTATTATTGTCATTTAAATTCCATATTTATTTTTTAAATTACATTTTAAATTGCGCGCCATTTTTGTTATGGCAAACATAGAGTACTATTCGAAAATTTCGTCAAAAGAATGAATGTTTGCAAACAGGGACGAGGCAGCCATTTATCGGATATTGTGTTATTAAAATAAAAATATTCGTACTTTTTCAAATAAATAATACGTTTTATTAATAAATAAAAATGTCAGGTCATTTTGAGGCACCCTGTATGTTGGGTCTATGCATAGTTCCGTAGCGAAAATTAAGGAAATTTCGAACGCAAAATATTTACCAAAAAAGCGATTTTAATCAACTAAATAGAAGTGAGTGGGGCACAATGTGTCAGGGGGCACTGTGAGCCACATGTGATTTCTCGGAGGTTCGTAAATTCCGTAAATTCGTAAATTCCGATTTTTTTGTATTGGACCGTGATTTAAATTTGGTTTCGTCAGGCCTAAAAGAAAGTCGATAGCAGCTCACAAAGAATTATGAAAAATTAAAAATTGATTTGACCCTTGAACAAAAAAAAATCGCTTGCCGGAAAAACGTCAAATACGACCTTACTTTCTGTAGCGGCTCGGGTTTTCAGCCCTAATCGATAGTGTTATTATTTATAATGCACTCGGTGACTTATGTTTTTCCATTCGTAGTTTAATTCATCATTATTTTTCCCAGTAACCAAATATTCTACTAGTGGGGTACAATGTGTCATCGAGTTGTGGGGCACAATGTGTCATCTAGTTGTGGAGCACAATGAGTCGACTCCCAATGTTGTTGGCAAATAATATGACCACGTCGTTGAGGTAAAAATGCGAAAAGTGATCTTTTTTATCAGTTTAGTCATACACATTTCACTTCAGTCAAACATACCCCACGTTTCGCAGTACTTGACACAATGTACCCACCTATCTAACACATTGTACCCCACCCGTGGGGTACAATGAGCCAAACCGCAATTTTTTTCGATCCCATTATTTTGGTATTTTAAATCTCTTAGCAGAAAATATGGTCGCTTTATTGCACGCCCAAAGGTCTATAAAATCGGTTATGACCTTTTTTTCTAATCAGACTACTTTGGTAAGAGTAAAAATTCGTTAGAAAAAAGTGACGCAATGTGCCCCACCTTCCCCTATGTTCCATTCAAGTTCTAAAGCTTTCATGGCTCTATATGTTATTACAAAAGTATGTGGCTTCCGGATGGAGGCCGTGTTAAGGATCAGCGTTATGCCGACGTTTAGCAAACTTTACCTATGTTTTTTAATTGATCAGCTGGACGATGAAAAAACATCCGATTGGCTGGTGCAGTGATCTGAAACGATGACTGCAACAATATATGGAATATCTGAGACACGAGAGCTTCCGTATCGGAGCTCTCAGCCCTGATGATGCCGAATGTTCCATTCTGTACAATGATTTTCTGCCATCTCTCCGCGAGCTTTATTATCCCTCTTTCATAGAAGTCCTAAGATCTTCGGGCGAAGAAGTCATTCAAGTGGTTTTTGAGGACGTTCAGAGAACTGAAGGTTTTATTGTTCAAACTGTTCTGTAGCGCCCGGACCAAGAGATAGTCTGAAGGTGCAAGGGCCGGACTATACTGTGGGTGCACAAAAACATCCCACCCAAGCCGCAATAACTTTTGCCGGGTCATCAAAGAAGCGTGCGGTCTAGCATTATCCGGAACATTACGCCCTTTCTGTTCGCCAATTCGGGCCGCTTCTGATCAATTGCTCACTTTAATTGAGACAGTTGTAAGCAGTACCTCGTCGAATTAATCGTATTGTTGGGTAGTAGCAGCTCATAATAGACGATTCCTTTCCAATCCCACCAGATACAGAGCATGACCTTCTTCGGGTGGAGCAGCCTCCCCGAGCTTCGACCATGATCTTTTTCTACTGATATTGTTGTAGACAATCCACTTTTCATCGCCAGTTAATCATTCGCTTTAAAAATTGTTCGTTTTGATGACTTGGAACAACAAATCGCAAGCTGAAATTCGGTTCATTAAATTCTTTTCGCTCAGTTCGTGCAGCACCCAAACATCATGCGTGTTTACCATCCCAAGCTTCCGTTAATGTCTCGAAACAGTTGATTGGTCAATGTTGAGGTTATGTTCGATCTATGTAGTCGTCAAATGCCGGTCGGAGTCAATTAAAGCCTTGATTTTATCGACATCAGTAGTGACTGACCGACCGGAGCGAGGAGTATCTTGTACATCAATATCTCCACAACGAAATTTCGCAAACCACTTCCGACACACACTTTCGGATACGGCATTCTCTCTGTATACGGTGCATATTTTTTGTGAGTTTGCGACGCGTTTTTGGTTTTTCGGAAATAATAAAACAAAATGCATCGAAAATACACATTTTTTCCTTCCATGTTCAAAATACAATTAAACTTCCTATACGACGTGGATCTCGATGGATACTTTTTCAAAATGTTGGCACAAGTTTCAGCTTTCACTTAATACATGACACTTTATATGGTTCACGCATGTGCGAGCGGAGAAACAACTGCGAACGACATCTGTCGGAATTACGCTACGAAATTACGTATAGACCCAATCGTTTTAGAATTTTTAGCATTGAAAATGCTTTTAAAGATGTACCATATATAAAGGGTCTGATTGAGCGAGATGTCACACGAAACTAACGCTACCCCCACTCCACTCCCGCTGGGTTGTAGTAGGGTGGGGGGAGCTGCGACATACTACATGCCTGTGATTTGTTGAGAAATGCTGCATTACATGTAGGGTAGTCATTTGTGGTTACAAGTAAGTGGTAAGTTTCAATTTTAGTATGTACATTACAATGTTGGTGGGTTTGGGTTTGTTTGCGTTTGTTGGAGTTTGTTAGGGTTTGTTGGAGTTTGTTGGGGTTTGTTGAGGTTTGTTTGGGTTTGTTGGGGTTTGTTGAGGTTTGTTGGAGTTCATTGGGGTTTGTTGGGGTTAGTTGAGGTTTGTTGCGGTTGGTTGCGGTCTGTTTGGGTATGTTTGAGTTTGTTTGGGTTTGTTTGTGTTTGTTGGAGTTTCTTGGGGTTTGATAAGCTTTGTTTGGGTTTGTTGGGGTTTGTTGAAGTTTGTTGAGGTTTGTTTGGGTTTGTTGAGGTGTTTTGGAGTTTGTTTATTTGAGTTTGTTGGAGTTTGTTAGGGTTTGTTGAGGTTTGTTGGAGTTTGTTGAGGTTTGTTGAGGTTTTTTGGGGTTTGTTGAGGTTTGTTGGGGTTTGTTGAGGTTTGTTGGGGTTCATTGGGGTTGGTTGGGGTTTGTTGAGATTTGTTGTGGTTTGGTTGGATATGTTTGGGTTGTTTGGGTTTGTTGAGGTTTGTTTGTTTGGGTTTGTTGGAGTTTGTTGGGGTTTGTGGAAGTTTGTTAAGGTTTGTTTGGGTTTGTTTGGGTTTGCCGAAGTTTATTGGGGTTTGTTTGGGTTTGTTAAGGTTTATTTGGGTTTGTTTGGGTTTATTGGGGTTTATTTGATTTGTTGGGGTTTGTTAAGGTTTGTTTGGGATTGTTGAGATTTGTTGAGGTTAGTTTGGGTTTGTTGAGGTTTGTTTGGGTTTGTTGGGGTTTGTTAAGGTTTGTTGAGGTTTGTTGGTGTTTGTTGAGGTTTGTTTGTTTGGGTTTGTCCGGGTTTATTTGTTTGTTTGTATGGGTTTATTAGGGTTTGTTTGTTTGTTGGGGTTTGCCTTGGTTTGGTTTGGTTTGGTTTGGTTGGCTTTGGATGGATGGATAGTGAGAATGTGAGAATGTGAATGAGAGTGTGCGAGAGTGAGAAGAGAGTGAGAGAGGGAGGGGGAGGGGGGGGAGAGAGAGAGAGAAAGAGAGAGAGAGAGAGAGCAACTCATATTATTTGCATGTACTTTTTTCGTCACCCGAAAAGTCTAATTACATTTTCAATGCCATGAAATAGTTGCACTTTGTGTAATAGCTAAATTTTATTTTATAATTATATAATTTTGCCATTATAATTTATAATGTTTACAACTTTAATTCTTGGACAATGAAAATAATACTGACGTACGTTTGGCAACGTAATTAGTAGTAGTATTTATTTTCCGCTTGTACACCCTTGCGGGCTTTTACAATCTCCCATCTGTTCCTCTTTTTACAATAAGTTCTCTTTCTTTTTACAATGTTGCTATATATATTTCTCCTCTACTTTTCCTTCTAGCCTTCCCTCCCTGTTTCCTCCTCTCTCTTTTTCCCGATCTTGTAGAATTCCCTGACCACTTCGCACAGTTCCTCCACTATTTTCTTTCCTTTTAGAGCTCTGCTCCACCCCGTTGCTATTTCTCCTTCCTGTTGTTCCACCCATCGCTGATAATTTCTTTTCACCTCTTGGTCCATTTGCGTCATTGCCTCCACGCATTCCCCTATGTGCGTCAGTGTTTCTTCTTCCCTGTTGCACACTCTGCATCTCGTATTCTTGAATCCTTTTTCTTTCTCCTTCCCCACGCTCCCACACCTCATCCTTGCCCAGGTTTCTCTGATTTCACCCCTCGTCGTTCCTTTCCTCCAATCTTCCTCCATCCCCACCTCTTCCTTCCTGTCTTTATATTCGGCGCAAAATCCTGACCTCCCAATTTTTTCCCAGTTCCTTTGTATTTCTTGGTCCGTCATATTTTTCACTGCTCTCCCTGTCTTCGTTCTCCACTCCCTTCTGTTGCTTCTCCTTAGTGTGTCTCCTATTTGTCCCTCTCCCGCCTGGTTCATGGCCTCTTCCAGTTCTCTTCCCCATTTCGTCGCGTTTTTTGGTAACGTAATTATTATTTTATTAAACTTCTTGAAATGTATTCAAATAATAGTTATAATATAATAATTATTATAATAATTTTGATAAAATTATTAAAATGTATTAAGATAATAATTACTCAGTTTTATTTACTAAACTAATTATTAATTTACTAAAATATTAATAATCAGAAATATAAAATAACTTTTATTATTTATTAAAATAATAATTACGTTTCTCGTTAGGTACCCACGTAGATGCAATATTCAATTAAAACTTGATTCTTTTTTTGTCACGTAAAATGTTTCGGATAATGCCCAAGGTATGGGAAAATTTTCAAAAAAATATTCATTATGGAAGCGAAAACTGTTTTTTTTACTGTCTGCAAAAACAAATGATTTCGCAATAGCCGATTTTTTAAAATGTACCTACCAAGTTGTTTTTTTATGATTTATTGCAAATTTTTTTACCAATCGGTAACAAGAATGAGGAAGGGGGCTAAGGCCGCTAACTACTCTACAGGCTCGCGGCGCGTGATTGAAGCAGCAAATTCTTTCTCAAATACCATCAAGGCCAATTTTGACTGCCCTATCAATTAATACGCTACTTGTCAGGGCATACGATTTTTTTTTCATTGAAATTTCCCACGCATATAAGTACCTATTTCAACAATGATTCACAAATTCATCGCTACACGTGACACCGCTTCGACTTCAGATAGTTCGCACGCGAATACCTCTGGCGATAATTTTTTTAATCAAAAGTACACTTCGTTCATCGTTTTTTGTTTTATTATTTATAACCTCCCCCCGGTCTGTGAAGGTATCAATGGTTGTGAGTTCAATGATAAACTCTCAATTTTCACAGTGCCTCATCCCCCGCGAGTGGGACGATTGTATCAAGGTTTGGGTTATAGTGAAACGTTCGTAGGGCAAGGAGGAATCACAAAGCCTCGTTGATATAGAGTAGGGCGACGGTGGGAGGAGTACAGGATAGAATGACGAAGGAGACATAGACAACGAAACGATTACCGGACAATAGTTTGTTAGTGGTAATTCATCCTATGTATTGTTCCGCGAGAAGTGTGGATTCAGCTTCGTTTAATGTTGAGACTGGCTCTCCTTCTCTCTCTCTCTCTCTCTCTCTCTCTCTCTCTCTCTCTCTCTCTCTCTCGTTATTTCTGCGTGTACACATTTTTACTACAAATCCAAGCCGCCAGACAATATCTAATCTTCCAATCGCATTTGAAAACAGAATTTCGGTTTTGAGGATAAAATGTTCGTTTGAAGGATTCTTTTTTTTTACGCGCCAAAAATTGCGTTCATTTAATATCCAATGTTCCTTCGTCCTTCCTCGCGGGTTTTTTTACGATCCAATCTTTGTCACTGTCGTGCCTTTGAGGTGTTGCCCGCAGCCATTCTTTCCCAATGCACTGTATCACAATTACACAAGGTCACGGAGAAACTGGAAAGTCTTGGCCGATATTGCCTCATATGAGTGATATTTAGTGTTCGATTTACAGTTTCGTATGCGCGTCATTCGAGATAAAGTCGAGTTACAAAAAATATCAATTGTCGGATGACCGATATTTTGCCAAGTTAAAAAAAACAATATCGCTCAGGTCGTAAAATGAAAGTGCAAAATTTATAAATCGTATTCATAAAGTTTTCGTTTTTTATTAGGCACATTGATTCACCAATATGTGGTTGTTTAAAGCTCTCGTCGAATTCCCCGTCGCTCGAAGCACGGAACATTGTGTATTACATACATACATTCGATGTTGTGCATTATATAATTCTATAACCATAAATAAAAATATACATGTACAATCTTTCTACTTTTTTTTTAGTCGTAGCAAGCTTAACGTACAAGCTTAATCGCGGCAGCTTTATTTGCACAATTTGCCAAAATATATGACGATCGCATCACCAGACTGGTCCTAAAGAAATTAAGTAAATAGTATTCAAAATTTGCATCATTGGAATGAAATGAAAATTCTTTTTTATTTCGCTATTTTTACTATTATCTGGAATATATTCTTTTACAGATTCCAGTTATGGATCGCGACCTAAAATGGCCAAACAAAATTAGATAAATAAAAAAAACATTGCATTCCAACGATACAAACTTCAACATCATTGAAGTAAAGAATCTTACGCTCAATATATAACTCAACAATCAATCGTCAGCCACTTGTCTGTTATTTTTTCAATCTGTTTCGTCAAAATTGGATTTCTTAGGCGTATCTTGACTTCCAATTTTCCCCCGACAGCTTTTCTTCCGTCCATCAAGGGAAAGGAGTCGTGCAGGATGCAATGTGTCTCGAGAGGCGCGAGTTTTATCGTCACTGTGCCAAGCAGACTATCGCTGCGGAAGAAACCTCTGCAAAATCGCAAAAAAAAACATAATTAGCTTCTTTATACAGCCAGAAAATTGAAGAACGTTAACTCGAGTAAATTGTTGACTGCTATAATTTTCTTCAAAAAAAAAAATATTTTTGCAATATCAGAGAAGGTAACGAAATTATTGCACGAGGATTGTAGGTATAAAAAATTATTTCTTTGGATTCATTTTTTTTTATACTTTGCTCAATATTAAGAAAATCTCAGAAATTGGGTCGTTGATTTAGAGTGCACCGACCAGTGAATAGACGGGGATCAATGAATGGACGAAAGCTGATTGAAGTTGAAAATGAGTAAAGAATATGAATTGACAATAAAAACTCGAATCACTATAAGTTAGTAAAAAAAAGTCACAAGTGTCGTTAAAACCAATTTCTTCGTTTATTATGGAATTTGTCGCAACAGGGAATTTTTCAAGTTTGTGGTACTTGCACATCGCGCAACTTAGTTACGATACGGCTGTGCACAGTAGGTGTTCTAAAGGCGGAAGCAAAAGTTTTTATGCGTTTTGCGGGTAAGTATTACTTTCATTACTTCAAATAGAATCAATATTTGATTTTCGGCAAATATTTAAACAAAAATCGTATTAAAAGGTCAGAATTAAGAATATTTATTCACTGGCGCTGTATCCAAACCTCTTTCCAGTGAATGGACATATGGACTCTGCTCTGATAATTCTCAAAGCAGAGTGAAAAATTTAGCTTATCTGCTGAAAATTACAAAATTAATTACTGTTAAGAATTGACAACGTACATTTCACCAAATTTTGTCATAAAATCATTTCATTCGTTTTTCTTATTTTTGACAAAATTGAATTTTGTGTTTCTCTCAAAGCAAACTTTGATATTTTTTTTGGGTCTCACGTTAAGATGCAAAAAAAGCTTTGTGTATTTTATACGATATCGTAATAACAAATATAATACTCATATGTACAAGAATATTATAATTTCTGTGCAAACACAGTAATCTCCAAATCTAACGCTCAATAAAACAAATAATAACTCGTTATCCTTTACAGCGTTTATCTACACTACGCGTCCATTTACTGGTGGTCGAGTGTCCATTTACTGGTAATTCCGTCCATTCACTGACGGTTTAGTTATTTCGCTACTTTTTTATCAATTCCTCCAATATTATTTGTTGCAATTACTTCGAGTATTTTTTCTACTATCAGAAAAATATATTTTATTAGCTATAGCAATTGAAAAGTTTGTTTTGATAACGTTGCCATTTTATAGTCCATCTGAATCCTATCGTGTCGTTATTCGTCCATTCACTGGTCGGTTTACTCTACTTTCTTTCAATCGATTTTTATGCAACGCCGTCAACGATTTTCCAGAGTTTGTTTCTTCACTTTCATACGTTTTTTTTTTTCACTTATGTCCCGTATTCGGGTCAAAATTCGAGCAAAAACTATGGGCAAGCTCGCGTTGTTACTGTTAGCTTGTTTAGTGCATGCTACGATATTAAAAACAATAAAATAGTGTCCAAAATATATAAAACGTTCTAGTGAAACGATGCAACAGACGATAGAGTTAGATGAAAAAAGCCCACCCGGTTAATCGCTAACCCCTTTCAACCCTTTTGCTTGGTTACGGGGTTACGTGGGTTTGAAAATGAAAAAAAAAACATTTTTCTTTAAATATTATTATCTAATAGTACAATATGTCTAAAATATTCTCCCAAAGTTTTAAGTCAATCAGAGTAAAATTCTAGGAAAGAGAGCCTTTGGGAATTCCCCCCCTTGGGAAAGACCGGCCGGGAGCGACGCAGGTATACGCATTTTTCTCAAAACACTATTTTTCAAGTCGGTGGACACGATTTCTCAAAAACTAATGCAAAAACTCAAAAACGATCTTATTGAAATTTTGCACACTTCTTCAAAATACTATTGACTAGTGATTGAACGAAGGTTTTTTTTCGATTACAACTAATTTTACAAGGCTATACGTAGTGTAAATTGTACCAAAAATTAAACTATTTTGCATACAACTCTGCCAAAAATTCAAATTTCCATTTTTTTTAAATCCTATGTTCAATCACGAGCTATACTCATTACTAACAGAAAAAAATGAGTTTTTTAATTTCAGATAAAGCTATCATGAGCTATCCTGACCACCACGAGGACACTTTTTTTTAGGGGTCTCCGGAAACCAGGTCCCACCGGCTGAATTTCCCAAATTTTTGGATGAAATTTTTTAAAAATATTGTTGAAATGTTGCTCTTTTATGTGCTTAACATGTTGAATAAAATAATTTATAAATTATATTTTTTTAAAATAGAGAAAATATGATTTTTTTTGGCTTCGAAATCCACGTAACCCCTTAATCGCTAATAGGCAAATAGCACGCGATATTAAGTGTCTATTCTACACGCAAGATAAGCATGACTAAAACAAGCTGACACTTGAACCCAACATGCTTTAAGCTTGACTCAAATAACTTGACTTTGTTGCAATCATTCTACGATCGATTAAGAATTTGCAAATGTATTATTCTCACAGGAAATTTACGGATTCCTCTGTCTTGGGTTAGAGTAAATCGTATGCTCGGAGACGAATCCGTACCAACGTATATCTCGAAAACCGCTGGACATATCAACTTGAAATTCATACAAGGGTTGTAAAGCACTATAATGCCCTAATTATTCCTGACATCTGATTGAAAAAAAAAATGTTTTTTTTCTACTTTATACTATTACCTCAAATTTTTCATTATTTCGTTATTATTTTGATACTGTTGTTCAATTTTTAATTTTTCAGGTATAATTAATAGAGGAAAGCCTGAAAAAAAGAAATATCCCTGAGATACCGTTGACTACAGAATTCGAATTCAAACTTTTGGTAATCGCGATTTTGCCCGATATCAAATTAATCTTTTAAATTTCTGGAAGACGTTAAGATTTTTGTTTCTACACGAGGAACCTTCGTGACGCGTTTTCCATACGGAACCACGCTGAATCTGCCAGTTTCGGATTTATTAAGCCTAAAAACAGCCGGCAGTCTTGTCTGAGTTTTCGAACGAACGAGACAGTATGCATTATTTAGGCAGATGAAAAAATTCAGCAGCGATCTAATAATCAAGTACGTGCTCCTGCCATCTTGATAACGTTGGCCGCAATGAAAGAATGTGTTAAAAAAAAAAAAGTGTCCTCTTTTTGCAACGCCTGGTACAGCCTGTTCTTCTTAAAGATGCACAATTTTACAATGAACCAAACAAAAATTCGTTGTTTCAATTGATGAGCCGACGTAATTGTTTCATACCTTGGGTGAGTGCAACACAGGATGGGGTTGAACGAGCATCTGTAAGCAACGTACTAAGGTCTATTGATTATGATAATCTAAAATGTTTGGAGAAAAATATTGACCGAGTAGCTGTTCAATGAGACTATGTATACTCGATCTTCGGAAAAGATGATGGCAGGGAGAGAGTTATTTTTATTCAATAAAAAAAAAACATCCAATTCGTGAAAAACTCAACAAAGCTGGATTACGACCACGGAAAAATACATTTCCGCGCGATATACCAATTAGACTAGATCACAATGGTTATCGATCAAAGATGCTAAGAAACTCATTATTTATGCACGAAAGAAAGGAAAAAAAACTGTGATTACCCCTTTGACCAGACTTGACACTTCAGAGCGTGTCTCTTAAAGACACGTTGACACTGTCTGGCCGTTCGATCGACAGCGTTGCTCAGAGTGAAGACACCTTCGTATTCCGGATTGGCCGTGTCTCGTATCGTCGAGGTTCGATCGGACTGAGGACTATCCGCTGGATAAGGATATTCGAACATTACGTAACTGTCCACTTCTTTCGGATAATTTACGCCACGAATTATCGATATTTCGGCTTCCGCGTCACCCAAATCGGTGCAACTCCTGAAAATGTATAAAAACATCCATTCAATATTTCAAAATCCCACGATCGTAAAAAAAAAAACCTTTTTTCTCTCATATTCCACTTACTGGACTCGGTACTTACTGGACTATCGCGTAAGTTTTGACCTCGTAATGGTGCTGGGGCGGTGGCAAGCCATCTCTTTTGCGTACTCTGACCATATCAAGGTCTCGGGTGTATTCGAGAGCAAGGCGCTCCCATCTGTTATAACCTGGCACATCACCAAGAGCCTTCGAATGATCTCGCGTCGACAGACACCACTGGGAAAAAAAACGACAATTCGAAGATTTACTTACTGAAGAGTCATCAGTGTTGGGCAAAATTTAATTGCTAGAGTAACTAAAGATTAAGAATTAATTAATGGTTAATCACGATTATAACAATTAACAATTAATTGTAATTGTGAAAACTCACGATTAACAATTAATTAATTGTAATTGTGAAAACTTACGATTAGCAATTAATGAATTGTTAATTGCTGTAGTCGCAATTAACAATTAATCAATTGTTAATCGTCACTTTCCACAATTAGAAACTAATCAATTTTCAATCTTTTTGGTATATTTTATTAAAAACTAACAATTAAAACTGATTATTGTATAGGGCACTGCGTAAACCTACAAAACCCAAACAAACACGTCGTATTTGATATCTGTAAAGTTAAATAATTTAATTGTTAGTCTTAATTCTATCTTAGAACAATTCAAAAAGTTAATTGCAATTGTTTTAATTGCAAGTTGCAATTAAAATAGATTAATCCAAATAAATTAATTGCAACATGCAATTAATAGTCAATTGCAATTGATGTTAATTGCAATTAGTTTTTTAGTGAATTAATGAACTGATTGAAATTTTTATTGATTAACGCCCAACACTGAGAGTCATCCAACGCACGTGACAAATTGTAAATGGTGCCGGGAAACATTTCAATGAGTTAAGGGTCATCATCCCAGTGTAAAATGTTCAAAAAATCGATGTTTTTGCATTATCCGATAGTATAGAAGGTTATAAACATGCTGTTCAATTTTTGGGGCGAAATTCGAAAAATTTCGGCCGCTGCAAGCTTTCTTAGAGAAAGTTATTCGAGCAGCGGCTTCCGCACTCGAAACTTTAAACGCGTTTTTTTCGAAATGTCGTTTTTCAAAACGGTGTACACTCTCAAAAGAAGAATTTTCAAGCCATACGTCTCAGATTTTGACACAACATTCTTCACGCCATTCTTTATCTCGCTATGGCAGCTTTTTTTAAATCTTCATATTTTTTTTAACGAAAAACTGTCAAAAAAATTGGCTAAATTCGATACTTTTCTTTCAAACTGTCGCTATTTTGTCAACTTTTGTTTAAAAAAACCTCCATAGCACGATAGCGGCTTTCATACTAATTAATAATCTTTCTACAAATTTTGTTTCAGATAATATTTATGGCTACAACCGTGTGCAGCGTGAGGACTCCTTTTTTTCGAAGACATTTTTAACCGTTAACCCTTTAACAGCTGAGTTTTTTTGGAGAGTTTGGCAAAGCTGGTACATGGTGAATCTGACTTCATGAGTACCCAATGTGAGAAAAAAAATTATTCGACAATTTTTCTACCCTCAGAAACTACCCCCAAATGAAAAAACCACCCCAATCGCTTGAAAACATCTTAATTTCATTTCCCATCGTTCATTTCTGCCAGAAATTGAGGAAAAATCATTCCAGAACATGTAGTGGAATACTGAAGAACTTACGGATCAATCAACCCTTATGAACTACCCCTCATTTGAGAGAAATTCACCCCCAATGGATAAAATGTTATCATCTCATTTTCTGTTATTTTATCCTGATCTGAATCGAAATATGAGTGTTCCAAAATACATAAGCATATTTTGAAGGAATTACGGATAATTCGATGTTTTGTTACTGTTGGGGCTAGTTTTCGAGTCAAATTTTTTTGCTACAAATTTTTCATGTGTGTTCAAAAATTTATATGAACTGAACATCAATAAAAGTGCATTTTCAGGCGCTTCGCCACTGCTAGGGGCGGCTTTTGATGTTTTGCTACTGTTAGGGGTAGTTTTTGAATCGGATGTTCTTGATACACATTTTCCATGCGTTTTCGAAAATATATATGAACTGAACATCAATGAAAGTGCATTTTTGGGCGTATCACCATTTCTAGGGGTCGTGTTCGATGTTTCGTTACTGTTAGGGGTAGTTTTCCATTCGGATATTCTTGCTATAATTTTTTCATGTATTTTCAAAAATATTTATGAACTGAACATCAATGAAAGTGCATTATTAGGCGTATCACAATTGCTAGGGGTGGTTATCGATATTTTATTACTGTTATGGGTGATTATTGGTCCGGACCTTTTTGCTACAAATTTTCGATGTTATTTCAAAGCGCACACTTGCGATCGCGACTCTAAAAAAATTTTTACCTGAAAGTTATGCTCATTTCTCATTTTTTCGGAATTTGCGCACTTTTTGACAGGGTGTGGAACTGAAGGGGTGCAACCCTTGCAACCCTTTGCCGAATTTTTCATGATTAGATGCATCCTTCATCTTCAAAATGCGACCATTACAATATCGATATGTTCATTTTTCTGGAAGTTACGATTTTTTAAAGTAGCTGGGTCGTATGTGTCCCACCAGTCGTTAAAGCGTTTAAAAAAAATGTAAAAAAAAATAAAAATAAGCGTTAAAAAATGTCAAATCAAAGCACTCATGAAGAATACTTCATGAGTGCTTTGATTTGACATAAAAAAGCACACTAATTAGCGTATTTTAACCATCGGAAAAAAATCGCAAGAATCAGCAGTTTTTCGATCCGTTACACTGTGATGATCCCGTTAGTGGAGTTGGACAAGCAGATGAGTGACCCACCTACCGATAAAATATTCTCGCGAAAGGTTTAGAAAACTGAACGCCAGAGCGAGAGATGCCAGGTAAAATAATTAATTGGGCTGCAAGAAATAATTGCCATGGAGCATGGGACAAAACAACAATTTCTGTTAGTGGAACAAAATGGCCCATGTGTAGTTATGGAATTGTGTCGTATTTTCGGCAAATCCGGCAAGAGAAATTTGTAGTTCGTTTACTGGCCACGTAGCGCTTCCTGAACATCCGTTGGTTGACTCAACTTTTTTCACTTATTTAGTCACTGTACTTATAAAATCATGCAAAACTTTACCTTCGCCTGTTTAGTGAGTTGCTTCTCCAAATTTTCATAAATTTGTTGGTCGGTGCCGCTTGCCTCCTCCAAACAATCGACCGAAGAAACAAGGGTGAAACTATCGTCGGAACTGGCATCAACAAGGCTGCTTGTGTTCAGTTGAGTTTTAGCGTTCGGCGATAGAGGGATGGAGTTGAGATCAACCGGAAGCCCGGATCTACTGGCTCCTATGAGGGGAGTTATTCCCTTTGCTTGTCGGAGATAATCTCGCGCTAGTTCTAAGTCACCATCTTTCTTAGCCGCTAATGCGGCTTGCTTCAGCTCCGCTTGACGACGTTCCAGGAATATTGCTTGTTTTTCTGCTCTCGACGTTGCGCCACCAGCTTTCCCGGCTGTTCGAGAGGAAAAAAACATTCATTGAAAACCGAACTTCTAGCGACTGCGATATAAATTTAAACCTCGAAACAAAGTAGCCTTTAAGGTATTCCTTTCAAAAACCCGAATATTTAACAATTAACTGATTTTCATCTACAATTACGGACAAATACTTCCCAGTATACTGGTGAAAATTTTAAACCAAGTTACTCAACTTTTAACAAAAAATTACGACTTTAAAAATCATCTAATACATGCGGCACTTTATGGAGATGACATGCTGGCCACATTTATATCTAAGTCTATATAATATTAAATAGTAAAAAATAAATAGTAAAAACATGTAAAAAATCTACAGATATTGTGCAACATACAAAGTGCAACTATTTCATAGCATTGAAAATGTAATAGGGCTTTTCGGGTGATGAAAAAGGTACATGCAAATAATATGAGTTGCTCTCGTTCTCTCTCAGTCTCTAACTCTTTTCTCACATTCTCATTCTCTTCTCACATTCTCACTCTCTCAGTCTCTTCTCACCTTCTCGCTCTCTCACTCTCTCCGTCTCTTCTCACATTCTCACTCTCTCACTCTCTCATTCACATTCTCACAAATTCACTCTCTCGTTTGGATGGATGAATGGATCCTATCACGTTAGTTTTGGGGCGGTGGCAAGCCGTTTCTCTTGTTCTCGAGTCATTTTCCCAAACCCCGACAAACCCTGAAAAACCCCGACATACCCCAACAAACCCCGACAAACCCCGATAAACCTCGACAAACCCCGACAAACCCCGACAAACCCCTACAAACCTCGACAAACCCTGACAAACCCCAACAAACCCCGACATACCCCGACAAACCCCAACAAACCCCGACAAACCCCGACATACCCCAAGAAACGCCGACAAACCCCGACAAACCTCAACAAACCCCGATAAACCCCAACAAATCCCGATAAAACCCGGACAAACCTCGACAAACCCAGACAAACCTCGACAAAACCCAACAAACCCCAGCAAACTCCGACAAACCCCGACAAACCCCGACAAACCCCGACATATCCCAACAAACCCCGACAAACCCCGACAAACCTCGACGAATCCCAACAAACCCCGACAAACCCCGACAAACCCCAACAAACCCCAACAAACCCCGACAAACCCCAAAACACGTTTTTCAGGAAACAGCATTTTCAACACGCAGGGCGCTCTACAGCTTCAACGGATAAACCGATTTACATGGATCTTTGCGGAATTGAAAGGAAATTCAATTTGCAGGACCATTGAAGCATAAAAATTCAGTTTGTTTTTTCAAACGGCTGCCATTTTGTTATACAGGGGGTTATCAGAAAACTAAAAACGATAAGGTCCCTCAAATTTAGTCTAGTTTAATTCTTTTTAACCCGTTTTTTTTCAGATGTACTGGAAAGGCTGTGGAGCGCCACGCGCAGCCAAAACACGCCGTGCATGAATTTATTTGCCGGACGTTGGAGCCGCCATTATCGATTTTTTTAATAAATAAAATTGGAATTTACGCTCCATTGGTAGAAGAATAAAATCCGTTGAAACCCATTTCCAAAAGTATTTATTCTATATAAAACAAAATTCCCGAAGTTCATGCATTTATCATTCTTCTTGAGAGTGACCTTCCCTTAACCAAGTTTGAAAATTCTAACGCGCAATTTAGTTCTTAGTAGCTGGTAGCACTGAGCTCAGATACGAACGCCACATTGTGAGCGCTTAGGTGTCAAACTTCCTTCGCGAATTCAGTTTTGTATCCGAGGAAAACGAAAAGAAGGATCGAAAAAATCCAAAGTGAAAAACAGTGCAATCATCGGTTCAAGAAAGTAGAAAATGAAAAGCACTCGAAAAAAATGAGTTGAGCTGAAAAATGAATGCGCAGTTGAGGAATGACGCATAATTGATTTGAAGATTATAGCGAAATATATTAAACATGAAGGAAAACACGACTTGGCCTCGAAATTTTCTGTACTCTGCCAAATATCCATTAAGTTTGCTTGATACGTAATAAACAAATTTTAATCGTCATCTTTTTTATGAACATTTTGCGTTGTATTACTTGTCTTGTAATCATGCGGAACAAAAATAACAATAATGATAAAAATGTTTAAGTACTCTTTATGAAACTGCGGTAAGAAATTTATAACAGGGAAGCAAAAATTTGTGCGATTCTAAATGTGGCGCCTATTCAAAATGGTCGACTTGACAGCAACGTTGCCACGTAGCGTAGCGCGCTTTATCGTTTTACGCAAATCATCTGAAATCTTCTGTTTTATATCAAGAATATCTCGATAACGAGGCAGACAAAATGCTCCACTCTTCGTTGAAATTATTCAGAAATGTGTAAAGAATTTTTTCCGCCTATTTGTATTCAACTCTTAACATTTTTATTATGTTACGAGAGTCGTATCAGAGTTATCGTATAGCTTTTGCTATGTCGCCCGTATATAAGAGCGTAACTTCAATAATTAATTGCTCAACAATCATGCGGACGAATTACTCGAAATTTTTCACAGAGTCGTAACACCTGGTCGCAAATATCCTCTATAAATTTCAGCAAATTCGTAACATTACGCTATAGCTGAGCAACCTCCTTAGAGAAAATATTAATGATAAAACTTAGGAAATATGTGACTGGCAGAAGAATTTTCGTAACCGCGACTTTTTAGAGAACATATAGAATGTCTAAACGTACAAAAATGTTTGCAAATTTTTTCATTCCAGTTCATTATTGGGTATAATAATTGATTGTATGTTATTTTTATTAAGCACCAGTGTAATATACTAATGATTCGAAAGGGCCCTGGCTAATTCGCCCACAAAATACGGTCCTCCGCGACAGGAATACCTTAAAATAAAACTCTACCGATTCACTCCAAAAAATGCCTAATGTGCGAGAGATATAAATATCGAAAGAAGCCTCACTCACTATCAGACTAATCTGCAAAGTTAATTTGTCTTCAAATCTAATCGTACTAAGACTTCATATGATTCTACTTTTTCCTCTGCGTCTTACAATTCGAAAAATAAAATAATAGTAACGAAAAAACGATACCTTGATTCGTTCTCGGAGGAGGAACTGGTGCTCTTCTTCGAGGAACGACGGGTGTTGCGGCTTCCTGCGGTTCGGGTTCGGGTATGGGTTCCACAGGCGTTCCCTCGCTGCTCGGACCAGCCGGGGCAACTTCCGGAGCCGGAGGATTGAGCATAATCGGCGGGAGTCCCGGTGGTATCGGCAATTCCTCATAGGCGATGGGTTTTCCACGGGCGTGCGATTTTATAGCGTCTTCGAATTGTTTGCATATACGTCCGTACCTTCGAGCTTTCGAGGAATTGCCCTCTTCCTCAGCGACGGTCTTCGACCGACGATAAATCTCCAGGCGTTCTTTGAGCGCGCCTGCGATCTCATTGCCGGTGATCGGTGCCAAGGACGGCGCTTCGACTTTTGACGAGATGAAAAAAAATCACAAATCTTGAACTTTTACGGTACAACGAATTCACAAGGGATAATGAAGTCTTACCATCTGCGGCAGGTGGCTCGCTCGGAGCTTGTTGCTGAATCTCGCTCTCCTCTTTCGCGTCCTCGGGCGGAGAATCGGAGCCCGGGAGTTGGGGCGACGGTGGCATATCAGAGATATCGATCGTTTCGCCCGCCTCGACGGCCGCTATCACAATGTCGAATTGTTTGGCCACCTTCACGTAATTCAAGGCTTCGCCAACGTTACCCGTCTTTTTGCACATGAGCGCGGCAACTTTGTACTCGTGTTGTCGTTTCTTCAGCAACTCAAGAGATTCCTGATCGACGTTGACCGACTTGGCGGCTTCCGAAGCGTGATTTTCTGGTTCCGCGGCAGAAACTTCCTCGGTCGGAACATCCGGTTCAGGAAATTGCGGAGCTTCGGTGTCGGGACAGTCCTCCTTCGGTCGTGACTCAGACTTGCTTTCGCCGGTCGCGGATGCCGGTAAAATTGGTGGTATATCAGCCTCGTCGATTGTTCTGCCCGATTGCGCACTCGACAATAATCCCTCCAGAGTTTTTACCCCTCGTCCGAAACGCCGTGATTTTCCACCCTCGTTCTCGTTCTTAGCCTTCGCCTCGGCTATCTTGTACGTTCTTAATCTCTCTCGCAAAAGTTCGATCGTCCGCTCCTGCTCACCGCTGTCCGGTGGAATCGAAGCTGCGGGCTCTGCCTCTTCGGGTGCTTCTTGCGGCGAGACCTCGTCACCCGTGATCTCCCTCAATTCGCTCTGGGAACCAAAATCCAGCTGTAATTTTAGGTAACCTTCCAAGATATTTCGGTACATTAATCGAATTAGGGATCAAGCGTGCACAGCTTGACCTCGATGTATGTTATAAAATAAACACATTTTGCAATGGACTGTGACAAATTCAAGCCATCGTTGGTCGAGTGATGCGTGCTAGGGAAGTCTTAAGCACAACAGGGCAAGGCAAGTGCCCTCACAACCGATCGATACGAAAAAGATTCATCCTCACCAGAATATCCGGATCGTCATCATCGTCCGACAGCTCGGTGTCATCTACATCTTTTAAACTGTCGCTAATCATCGCGTCGAGTTTGGCAGTCGGTATCGGCGGCGCTGTTGAAAAATATTAAGTTTTAGAATGACAGGAAAATTCATGAAAATTCACCAAAAGATAGAAAAAAAAACGGTGAAAGGCTGGATGAAAGGCAACAGAAAAATTCCTGATGAAGATAAAGATATCACTATTGTAATAGGAGAATGCCACTATTGAAAGAGCGCCCTCGCTAATAGAACACTTTGTGAGTACAATAGAATGATGAGAGAGCGATATGCAAGCTTCTGATTTGCACAGTTTTTATCCTCTGTAACCGAATATTTTCTCAACGTCAAGATTTTCTCCCTAAAAAGGACTCCACTATGGGTGCATTGGCAAAAAGACAAAAATTAAGGGATCAATTACTCCTTTCTTTTTATTTCTCTCATCCCACATTGGTAAGGGGTGCATTAAATTGAGTGAAACGGGTGAGACTTTGAAAGGAGGATAAAATTAAAGTTTACGTATCTTTGCGTTTGAGTCGGGTACAAGCTTAAAGGGTTATTCTACTATGATGGCTCAAAAAATAAGCTATTTTCAAAATTTTTTTTTTCAAAAACTGTTGCATTTATCGGTGAAAACTTTTTTTTCTTAAAGGTACACTCTTACAGAATAGAAAACAATTTTTTTTTGTTGCATATAAATGTATATTTATTTAAAAATTGATAATCGTGTAGAGGCATGAAAAAAAAGTATGTTGCTGGCGTTGATAATTTGCGCTCTCCAGGTGATCCGAAACAAAAAATTCAAAAAGATTCTTAATCTGTATGCGTGTCGATATCGCCCGAACTAAAATGATTATTTTATATTGCAAAATAATAAAATGGCTCCATTTTTTGCAAAACTGTTCGAAAAACACTTTTTTTTTCGTCATAATTTGGGCGAAAGTATATGTGAAAATTAATATTTTAAAATAATTCTAGTTCGAGCGATAGCGACACTAATACAGACTAAGAATCTTTTTTAATTTTTCGTTTCAGATTACCTGGAGAGCGCAAACCATCAACGCCAGTGACATACTTTTTTTCATGCCTTTACACGATCATAAGTTGTTAAATAAATATACACTTTTATGCAACAACAAAAATTGTTTTCTATTCTATAAGAGTGTACCTGTAAGCAAAAAAAAATTGTACCCATACATGCAAGTTAAAAAAAAAAATTATTAAAAAATAGCTTATTTTTTTACCCTTCACAGTAGAATAGCCCCTTAAGGGAGTAAACCACATTCCATACATTCTCAAAGACTTTTAATAGAAATTGCGGGTTTTTGGGCAATGGATGGTGACATACTCAAGGGGTAAAAAAAACAACGATAGGGGCTTGAAAATGAAAAGTTAAATGATATCGCTTCAGTTATTTAAAAATAAATGTTGAATATTAACAACCCAAGTTTTTTCGCATCTCAGCCACAAATAAGTGTCTTCACTCAACCATCACTCATTTTGCGTTCTAGTTCGGAACTCTGCTTCGCGGACATTCTCTCTGCAATTGTTTGCTCCAAAAAATGCCACTTGTTGTGTCGAGCTACGATTATTTTCTGCTTTCTTGCACAATTTCAAGGTCAAATTATCGATTTTCCCAAACTTTCGCATACTCAATATGTCAATTTGTAGTTAGAAGAAATATTTCACATTTCAAATGCAGAAAAAAACCACTGACGGTACGGAACTTCGAGTAAGGATTGTTTACTTCCTTAAGGTGTTACATGGGTTTGGAAATTTCAAAAAAGACATTTTTTTAAATTTTATTATCTAATAGTACAATACGTCTAGAATGTTCTCCCAAAGTTTTAAGTCAATCGGAGTAAGAGTCTAGGAGAAAGAACCTTTGGAAATTCCCCCTATTGGGAAAGACCAGCCAGGAGCGACACAGGTATACACATTTTTCTCAAAACATTATTTTTGAAGTCACTGGACACGATGTCTCAAAAACTAATGCACCGATCTTATTGAAATTTTGCACACTTCTTCAAAATAGCATTGACCAGTGATTGAACGAAGGTTTTTTTTTCGATTACAACTAATTTTACAAGGCTATACGTAGTGTAAATTGTACCAAAAATTAAACTATTTTACATACAACTCTGCCAAAGATTCAAATTTCAATTATTTTTAAAATCCTTCGTTCAATCACGAGCTATACTTATCTACTAACAGAAAGAAATTGGTTTTTTAATTTCAGATAAAGCTATCATGAGTTATCCTGACCACCACGAGGATACTTTTTTTTTAGGGGTCTCCGGAAATCGGGTCCCACTGGCTGAATTTCCCAAATTTTTGGATGAAATTTTTTTCAAATATTGTTGAAATGTTGCTCTTTTATGTGCTTAACATTTTGAATAAAATAATTTATATATTGTATTTTTTAAAAATAGAGAAAAATGCTTTATTTGGCTGCGAAACCCATGTAACCCCTTAACCTTGGTGTTCGATCGAGCCAAGAATTTGCGTACAGGCTTAGAACAAAGTGGAATAATGCATCCAATTTTTATCGCCATGGAAGACACGCTAGTTTTCATGAGACTCTCATACATCCTTGCCATATCTATGTTTACCGTACAGAATATCTAAAATTCACGAATAATGATAACTATGACTGTACGACTCATGGAATTGAGCACGACGAGGAAATTGTACCTTTGCGTCTAGGCTGCCGAGGCAAATCGCCGCCGCTGGTCAGCTGCGCCAACTCTGCCTCCAGATCCGCATCGTCACCGTCATCCATGGAGTATCCACGTCCAAGATCCTCGAGCTTCTCGGGTACTTGAAAAATTCCAAACTAAGCGTAACGACTTTATTACTGGCGAACATTCGTAATAGTCCGAGATCGTCACAAGAGCGATTACGAATTCGAGGAATTAGAAGGAGAAAGAGGAACTATCGTGTACCGTATACCTGTTCCAGGCTAGCCGGATCTCTTGGACGTCTCTTCGGCTCTTTCTTTTTGCTGAACATTTCTCAACTTAGCTTCGCGCACTTTGATAAACGTTACGAAATTTTGATAAATCGCTGTATGAGCACTGTGCGTTTTCGTTGTGTCAAAAACTCGACGATAGAAACCCGGACGAACACGAAGCGTTCGAGTGCTCGGAAGTTGCAGCTTTGAGTCACAGCTGACAGCTGCGACGTCACTTTAACAAGATTATCATTATTCTATAATATTATTGATTACCAATCGTCGATCAGAAATTGTGTAAGCAAATTTCCTAGTATTGAAATAAAGAACATTTTTACGGTCGAAATTTGCTATTTGATTTATGAATAATGCACAATTCGGTTGATATGCAATGATCATTTTCGACTTGAAATATCTTGTTAATTCGACTTATCGATTTTCTCGAGTACCCAAGCGTCACTTTGGTCGGTTGGAGGGGCGGAGTGTGACGGAGATGTCGCAGCTAACTTCCGTCCAGTCGGTCATATGATTGTCTCGCGAAAAGAGGGCGAGTCCGATATTTCGTGCTCCGTTTTATTTTCGACGCGACCCCCGTACATCATACGCATCATCGTAGTCTCTATATCTTCGGAGTAAAAACTTTGTCGGAATTAATTGATCAGCAAGATGAAGGGATGCATATTCAACATCGACGGGGGTTATTTGGAGGGTTTGTGCCGTGGTTTCAAGTGCGGTATACTCCAGCAGAACGATTATCTCAATTTGGTCCAGTGCGAGACTCTCGAAGGTAAAATTTTTCCGCTCTACGTTATTATTGCCTCAAAATCCACTTAAATCTGGCAGATCTTTCGTAATTTTGCGAAACGTCAATTCTGATGAGGCGCCGCGAAAAAAGCGATGACAAAAAGAAATTTTTAATGAATTTCTACAAAATGTAAAAATGAATTGTGATCATGAAAATAATCGTTTGTTTTTTTGTTTTTCTTCTAAATATATCAATGTCGAATGTACGGTCGATTAAAGCTCACGTTTCTCGTACAGATTTAAAGCTCCACCTCGCCGGCACGGATTACGGTAGTTTTTTAGCAAACGAGCCATCGCCTCTGGCCGTCAGCGTTATCGATGACAAACTCAGGGAGAAGCTGGTAGTGGAATTTCAACACATGCGCAACCATTCGGTCGAGCCGTTGTCCCAATTTCTCGACTTCATAACTTACAGTTACATGATCGACAATATAATACTGTTGATAACGGGAACGCTGCATCAGAGACCGATTTCCGAGCTAATACCAAAGTGTCATCCGCTGGGTAGCTTCGAGCAGATGGAAGCCATACACGTTGCCGCCACACCGGCTGAACTTTACAACGCCGTGCTCGTCGATACTCCCCTGGGTAAGTCGTCTATGCTCAATAAAGTACAGGTTTGTAACGGAAACGGTATTAATGATGAAAATTGTACGCCTTGCTTTGCTTTACCAGTATGCAAAACTTTCAGTTCCTTCCACTTACCGTTCTAATCGTGATACTTTATTTTCAGTCATTTTTTGTGCACTCTTAGGGGATGTTGCTTTATCTTTACAAGGGGACCTTGCCAGGCACGTAATCGATTTTCGGGACGTCCTTTCAGGGTAGTGTAGGGCTCGGTCCCAAGTGTCACCACCTGCCACCCTGGTGGGCCCTCGTTTTCGCGAAATCGACCAGACAAAATTTGTGTGACGATTTTTGAACCTTGAAAGTAACAATAATTTTCGAAGCGGCGCGATAGCCTAACGGTTAAGGTCTTCCACTAGTACGCTGCTGGTTTTGGGTTGGAGTCCTGCTACCGCTATTTTTTTTTTCAATGGAAACGCTCGTAAACGTTATTTTTATTTATTTACTTCAATTTAAATCCAACTTTTTTATATTGCGTTTAGAATTCTTGCCCGCGTGATTGTAATCACCGTTTCAAAAATTTTGTATATCCAATTTTTTTTCTTATATTCTTCATCTAGTTTGAAATTATTGCTCGTTTTTTTATTGTTCTTATATATTTTCTGTGTTTAAATTAATTTTCTCTTATAGTTTGATATTTTCGTCTGTATTAATACAATTTTTATTTTATTTACTCTTCTCATTTGAATCTTGGTTTTCTACGATTCCTTTTTTCGTTTAGACTGTTCTTAAGCTCCGTTTCGACAAAACGGAGCTCAACCGAGAACTTTTAATTTGAATTTTATTTCATTGCAATGACCTTTAACGTTAATGTAAATTTAATTTCCCTTTTCGGTAACGAAAAATAAATGACATACACTTTCCCACATAATGTGAATATAGTGTTTTGTATTTTCATTTAATCGACAAAGCGATAATTTTTTCATTTCCTCATATTAACAATAATAGAAGTTAATAGAAACAATTTAAAAAAGCGAGCAATAATTTCAAACTAGATGAAGAATATAAGAAAAAAAATTGGATATACAAAATTTTTGAAACGGTGATTATAATCACGCGGGCAAGAATTCTAAACGAAATATAAAAAAGTTGGATTTAAATTAAAGTAAATAAATAAAAATAACGTTTACAAGCGTTTCGATTGAAAAAAAAAGCGGTAGCAGGACCTGAACCCAAAACCAGCAGCGTATTAGCCGAAGACCTTAACCGCTAGGCTATCGCGCCGCTTCGAAAATTCCTGTTATTTTCGAGGTTCAAAAATCGTCATACAAATCTTGTTTGATCGATTTCGCGAAAACGAGGGCCCACCAGGGTGAACGGTGGCAGGGGGTGACACTTGGGACCGAACCTAACACTACCCTGAAAGGACGTCCCGAAATCGATTGCGTGCCTGGCAAGGACCCCTTGTTAGAGGTAAGAAAAAACCAGTATATGGAAAAATGGCAGAAGATTTTTTTGCATGATTTGTGTCAGTAAATTACGTGAAAACGAAATTGGGCAGAAAATTTTGCAATTATTTGCTACATAATCGTAGAATAATTCATGCTAATGTACTGAAATTCTGCTTTTCTCATTTGGCCTTCAGTAAATTTTTATTAAAATGTGGCTGTGGCCAATTACAGGGCTCGAAAAACGTGGCAAGTGACAGACAAAGCCAAACGAACTCCCGAGATTTTTGCCCAAATAAAGCAAAATGCTAAAAAATGCAATTGAAGAAAACACTTGGAACTTTTAATTGGATTTAACATCTAGGAGATATATTTAAGAATTCCAAATTGCAGATACGTTTGCCCGGAATTCTACCTCTCATTCATTCTTAAACGAGTAGAATTTTTTTTTAAACGCCGTTTACATGAGTCGTCTAGTAGGGCCTTCTTTTGGAAATCTTTGCCGATGGTGACTGTTTTTGTCAGGTATCGTCTGCAATATAAAAAATACCTGTAATGAAAGGCTAAAGTGTAGCATAGGGGAAAAAATTGAGAATTTTTTTTTTTGTTGAGAAATTGAAGCTGTTGGAAAAAAATGATTTTGGACTGGAATTATTTTTGACTGAAACTTTGATTTTTACCTAAACTTTGAGCCTTAAAAATTAATAAAAAATGAACGCGGAATCTAATTTTGAAAAATCTGATGCAACATCCTAGATAACATTATAAAGAATGTGTGGTATAAATTTCATCAAAATAAGCTGAGTAGATCTCGAAATATTTTGTCTACCAGTTTGAAAAAAAGTCCTACTAGACGACTTATATTTCTGCCATTAGAATTTCTTTTTACTTTGTTCATAAACCTATAATATATTTGTGCAAAATAAAAATGATTTTATATATTCAATAATCCCGTCAAAATATTTTTCTTTATACCTATTTTTCCGAGCGCCAAGGTCGTGTTAGCCCTTAAAGATTCATCCACAAGATGTTTTAAAAATATCACGACATTTTTACTATGTTTCGCAGCTCCGTTCTTTGTGGATTGCATCTCCGAGCAAGATTTGGACGAAATGAACATTGAGATTATCAGGAACACTTTGTACAAAGCTTATCTCGAAGCCTTCTACAAGTTTTGCAAGGACATCGGTGGCACAACCGCTAATACGATGTGCGAAATTCTTGCCGTGAGTATTCCGAGTAATCCTGATTTCAAATATTTAACGTTAATCTTATTCGCTTCCTTTCGAATAACAAAGGCGGCTTTTTAAATTTCTTACTTGTCAATTATCCAATGGTAGTTCGAAGCGGACAGGAGAGCTATTATTATAACGATAAATTCGTTCGGTACCGAGCTCGGAAAGGACGACCGGGCGAAACTTTATCCGCGCTGTGGTCGCTTGAATCCAGATGGTTTGGCGGCGTTAGCACGCGCCGACGATTACGAACAAGTCAAAGCTGTCGCGGAGTATTACGCGGTAAGTTCCTCAAATTCGAAATTTTTTACTTCCATTTTCTACTTTTTCTTCTCGTGACATTGCGTGCTTTTACGATTTCATTCCTTTCAGTTTTACCCTGCACTAATTGCTTTCCTAGGTCTCGTTGCTGTAAAACTCCGCAGAGCGTTGCCCACAACTATTCTTTCATAATACATTACTGTCTCGTATTCGCACAAGGACACAGGAAAACTGTCTATTTTTAATTTTCATTCGTGATAAAAAATGTTTAAAAAACGTACAAAAGCTTGGTACAAAAAAGAAACGCCCAATTTGATGTTTCCTCTACCTAGCATTTCGTAAGACACCTCTTGGACTTAATTATCAGCGATCGCGCATCCAAGGCTATTTTTTTAGCTCAAAGTCTATATATTCGAAAGATTGAAGAAGAAAAAACAGAAGCAGCTTAACGCGCGTAAGAAATTTCAATTTATCCAACCTCACCAATTCTTTTTGTATTTTTCGCCAGGAGTACAGCGCCCTCTTCGAGGGAGCAGGCAATAATCCCGGAGACAAGACTCTCGAGGACAAATTCTTCGAATACGAGGTACGCTATTCAAGGAAATAACGTTGTCCAGTTTCAAAAGATTTGAAGGACCGAGAGACTTTTGCCATCAATTTGAAACATTTACCGAATAACTTTTGCGCAGTAAATTTCTCAAAAAATTCATTTCTTTAATAATGAAATATTCTAACGTTGTATCGCAGGTACGCTTGAACGTGCACGCGTTCCTTCAACAATTTCACTTCGGCGTTTTCTACAGTTATTTGAAACTGAAGGAACAAGAGTGTCGTAACATCGTGTGGATAGCGGAGTGCGTTGCCCAAAAACATCGCGCTAAGATCGACAATTACATAGCGATCTTTTAATAAAACATATAGCGATACGGCTGAACCCAACATCGATATATCATTTCATCGTATGTATTGTTCCGCGATATTTTCAATTTTTTCTTTGCTCACGTGCGTGCGCGCGTGCGATTACGAGAAATTCATGGCTTTCGACCGTCAGAAGGAACCAGCACTCTTTGTCATCACGATAAACGATACTGCCGTGTCAGTTCTTTCACGATTCGATCAAACGCGCCGTCTCTTTCAATAAGAAAATACGAAGAAACCTATATATAGATATATAAATCTTGAACAAAAAAAATGAAATTCTGCTGCACGTACGACGATCGTTTGTTCGATAACGCTGGAATAGTTATCGAAATTTTGTCCGCGCTCGTGTCACAATAAATAATAGCTCGATGTATATATAGTTTATGTTATCGTGATTCCGTGAAGATAAAACAAAAATATCACACATATATATATAGTATTATACCACGGTAAAAACTGTTAATTTATTAGATGTAATATGTTAATAATGAATAAAATTGCGATGCATTCCACTGTAGCTGATGTTTCGGGCGCCCGGATAATTCAATTACGAATTTCACGAGGCAATTTTCCCGGATTTTTCCTCTGTATTCGTCGTCGACGATGTAGTTGGAACTTTCGATACCTCCTGCTTCTTTAATCCTAATATTTCTGGATTCTCGCGCCAGAAACGCTCGCCTATTATATCACCCACGTACGGTACAACGCATTTTCTCGATTTTCCATTCTCGCCAAGGGATATCTTTCTCAGAAGAGTCGTCCCTTTGCGGAAACATTGCGCCTCGTTGTTGTAATTTATTCCGAATTCTTGAAACAGCAATTCATTCTTGTCCGATGAAAAGGTACCTTTTAACCTTTCTTGAGCCTGGAAACACGTCGTTTTGTATTGTTGAACACAGTATAATTTCTTCGAGGGGTTACAACGGGAGGTGGGGCGTCCAAAAGTCGATGGACATTTCGAAAAACGTAAGAAAAGTAGTTGGACAATTTACTTTAATTTGATGCAGTAGAATACTGATTATCCGGTCTCTTATTCTATTAGCCCTAAGCATCCTAGCTCGTAGGGATGTACTCTCGCGAGCGCGCAGTGAACGACAAATTTTATGTAACAGTTTGTTATTAGTATTTACATAAGTATGTTTATGAGTGCAAAAATAAATACGTATCAATAAAACTATGATTCTACGTTAACACCACTTTTCTTTTACCATAAAATGGATCATCCGGACTACCCGTGGTCTCAATTCACGGGCCGGAATATTTAACAATTGACTGATTTTCGTGTACAGTTTAGTAAAAATCCCAGTATACTGGCAAAATTTCAAGCCAAGTTATCGAACTTTTAACCCTTCAACTGCACAATTCCGCTACGAATCTCTGCATGTTGGGTTGATCGGACCCCAAACGTTTTTCAAATCGTTGAATTTTGGTAAATATGCCTTATTTTTTTTAGAGACGTTTTTTATAGTCTACGATCCTTATTTTATGGCCCAAAATTTCTTTTTTAAGAAAAACAAAAAGTAAGTGCCCAAACATTCGTTCAAAGTGGGGGGTGCGTTGAAAAGTACGTACTTGCACGAAAAAAATGGGATCAAAACGACCCAGTGTATAGTCGAAGGATTAACAACAAATTACGACTTTAAAAGTCATCTATTTTATACGGCACTTTATGGAGATGACATGCTGGTTACATTTCTATCTGATAATTGATATACTAAATAACTCTAGATATCCGATATAAGCTACTCTAAGCATGTTAAAAAATTCTGAAGGTTCCGTAACGACAATAAAAACATGGAGTCACCGAATGTTTGAAGAAAATATTTATGATCAAACTTAGAAAATGTGACGAGCTGAAGAATTTTCGTAACCGCGACTTTTTAGAGAACATGTAAAAATATCTAATTCTACAAAATTTATGCGAAATTTCTCATTCCAGTTCATTGTTGGGTATAATAATTGATTGTAACTCATTTTCATCAAACCCCACTGCAATCTATTAATGATTCAAAAAGGCCCTGGCTTATGCGCCCACAAAATACGGCCCTCTGCCAAAGGAATATCTTAAGGCGAGCAACCAGTTTAGATGCTACAAAAAATCAATTTTTTTTCTTATTTCATAAATCGTTAGCAAAATATCCTGAAATACACCCTGAAAATTTCAAAACGACATTCGGATTCTTTCTAACGGTATATAAATGATAAAGACTCTCCGCTCGACTCCCAAGCGCGCTCAGATATCCACGAGCGCTCAGTTAGGCAGTTTGGGTTTGTTTGGGTTTTCATAACGAAAACAAACCCAAACTCGACCGTTTGGCGATTAGCTCCAAAACATCTCCATTCTGGGTACAAAATAATCGAGGTAGCGGCATTTCTTGCTGCTATATTATTCAATGAAGGAAATTCAGCCCTACTCATGGTTATGAATGAACTACAAATCGTAGTTGGCAGGCAGAGCTACGGATAGGCCGAGCAAATGGATCAGATGCGCGTGGCTCGGCAAAATAGAAAAAATTATTAGAGACAAAAGAAGCTTGAAAAGCTCGTAAAGAGGAAATGCAAGCTTCAAATGAGGTGCATGAGGAAGAGGAAGGACTGCTGTATGGTGCTGGAATCGCTGATTAATCGGTAAGACACTTCATCATTCGATTAAACACATTTGACTTTGAGTTTTTCGTTTGTGAAACTTTAAACGTGTTTTTCTCGAAACATTTTTTTCAATTTGCGGGAATCATAACTCAAAAACTAATTGATGGATCATCTTCAAATTTGGAACACGTTTACATTATATAATTTATTAAACATGAACGTAAAGTTGGAAAGATTAGATTGTTTAAAACATATTTATTGTTGCAAAATGCCGGGAAAAATGCTAAAAATCGACGATTTTTTTTTTTCAAACACGTTCCAACATTCAATTCTCGATTTTTTTTTTCAAAATTTAGGTTCATGTTCTTAAAAAACATCTCAAGAATGTATAAAAATATGTTGGACTATTTCAGATGCGAATTGCAAGCTGTGCAATTCCCGCAAGTCAACAACGACGATGAGAACACGCCAAGGGACACAGTGGATTACACCTTAATTAATGCATGAAATAACTTGAAAAATTACCAGAGATGTATGAAAATATGAATAAATTATTGTCAGAGTTACGGAAATTTCCGTTTTTTTTTCACAATAATTTTTTTTTTCCTCCTAAACGGGAGGGTCTCCCGTTTAGGCGGGTCTCCTAAAGTAGTTGCCCGCCTTAAAATGAATCGAAAAAAGATTCAATGTTACCCTTCAAAAAATAGTACCAGATATTAAAAAAATGTATGCCAAATTTGAACTCTCCAATTCGAGTCCGAGTAGTAACACTCTGTAGTCTATTTACCGCCATTCAGTTTCAATAGAAAATTCGCTCTTAGTGTCCCAACCAATTAATTTTGGCCAAATCCAACTGGAAATTTATAAAGCTGACCATAAGAGCTTGAGAAAGCTTTTTCAAAAATCTTATTACTTTGACAGTGATCTAAGTACATCTCTGAATTTCAATGAAATCTCTCAATTAACGTGTGTACTAACGATGCGCCAAAAGTGAAGCAAATTGCCCAAGTAGTTTTCTTACAATTAATTCGAAAATACCCACAAATATGACAATATGACCGTTCAACATTTTCTTGCAGTTTGAGGTGGGAAAGCATGTCGCATAGCATTTATAAGTACGTAACTGTACCTGAGCCGGTGTCATATTCTTATCCTGTACTAGATTCCAGAAGCACGTATTGTACAAATTGTTAACGTGAACGTCAGCTTGCCTCCAAGCTAAATAGTCTTTGAGATTCTGGTCGCTCGGATACAAAATTGTTCTCGCATCGAACGAGGGCGGGTACTGGAGTTTGACGTCACCCATGTATTTGCTCCAGTGAAATACGTAAGAGGCGGCAAAGAGAGAGTTTACATTGGACAGAAGTTTTGAAGCTGAAAATGAAAAACATTGTTCTTATGATTGATCCTCAATGTGGAATCACAGCAAAAGCATACATATAGAATGAGCAATAAGCTACCTCTTCTGTTGTAGACTGCTGCATCTTTTCTGAACACAAACGAATATTCATCGCTCTGCCCATAGGATATAACGATTTCGTTGAATTCCTCCATTACCGTAGTAGCGGCCTGTTTCATCAGGTCGAGAGCACGCGCATCGTTCGGCTTTGCAAATCCATGAACGTTGGAAAATTTCGAAAAATTTTTACCATCTATTCTGACGACAATCCAACAATTTGGTAAACAATTGTCCGGTGTCTCAAATCCTTTGACGTACTCGTACTTGCTCTTAGCCATTATTGTTGTCGATACGAATCGTTTGCAGACAATCGTCTCCACCGAAGGAAAAACTGTTTTGGCGATCGATTGAAGTTTCATCCACATTTAATCGAGAACTGGCCGAGACTTTCGGATTCGAATAATTCCCGAAAGACCACGTTGTAAAATTGAAGTTTGAGCTGAAGGCGAGGAAAATGTCAACATAACCTGACTAGTTTTCGAATCAATTTTTCTCGTCTACACCAACAAAGCATGGGGAATGTCCGCTCAGATAGTTGTGCAAAAAGTCATGTTTCGTTTTTATAAAAAATATAATTATTTCTAAAAATTGATCAGCTAAATCCTTCCGAGGTCATGTTAAACACTCCGGTGTCATCGACCACAACGCTCTGCGGAAATCACACCTGTCGCGTGGTACGAAAGACGCTCCAAAATGTATGAACCGTTCGTATGCCTTTTGCCACCTAAGCTGTCGCGAAGCCGCACAGCCAACAGTTAAAATCTTCTTCCGGTGTAACGACATAAGGCTCTTGCGTGTCGAAAATTTGCCAAATCGGCGCGGACTGTCAGCATATAACCTAAAAAACGTAACACCGCAGCACAGACCCAAGAAAAATTCCATAGTGTAACAGCAGTACATATAGTTGGATCCGGAAACGATCAGGAATGAATAAAGATTCGATATCACGATAATAAAGCTTTCTGCAAAAATGGACATGTACGATCGATTGATGAAGCTCCCGACAGCAGGTTTGACCATTCTGGAGATCTTTGCCGACAATCCTGAAAAGAAATGGTTCATGATCCGAGAACTCGCCGCTGCATGCGAAAAGAAAATATCGGATGGTCCCATGGATCTCCAAACTCTCGAAGCATTGCGCACTCTATTGTGTTACGAGTACCGCTCGTTGATTAATGCAGCAAGCGAGGTCCCTTCGTGCATGCCAATAGGGAGCCATCCCACAGATCTCGGTAAGTTCATTGTCAGGGCGACTGACTACCCTCCAAACTCAGAGGAATTTTGCCTTCTGTACGATGTCACAACGTTGCAGCTGGCTCTGCGTTGGAACGAAAAACAATTCGCGCACTCGTTGAAAAGTTTCCAGCAGATGCACAAGGAGCATCTGGAAACGGGTTACCCTAGTGGAGGTTTCTTCATGTGGGCGTTTGAATGTTTCGCCGATTCGTACAATCTACGCTCTCGACTGTGCAAGGTAGAACATGTAGAGAAAGAATGCCAAGAACTTCTCGATTGTATCTTGAAGGTGATAGAAGTATGGATGAATCAGGAGGGCAGCGTGGAATGGAAGTCGTTCGCATCGCTGCTGCCGAAGCTAGTCTCAATATTCGGTGTACGTAGAATCATTACTCTGCTCTGGAACAGAGTACTCGGAGATTGGATCGATCCTGGCAGAAGTCTAGCCGTACTGTGTGTAACAGCAGACGTGTGTTTTCCTACCGAAGGAACACTCATAGGAGAAACGTACTACGAACACTGCATCAGAGAAGAATTTTGGATGACTCTACTTCGGGGTCTTCTATCCGAGATCTACCAGCAACGTAAGCAAGCCCTCTACCTGGTAAAGAGAGCTCTCGACTACGTCGAGTCGCACAAGTCGCTACGCGTCGAGCTCCAGCTGGCGAAAGAAACTTTTCTGCCTTTCGTTTGCAGATACGAGGTTGCCAATGAGCAAGCTGCTAACGTGACAAAGATAAATTTTTTCCTGATACTCGAGTCGCTCGAGGAGAAACAGAAGCATCTCGTACTGCCAGCTTTAACGCATCTTCCTGATCTCATTGATGCATGTTTCGGGCAAAAGTCTCGTAGTTATACTTTCAACGTCGTTTGGCTGCGTTGCGTCTTTAAGAGAATTCTTCGGCACGACAACACCGCTATAATGATACACGGATTGCGGGAAATTCTCAAGGCCGATCTCGCACTCTACGACGAGGAGCTGATGGACTTTTTAGCGAACAGCCTGAACAACATAAATCTCTACGAACGAGACGAGATTAACGAACAGCCACCGGATATCGTGACGCAACTGATTGAATTTTTCTTCAGATCCGATGCTGCGGAAGTTCCTCTGATCAACACTTTCGTTCGGGCTGTTTCTACTGTCTCTTGGTGTCCAGTGGCTATATGTTGGATCTTGCGAGCCGTGGTCGAAATCACGAAGCGTCGCACCATCGTTCGCAATTTTTGGGGCCCGGAAGAAATGAAATGCGTGAAAAATCTTGTTGAGAACAATTTGACGAGACACGGTAAGGCATTGCAACGCCAATCGCAATGTTTGATTCTGCAAGCTTTCTGTGCTTATACCCGCGAAAACTCGTGCTGGTCGGATGTCAAGCTTGTCTCGGATACGTTAATTATCATGCACGAGTGTCGCCGTGACCCAGGAGTACGATGGATCGAGGACGTTACCAAACATGTGTCGCGCATCATCAAGCCCGTGGATGCGCAGTTGTACGTTTCACGAAACTGTGATGAATTACTAGACAGTGGGATGAGCGTCGAATCTCATGCCCAAACGATAATTCTTTTCCTCGAAGCAAATCTGATTCTTAACGGAAAAGATTGTCTTGCGGAAAGGTCGCTTCGTCGACTCTTTCAGAATCTTATCGGTGCGAGTTTGAGGGCATACGCGGATGTAGCACTGATTGACAAGATTTTGGTGCTTGTTGGCCATTTGATGCGTGCCTCGAATTTATCGGAACACGGGAAAATTCTCAATTGGCTTGTAACACCGTACCTCAATGCGGCTTTAAAACTGATCGAGAAGAGTTTCGAGAAAGCGGAAATCACGAACTACGACGAATACCTGACGGCTATCGATGCTTTTATAAGGAATGGCTATTGTCAAAATTCCGACGATTTGGCACGGAGATTGAAAAGCTTGCGCAAAAAATGCACGAATGTCATCGTTGACCCCAAGAAATGCACCAAACAACGATGGCTTTATGCTCTCATGGCGTTGAACTTGTATCTGCGGGAGAACGATTCCTATGTTATTGAACTGAGCAAGACGAACCTACAGCCTACCCTAGCATATTTCAAGGATAATATATTGAACGACCCTGAAAGAGACAGTTCGAAAGGAAGATACGCCTGGGCCTGCTGCGATAATATTGCTTTTCTGATACTTCGATACATCGAGCACGCAGATTTGAGTTTGCAAAATACATGGCTGGAAGACTTTCAGCTTCTCGTGCAAACTGGGACAGAACGAGTAATCGCTCCAGTGGCAAAAATGCTTCTTCACCTCCTCAATTGTTATCCATGCTTGATTGTCGAAAATATTGATAAGGTAGATTCTATAGTTCGCTTATCCTGGCAATCTGCGTTTCAATTGAACAAGACGGAAGTATTCTTTGACGCGGTAACCAATCTTACGCGAGTCATGGTACACCCGGGTATCCAGAAATTGGATTCGTTGAAGGAGTTTGCTCTTCAGGTAGGTAAACTCTAGAATCAGAGCCGAAAGAATTAAAAATATTGTGCACTAGCTTCCGCCCGCGGCTTCGCCCGCGTAGAATTTGGCCCATAGAAACTTCATTAGAAGTAACATCCTGCATTAGGGGTTTTAAAAAATCCTAAAATATGCGTTTTATTATTTGTTTTGAAGAATATTTATACCGAGTTTCAAGTTCATACACGCAAGGAATGGTTCCCAGACGAACTTTTACACCCCATTTCACTCCCTTAAGAGTTGACTTTCGAAATATCCTTTACATCCTCTACACCTTCTAAGGAACATATGTTTCAAGTTTCAAGTTGATACACACAAGAAATATAATTTCCCGTACAAACTTTTACAACTCATCCCACCCCCTTAAGAGTGGATTTTCGAAAAATCCCTCTTCTTAGTACACTTCTACACCTTCGAAGGTACTTATTTTCTAAGTTTCAAGTTGATACGCGCAAGGAATATATAATAATTTTCCATACAAACTTTCACACCCCATGTCGACCCCTTAAGAGTTGACTTTCGAAATATCCTTTACATTCTCTACATATCCTCTACACCTTCTAAGGAACATATGTTTCAAGTTTCAAGTTGATACACACAAAAAATATAATTTCCCGTACAATCTTTTACAACCCATTCCACCCCCTTAAGAGTGGATTTTCGAAAAATCCCTTCTTAGTACACTTCTACACCTTCGAAGGTACTTATTTTCTAAGTTTCAAGTTGATACGCGCAAGGAATATATAATAATTTTCCATACAAACTTTTACACCCCATTTCGACCCCTTAAGAATTTATTTTCGAAAAATCTTTTCTTCGTGTACTTCTACACCTTCTAAGGAATATTTACCAAGTTTCAAGTTGATACACGCAAGGAATATAATTTCCCATACAAACTTTTACACCCTATTTCACCCCCTTAAGAGTGGATATTCAAAAGATCCTTTTTAGTGCACTTTTAAGGGCCATTTTCAAGAAGCTGTATCTCCGCGAAAAATCGTCGTAGAGCAAAAATAAAAAGAGAAAATTGAAGCTACAACATTCTAGTTTTTAGATCCTGAGGTCCAACATTTTTATCATGAGCGGCTTTTTAGTAATCAAAAGAAAACCAACGAAAGAAAAAATTTCAACATTTTTGCGTACATCAGTAGAAAGGCCTCGTAGAGGATACTTTAAAGTTTTCAAAACCCACCTTAAATTTTCTGTACGATCATTAGTTCCCGAGTAATCGATTACCAAAGTCAAAAATGACATTTTTGCTTTGAACGACGATAACTCAGCGAAAAATCATCGTACAGAGCTCGCGGACCGCTCAAATTAAAGAGGATGAATCAAACTAAACGAAAATTGGTGAAAAGACTGAAAAAAAATTATTAACGTCCGTGGCCCTTTTGAAAGTCAGGCAAAAATTTTTAAAAAATTTCTTTCGTTGGTTTTCTTATGATTACTAAAAAACCGCTCGCGATTAAAATGTTGGACCTCAGGATCTAAAAACTAGAATGTTGTGGCTTCAATTTGCTTTTTTTAATTTTTGCTCTACGATGAATTTTCGCGGAGATACAGCTTCTTAAAAATGACCCGAAAATGTTGGACCTTTTTCTTGATCCTTTAATTGTTGCGCGTAGTGTATATAGACTTTTATGTATATAGATTCCTTAGCATTTTATTTCGCTAACAGTTGAACTGTGAGCAAATCGTTGATGCACGAAAAGAAATGATGAAGCAATGTGCAAAATTTTTATTTGTACAGTTTCTTGTTTCGACGGACTCTGTATAATAGCTTGTAAAAAAAGATGCTCGATATTTTGAAATTTGAAAGAAGGGGCAGCGTTTGCTACTTTTTTTTATAAACTAAACATTTGGCAAATCCAAACCCATCAAATGATTCCAGTTAAATTCGAAACCAACCAACCATTAATCCTATTTTATGTCAAAAAAAAATGTAACTCAAATATAAAAACTCACGTAACTTGTTTCCTGTTTTTTTTTATTTAAAGTTTTTATTTTAACAAAGTTTTATAAAATCCGAAACCTTTTAGAGTTTCTCCGTAGATATGTATTTAGATGACAAAAAGAATTACGGCAGTAAAGCCTCCTGTGAGAAAGTGAAAATGAAATGTTGTGTCCTTCAGTGCATAGATCAGCTGATGGAAGAAGGAAAAAAGGTGCCGTCCCTCAGGCATATATTTACCACGGTAATGCTCTCCGGGCCCCGGCAAAACGTGATCCACTATGTAAAACCGCTTTTGTGCTGTCTTCTTCACGGGGAAATTCCACGACACGATCAAAATATAGAACGAGCAGCAATATCGTATTTCAAGAAGGAAGATCGGAATTTGTAAGTAGCTCTTTTCAAACAAATTTGGCTAATTTAAAGGCGGTAGCTCAAATTCTTTTCGAATTAAGGTGCTTGCTTCGGCGAGGAGAAATTTACACACTAAATACGCTTTCTTTCTTCAACAGCGCTGGCGATGTAAACAATCGAATCCGTGCGGAGTCGTTGTTCGCTCTGCTCGCCATCCTGAACGTAAAGGGGAATGAGAAATTTCGTGTGATGGTGCTCAGGGACAATCTGTCGATTCTGGAGAAGCATCGAAACAAAAGATACTTCGACAATTCACACGTGCACAGGCTCAAGCACAGAGTGATGCAAACATTGTTGATACTGGAGCCGTATCTGTCCGAGGTAAACGGGCACTCATTAAACCTCGTTGTCCCATTCCCAAACTAAAATTACACTTGATTAACCGGCGACCCTTTTGTCGTAGGCAGAAAGACGCGAGCTGTACGCCACCATGTGCGATCTCCTGATCGCGGAGAGCAATCAACCGAGTGTGCGTTTGATGCAAGAATGGCTCCTCGTGAGAATTTACGCGAATTCCTTCACGCAGGACTCCGTTTGGACGCTCTTAGAAACGGTGCGAGTATTCTCTGAAAACGAATAAACTTAAATAAAATCTCACTTTTTCGTACCCATGAAATGGAACTTTGTAACTAACAGGCGGTGGCAAAGCGTTCCGGAAGTGTCATCTCCGTGGCTAGTATCGTTTATCACGTTTCACGATTGCTCGATGGAGACGCGAAAATCGAATTCATTGGAAAAGCGATAGCGCATCTGTTGCCAAACTGCATGTGTCAACAGTTCAACGTTCGTCTTTATAGCCAGGTGCGTCATAGGAATCACAATGAGTTTTTTTTTTATCTCGACGAAACTAGATTGACCATTTCCATAAAATATTTTTATGATAAAAATGCGGACCGAGCCAATGAAATCTTGAGTAAAAGTCTTCGCATTTTTTTTGTCACTGCGCCATAATTGCGGAGTTACATCTCGAAAAAGTTCAGATACCGTATTCTTCCAGGTATTGTCAAATATTAATATATTCGAATGTTTCAATATGAAGAACAGAAAAATATTCAAATTTCTAATATAAAAAACTATTTTTTATGGTATTACATATTATTATTATTATTAGATAAATAAATCAGGGTGTCTAATTTTGACCAGAACTGATATTTCATAACATTTAAGAATTTTTAAGGCAAGGAATAGGGATTTGTTCGTGACTTTTTAGTATGACTTTCTGGTATAAAAGTATAATTCATAATTCTTTAGTGCGACTAATTATCTAAATTTTTATATTTATATTCTGCTCTTTGAAACAGATGTGTGTTGTATGCCAATGAAAAGTATACGAAATAAATGAAAAAGCACCAAACTGTATAATTCCATGTGCAGTAAAAAATGTGAGACAAACATCGTTTCAAGTTCGCTGTAAAGGAACTTTGAGTAATATCATCTAGTTGCTTTACACGAATAACAACAAAGAAAAACTAATATGATGAGACAACGAATTATTTTTTTTTCTACTACCTTTTTTGCTAATACCGTAAATTGTCGCAAACCCGCGAAAATTTGAAATTATTTTGGATAAATGAATAGAAAGATCGGCCATGATAATGAGCGCTGCAGATATCTTAAGAAAATCAGTCCGACTGGTAATTTTTCATGATATTTCATGATTTTTTCAGGGTCGAGTGTAATTTCATGAAATTTAAGACTTTTCATGACTTCAGGTCGGTAGACACCCTGATAAATATTTTAATAATATATTTAATTGAATATATCCATATTTGACACACACTTCACATATTTTTCCACTTTGTACATAAACAATTTGAATTTTCATATACCTTAGGTGATTCTCGTTAAAATGTTTGAAATGCTGCCGAACGATCATCGGCGTCGATACAAATGCATCTATGAGGGAATCCAAGAGAGTCTTCGCCATGGAAATTCAATGAAAAATTCTCCGAGAATAATGGACGATTTTTACTTCACGGTGTTTCATCCAAAAAACGACTACAATTTGGAGGTATAAACTTTCACCACCGAATCCACCACGTGGACGATACGAGCCTTTGACAATCAATTTATCGAAACGTTGGCAGATCATTTATCACCAACTACCAAGATTAACGGGTTTGCCGGTCGACGAATGGCTCACGGCATCCTTGTTGTACTCTCATCCGGTCTTAGAAGACAGAGGAAATTTTCTGAATAAACGATCGCGACCAGGCGAGCCCGCCTACATCGACTGGACAACGATAAAACTCATGAAACAAACACCCAGAGCAACGGGTAAAAATCGAGGAATTACATTTGATTTTACGCCATATGAGGAATAGCATTTATGTTATAAGGCTATGATAATTTAGGTGACCTCGCGGAGGAAACCGCTGCGTCAGCGAACAATGGTCTCAGTGACATTCAGAAGAAAATAATTCCGTGGAAGTCAATGGCACCGTTTTCCGATCAACTGTCAGAAATATCGAAAGCAGCGCTTTCACGAAAAAATCTACGGCTCGATGACGACGCGGGTATCATCGTCGTGGCGTCTCTCATAGATCGTCCGCCGAATCTCGGAGGACTCGCGAGAACCTGTGAGATTTTCGGAGCAAGGGAACTGGTGATTGGGAGCCTCAGATACACGGAAGATCGGGAGTTTCAGACATTGAGCGTATCGGCCGAAAAATGGATAACCATCACCGAGGTCTGCTACTCAAACGTTTTTGCGAGAACGAGATAAAATCGCGGATTCGACGAACGAATGATAAACACAAAGAATAATACGCGTTACGTGCCGTAGGTAAAGCCGCATCTGCTCAAAAATTATTTACTCGAGCAACGCGCCAAGGGATGGATATTGGTGGGCGCGGAACAGACGGTGAATAGTACGAATCTGCTCGAGATGGAATTCGATAGAAAAACGATTCTTCTATTGGGGTGAGTTGGAACGTACTTCGAAAACTGTACGAAGATAACGCTCTTTTCCAATCAAACCCAAAACAGAAGCAAAGAAAATAATACGCTTTTTTTTAATCGTTGCTTTCAAACCAGAAACGAAAAAGACGGCATTCCGGCAAATTTGATCCCGATACTGGACACGTGCGTAGAAATTCCCCAGAACGGGGTCGTCCGATCCCTGAACGTTCACGTCACTGGTGCAATCTGCGTATGGCAGTACCTAAAGCAACATGTTCTCACTTGAACGCGTGTCATTACTCAAGTGTAATTGTAAATTAATTGTTTTCACCCTAACTGAACAAATAATATATATTTGGTAAAGCCCTGAAGAGGACATCGCGTTGAAGTTGGAACGCAACCATCATTCTCTGCCTCACCTTTGTTATCAAAAACGTTTTATCGCGGATTTAAGTTATAGATCTTTAATGAGAATCCTCAATTACGGTTGAGGAACTTTCGTAGCCTGAATCTGCCAAACCGAATTTGGGCTATTGAACAAAATCAATTTCCATTGCGTTTCAATGATGCAAACTTCAACGGCCAGGACCGTTTTTGGACCTTAAGTGTCGAATCAACTTGAGCTAATGTCAAACTTCCATTTAACCTTCACCCCTAGTTAAAATCTTAGATGCAACTAATTTCAGCAACTGATGCATTTCTCGTGACGAAAAGAGTTTTAGGGGAAGGGCGCAGGGTGTAAAACTCAGTCCTTACTCCAAAACATAAACACGTGGGAAGAGTCAATTTCAGGTCTTGTCATCGACTGAGCGAGGTAACATCGCTTCAAGCTATGTAGGAAAACGGAAGTAGGATTGCTATTTTACTGCAATCTATGAACCGTTTAATAACATCTACTCCTCGTCCAGAGCGCACTTAAGGTAGTAGTCTCGCCAAGGCATCTTTCTATATATTTTTTTTTAATTTTGACGACTTATTCAGGACACTATTAAATGATTACCTGCAAATTTTGAAAAGGATTCACCGTTCCGTTTTCGAGATATTGGCAATCAAAGATTTCATGGTTTTACACGGGTTCTTATGGGGAGCAGTGGAAAATTTCACATTTCACGCAATAACTTCGAAACTTTTCTACAGATTAAAAAAAAAATCAGAATTACAGAGCAATATATGACGAAGCGAATAAAAAAAATCGTGAATTTTGACCGTCTAATTTCTGAGATATAGCGTTTTTAATAAAGCAATGTGCATATCCGTATACGCAGAGTATCTACGTATTAGTAGCCGGAATGGATAGTCTGATACAACAGTGAGGGTTAGGTAAACAGGCGTTTTCATCATTACTTAATACATTTTTACATCCCGATAAGATGTACAACCTACATTATAAAGATATTTCGCAATATTTCGAAGCTTTCATCGATTGAGCGGAGAATAAACTTTTCAACATGACTATGACGAGACTACTAACTACCTTAAGGTATTCTTTTCGTGGAGGGCCGTATGTTATGGGCGCATAAGCCAAGGCCGTTTTGAAGCATTAGTAGATTACAGTGGTGCTTAATAAAAATAAGTTACTATCAATTATTATACTCAATGATGAACTGGAATTAAAAATTGTGCATAAATTTAGTAGATTTAGACATTTTTATATGTTTTCTGAGAAGTCGCGTTTACGAAAATTCTTTTGCTAGTCACATTTTTCTACGTTTTATCATTAATATTTTCTTTAAACGTTCGGTGATACCCTGTTTTTATTGACGTTACGGAATCTTCAGTATTTAGACATGCTTAGAGCAGTTTATATCAGAAATCTAGAGTTATCTATATATATAAAACTGTTCCGTGACTGACTGACTGACTGACAACGCTACACCTACGCTTACACTAGTGAAGATAGAAACATGAAATTTGATACATATGTTCCTTAGAGGGTATAGAAGTGCAAAAAGAAAGGATTTTTTGAAATTCGATCCTTAAGAGGGTGAAATGGGGTGTAAAAGTTTCTATGAGAAAAAATGTTTTTTTGGTCGGATTTACTTGAATCTTTGCATAAACACTCTACAATAAAATTAATAAAACACGTATTTCAGCATTTCCCAGAAATTCAACCCTTAAGGGGTAGCAAGGGGGTAGAAAAGTTTGTGTTGAAAAACATATTTTTTTGGTTGGATCGACTTGAAAAATGGTATAAATACTCTACAGTACAATTAATGCAATACGTATTCCAATATTTTCCAAAATTTAACCCTTAAGGGGTTGCAAGGGGGTAGAAAAGTTTGTGTAGAAAACAATATTTTCTTGATCGGTTTTACTTGAAACTTGGCGTAAACACTCTATAACGAAAATAATGAAACATTCACTTCAGTATTTCCGAACAATCAACCCTTAAGGTGTTGCAAGGGAATGGAAAATTTTGTACAGAAAAACATATTGTTTAGTCGGATTGACTTGATAAAATTGCATAAATTCTCTACAATACAAATAATGAAACACGAATTTCAGCATTTCCCAAAATTTAACCCTCAAGGGGTTGCAAGGGCGTGAAAAAGTTTGTGCAGAAATAGTAATTTATGCTACAAGTGCGGAAAACAACGAATTCCATCGCGCGTGAAGTTGCCGCATGAGCCGAAGGCTTATGGTGCATTTCACACGAGTACGAGTGTGATTTGCAGCACGAGCCGAAGGCGAGTGCTGTAACCACACGAGTACGAGTGAGAAATGCACCATAAGTCGAGGCGAATTCGGCAACTTACGCGCGATGTAATTCGTTTTTTTTCGCACATGTCCCATACATTATTTTTTGCAATGACTGTCTCGAAAGTGGGATTTGAGATTCAACAAAACCAATAACAATTATATTCAAATATATCAGATCAGTTCAGATCATTTCCTTGTCAGAAAATACGACTTTGATAAGTTGACGTTTCGTATCACATGAATTTCGCTACATTCAAGTTTCTTCAATCGGTCCAAAATCGTAGAACAAAAAACTATCAACCGTGAAAAAAACCGTTTTTTCGCGAATCAATGTGGTAAAGTGAGCTATAAATAGATTTTTTTCCGCACTAGTGCGGGAAAGTAAGCATCGTTGAGAAATAAGCCACTTTCCGCACGCTAAACACCAATCGAAAATCGCACTTTCGGGGCAGGCATTGCGAAAACAATTTTTCGCAATGCCTGCCCCGAAAGTGCGATTTTCGATTGGTGTTTAGCGTGCGGAAAGTGGCTTATTTCTCAACGATGCTTACTTTCCCGCACTAGTGCGGGAATGTGAGACTTTCCCGCACTAGTGCGGAAAAAAATCTATTTATAGCTCACTTTACCACATTGATTCGCGAAAAAACGGTTTTTTTTTCACAGTTGATAGTTTTTTGTTCTACGGTTTTGGACCGATTGAACAAACTTGAATGTAGCGAAATTCATGTCATATGAAACGTCAACTTATCACAATCGTATTTTCTGACAAGGAAATGATCTGAACTGATGTGATATATTTGAATATAATTGTTATTGGTTTTGTTGAATCTCAAATCCCACTTTCGAGACAGTCATTGCAAAAAATAATGTATGGGACATGTGCGAAAAAAAACGAATTACATCGCGCGTAAGTTGCCGAATTCGCCTCGACTTATGGTGCATTTCTCACTCGTACTCGTGTGGTTACAGCACTCGCCTTCGGCTCGTGCTGCAAATCACACTCGTACTCGTGTGAAATGCACCATAAGCCTTCGGCTCATGCGGCAACTTCACGCGCGATGGAATTCGTTGTTTTCCGCACTTGTAGCATAAATTACTATTTTTTTGGTCGATTCCACTTGAACTTTGGCATAAATACTCTACAATGCAAATAATGCAACACGTGTTTCAGCATTTTCCAAAATTCAACAAGGTTGACTTTGAATTTCGGTTTTTTTTTCTTCTTAAAATATAAAACTGTTCCTTGACTGACTGACTGACTGACAGACAACGCATAGCCTATTTTTGCTGTGCGTTAGATTTGAGGGAAAATTGTTTCTTCACGGTCAATTTTACGTAGATTGCTCACGCCTAAGTTCGCCCATGGGCCTGGTGATACTGGTGTCGTCCAATAAAAAAAGACAAAAATAATTGTTTGGAAGGAAATGCTCTGAAAAGAAATCAAATATTTACATTTCCACGGTGTCATAAATTCCACGCGGAGGAAGTCACGGGTAATAACTATAATTTTATATATTTTCGAAAAATAAATTCATTAAAAAAAGACTCCCGCGTTAATTTAAGTTGACGAAATCAGAAAAGTCATAGATAAACAGACCAACTTGACCTTCTCCTTTTAAAATGAAATAAAATTTATATCCAAAATCTACGCGGACAAAGTCGCGGTTAAAACCTAGTTTAGTATATAAATTATCAGGTAGAAATATGACCAGCATTTCACCTCCATAAAGTGCTGTATAAATTAGACGATTTTTAGTCGTAATTTTTTGTTAAAAGTTCGGTAACTTGGCTTGAAATTTCACTAGTACACTGGGATATATTTTCACTCAATCGTAGAAAAATCAGTTAGTTGTTAAATATTCGGGTTTGTGAAAGGAATACCTTAAATCGATTAATACATTTCCTTTCGTGTATCTCGTTCTCGTATCTCGTTCGCGAAGTGTTTGGACTATTGGATGAACGAAAAAAAAAACAATATTGCAAAAGGAATCATGATCAATCTCATCTTAAGCTGGTTGAGTTTGTTACGTCAGTTTTTTATTGCTCTCCACAGAGCGCTCGGCGCAACATCTAGAAACGTAGATATATATATATATATATGTATAATTGCCTAAGAGGAAACCACAGTAGCGAAGTCACTAAACGTCGTAACCGATCAAGTTCCTCTTGCCGATGCATTCTCCGATGAAGAACCAGCACCAGATTTCAATGCCGATGAGGGTGTTGAGCCAGGCCTCTTTGACAGTAAGCTCGCGATACCGTCCTGTCTTGGCGCTGTTTATCAATCTGCCTAGTCCGCTCCTTATGGCTGGAATGTCAGCCATCTTCGGCGGCGTTAACTCGACCTTGGCATAGCGCGAGAAAACCACGAGCTTCGGTCCAGCTGCTGCGGCAAGATCTGTAGAAAAGAACGAATACTTAGTTCTATGATTGTTTCAATGAGCGAATGCACTTTGGCAATAATTGATTCACGGTCGATGAGTTTCCCGATATCTTTCTGTATACTCTTCGAGGCTTTTACATTCTCGTGCCTTTTCACTCCATTTATTCAACTGTCTATTGCCAGCTTTTTAGAGATCCAACAAACAAACCCAAGTTAAACAAGTTGTCTTGCGCGAGGTAGTCCGAGCACAAATTAATGGCCAAGTAGTCACCCATCCAAATACCGACCTAGTCGAGCGTTACTTGATGCGGGAGTTTGCCAAAGTCGTACTATACATCTACGAACGGACGTAATTGATAAGTCAAATTTGCAAATGAGATTTGAACATCCGCGGTCAGTAGTGTCATGCCGTCTCGATCGGATGTGCCTATAGGGTGGTGGTAGGCGAATGTAAGTGTGTCAGTAATCGCTTATCTCTTGCGTATTTTCCATACTTCTTGGGTTCTCCCACGTTTACCCGATATTTGCTACGTATCTTTTTCAGGCAAATGTTCTTCGCGATGTAATATTCCCCCAACCGAAGTTTTTAAGTCATGAATGAAGGATAGGCGAAAATTTTCGATAGTGATCGTAACATGTTTGGGAATGCGAGGTAATTCCGGCTGAGTTAAAACAAAACAGGAACACATCGACCGCTCCGCTTTTTCTTTCTGATCTTTCGAACGACCGTAATATTTTTCAGCGCTCTGTCAAAGAAAAATATTCAGCCAGAACATTTTGAACCTCTTGATTTGGAGTTATGTAAGATTTTTTTTTTCAACCGTGAAAATTCCTTTTTGGACGCGATGGTAACTCGGGCAATTGAACGGCTTTTTATAGAAAAACAGTAACGATAAATGTCTTTGACGAAGAAAGAAAAATTACTTACTCTTCGAGAGAGACAGTGTTTTTCCGACGAGCCCGGCCATTTTCGCTGTCGACAGTGCGCGAAAATTCTCTGGAACGAAAAGAAGGAAGTGCGAGCACTTTCCGTCGTTTCAGATGCGCGCGCAACCCGTGCCCCCCTAGCGGCAAGTCGAGACACTGGAGGAAACTGTAGCGGGGAATCTATGGAGACGAGATTGGCACGAACGTTTCGAGAATATTTATGAAAATAACAGATTTTATTATTTTCTGACATTACAATAGGATAATCGTTGAAACGACCATTTTTCAATATAGATTGACAAATAAAAATGTTCTACAAGTTGGTCGTTGTTATTCCTTCGCTTTGCTCTTCGGCGATTCCTTGTTATCGTCACCATTTTCGTCGTCATCGGCTTCCTCCTCATCGTCATCCTCGCCGCTTCCACTGGACGTTTCCTCGTCGTCGTCGTCCTCATCGTCTTCATCGTCCTCGTAGTCACCGGATGCCTCGTTACCGTAACTGTAGCCACCACTACCGTTCCCATAATAACCGTAACTATCCCCTTCCTCGTCGGAGCCTCCGTATCCAGCTTGATTCTGTCTGCCAAATTTGTGGCTGCGAGCTAAGTGTAAAATAAATTGTTCGTGATTTTTCTTTCGAAATCATCCGATATATGAATGTGAATTGATCGCGTCGTGGATGTACGGCAGCTATAAACATCGATAAAATGGAAATCCATGCAAAAAATGTTCCTCACTTGACATGCTGAGATCCTTCGTCTGCGAAGTCTCATATCCGCACTTGGGACACGGTATAGGCTTATTTTTCTCGTACTTAAATCCCTTCCTTCTAACGTGATCCTCGCAATAACAAGTCTTGCATCTCAAGCACGAATACTGTCCTAGCTTATTGCACGATTGACCTGAAAACGTAAATACATTATTTCCAGTTCTTTTCGCGCAACGAAAAACTCTGGTAACAGTAATTAGGAACGAAGAGGAAGGTTCAAATTTTTCAAGGTCAACGAAAACCGATAATTACATTTGAAACTTTCAGCCTCAAGAACCTGACAGGATGCCTGGTGCTCGAATTGATCGTCTTCGCAGAGAAAACAATCGCAGAACGAACATCTGAATATTCGGCCGCCGTGATCCCAAACGCCACGTTCGCACTCTTGACAAACGGCATCCATCAGAGGGCAGGTACAGGCATGCGAAGTAAGGCAACGTCTTCCATGACATACCCACGCTTCGCAGTGGTCGCAGACTGCGCCCTTGAAAAAAATTACATAAACAGGATCGTTCTTTTGCAATAAAGAGGTGTATGGTGAAGAACTTGGAAAAGTTGTTTCTCACGGAGATTCCTTACCACCATCGCCAAGCCAGTGGTGAACACACCGGCGTGCCTAATGACGCAGTCTCCCGTCTTCAACATGCATTTCATTTTTCCACAGTGAGCGCACACGGGCAGTCTTTGAACGCTCTGACAAAAATAACAGAAAGCACGACTCTTCTGCTTCTTGTTGCACTTGTCGCATTCCTAACCAACAAAAAAAAACTGGGCGATAAGTGTCGAAGAGTTTGCAGATCGAGAATAATCGACTGAAGGGACGAAACAATGATCGTGAAGCATGAAAATGTACTCGCCATCACCGAATTTGCAGGAACTTTGGCCAAATCCAACACCGCTTTGGCCGTTCTTATCTCCTTTTGACGGAGCTTTTGCTTCTCGGCTTTTCGCCTCTGGCCTGTCTTCTTCTTCGGCATATTTGCCTGCTCTTTTGTTGCTTTTTTTACTTTCGAAAACTAAACAAACGTGATCATCGAGCCCACGGAAAGCCGTTGTCAAAAAGATAGGGAGGTATTTTCGGCTTTGAGGTTAGAAATTTCCAGCTCGGTCAGACGGTCAGATGCGCACGGCGGTTGCGCACGCGATCTCCTGAATGTGTGCATACGTGTACGAATATTTAGGGCCTTTATTCAATGCCTAGCTATCTCACAGCTGATCAACGGCTCAATTTTTTTCCTTTGTCCTGTGCCCATTGACCCCGTACGAATGCAATTTTACAGCTGCACAATGTTATAATACTCCGATAACCTAAAAATAATTAAGTATTTATTGGGATAAATTTCCGAAAAGCCCACACCTCCGAATAATTTAAAACTTCGTGTACTTGTATATTTTGGATCGCTGATCACGAATATGATAGTGAAAATAACCGCAAATTTGATTTTCAAGGTCAAAACTAAAAAAAACGTTTTTTTTTGTTTTTCTATTTTATTTTAATAAATGTTGATCGTAGAGGAAAATGTCTCCTACAAAAATTGTAACCCATCAAAAGACCGATAATTTATGTTCTATACAAATTTTGTCTAAAATCATTATTTTCCAAGAAAAATGCGATAACACTCCAATAAGTATATTTTGCTAAACTCCATTAGTTTCGATATTATCTACTTACGCACTTTGCTGCACATGGGCCCAAACAAACGGAAATAAAACAAACCCAAACAAACAAACCCAAACCCAAACTCGGATATGTTGAATCGTGGGGTGCGTAGTTCATTGGGGTGGGCACAGGGCACCTCGGATGGGTGTGTGGAATCGCAGGGTGTGTAGAACACTGGGGTGGGCGAAGGGCACTTCGGATGGGTGCGTAGAACACTGGGGTGGGCAGAGGGCACCTCGGATGGGTGCATAGAATCGTGGAGTGCGTAGAACACTGGAGTGTTCTACACACAAAGCCACATAAGTTTTTCGTTTTTATATTGCTTAACCTTCAATATTTTCCTATATAATACTAAAATCATTTAAAAAAAAACAGAAAACAACATAAAATATGAAAAAGACTAAATTAAAACTACAAAAAAAACATGTGCTTTAAAGACTAAACTTTAACCTCCCCGTGGTAAAGTGCGTAAGTAGATAACATCGGAACTAATAGAGTTTAGCAAAATATACTTATTGGAGCATTATCCCATTTTTCTCGAAAAATAATGGTTTTAGACAAAACCTGTATAGAACATAAAATATCAGTCTATTCATAAGCTACAACTCTTGTGGGAAACTTTGTTCTCTAAGATCAATATTTATTAAAATAAAATAGAAAAACTAAAGAAAAAAAGTTTTTTTTTAGTTTTGACCTTGAAAATAAAATTTGCGGGTATTTTCACTATCATATTCGTGACCAGCGAGTCAAAATACATAAATATACGAAGTTTTTAATTAATCGGAGGTGTGGGCTTTTCGGAAGTACACCCAATATTTGTCAAAATGAGACTGGTTTTTGGGTATTCGAATGGATAAGGCGTACACCACCTTGACGCTCGGACAAATAGGTATACATTTTTTATTTATTTTGATGCAACTATTAAATATACGAAATAAGTTTTATTTTTCACAAATACATTATAGTTTTATGAACGAATAAAAAAAATATTGCAGAAATTCTAAAATGGCGGAGAAATAAGTCGTCTAATAGGCCGCTCTTTTCAAACTGGGGAACAAAAAATATCTCGAGATCTATTGAACCAGTTGTAATGAAAATTTATACCACATATTCTTTATAATATTATCTAAGATGTAGCATAGGATTTAAAAAATTTAATGCCGCGTTCATTTCTTATTAATTTTTATAACTCACAATACTGGTAAAAATGCGAGTTTTTTTTTACAAGCTTTTAACTTCACTTGTTGTGAGATGCAAAACGAAAAATCGACATTTCACCCACTTCCCGACTACTTCGAACGCTAAAATTGTGCAAACAAGCATCTAAGAGGTGACAATGCATCATTCAACTTAAAAAAATAAAAATAACGACTTTCTGTGAGATGCAAAAGTGAAAATCGATATTTCACCCACTTCCCTGACTGCTCAGAGCGCTGAAATTTTGCAAGCATGCATTTTAAGACGTGATACTGCATGATTGTCCTTTAAAAAAAAGTAAAGACTAAAAAGTAGAAAATAATTTATATGTAAAAAAATACTTTTTAAAAAACAAGCTTTTATTTAATGCACTGAAAAGTAGAACATATTTTTTCTTACCAAGTCACCCATATGTGACTATAAATAAAAGCGTGGGGCGCTCAAAATTTAGACATATAATCTTTAATCAAACATTTAAAAAGTTGCGCGCCACAAGTTTTAATTTATAGTCACATATAGGTGACTTGGTAGGAAAAAATACGTTCTAGTTTTCAGTACATTAAATAAAAGCTTGTTTTTAAAAAATTATTTTTTTACATATAATTTTTTCAAACAGCTGTCATTTCTACAAAAAAAATTGCAAATTTTTTCCCTACGCTATACTTTAGATGTTACCTTTCTCTTTACAAGACTTTAAAAATTTTCAAACGATGCCTGACAGAAATAAAAATTCCACCATCGGCAAGGATTTTCAAAAGAAGGTCCTACTAGACGACTTATAGCTCCATCATATTTTAATTTTCCATATTAGTTTTTAAAACATTTGTTCATAAAACTATAATGTATTTGTGAAAAATAAAAATTATTTTATATATTTAATAGTCGCGTCAAAATTTGTTTTTTATACCTATTTTTCCAAGCACCAATGTGGTGTAACGCCTTAAGGCGGAATGGTCCTAACACGGTGCCCTGTATATCTCGTTGATCGGGAATACTCTATACTCTACCGATATATCGATTTTTTTATTCCCTGTTGACAAAATAACTGAAAGCCACGTTATCAAATCATTTATTTCGCTCTTTAATAGTTTTCACGTATAAATCTATATTTCGTGTGTACCTCTCAGACTTGAGTTTTGATCATCGTCGTTGATGACTCACGTAAAATGCATTTTAAATGTACTTTATTTTATATACAAAATGGATCGAAAAAGCTGTCATGCTTGCGTTATGCATTGCATCGAGTCAAGGTCCCTTTTACGATGGACGTATCAATCGAGATTTTAGCTGCGATTTTGCAATGTGACGATAGCGCGTGTGCGTCTCGGAAGGAAATAAAAAAAAATACACGTCCCCGTAGCTGGACAAGTTGAAGTGGCACATACGAAGATTATTATTGAGATGGAGCAAAGTTGTAGACTGGATATCGCGGTGCAAAGTGGCCTCGGAGCCCCAAAATCTGATCCGATTCTCCTGGCTCTCGAAGACTTCGAATCGTCCACCCGGATTCCTCGTACGACGGCGGCGCTGCAGTAGAACAAAAATCATTTAAACCGGGCAGATCGACAATTGATTTTTCATAATGAATTAAAAATATTATTTGAGATTTTTTTTTGCTGCAATAAAATACAAATACGATACAGTAGTGCATCGGGAAAGAGGGGCTTTGGGCAACACTTTGAAGAGCTTCGAAAGAACCGGAAATAGTTAAGCGACAAGGCTGGGGTAAAAGTAAAAGTGATGGGTTCGTAAAAGCCAGCAGAGACGTACAAAGCGACCCTGAAAGTGTAAAAAGATCGTATTTATGCATGCCTTCAAATAATTATCCGTAGGCTTTATTTTCACACTCACGTAAGTTAGGGTAGAGATCTGAATTTGGTTGGATCTGCGCGGGTGCGCCATTGTTGTATTCCGGTGGCATTTCCGGTGCTGTCGGAGGTATAGACGGATATCCACCTTCGCCACCGGGTATGTACACTGGATACTTATTCGGATAACCCCCGTACGTAGGATCGGGTACTCCATCAGGATTTTCTGTGCTCGCTGGTCCCTTCATCGCGGGTGGCGAAATGGCCGTTTGATAATTCGCCAATGGAACTGTACCGATGAAGACCAGCGTGTTGCTCTTTAAATTACGATGATACCTGGTGTTTTGGAAGGGCGAAACATTTAGAAATCAATTGCAGGCGGTTAGAACGAGTATACGTCAAGTCATAATCGTCGAGAACCTCGAAGCTCCGAAACTAACCAGGCGGCTACACAAGCCTCGATCTTCAGATTGTACTCGAGATCGATGAGCCCGCAATTCGTGAGATTTGATGGCGGAAGCGGAGGTATCTCGAGTCGCTGCTCGTAATCAGCGTTATCGCCGGGACCAACAGGACCTTTGCTTACTTCGGCAACAACAATTTTGTCCCTCTTCGTGTCGGAACGAGGGGTCGTGGCGCGAAACGTCACAATCTTACGCAACACGAGTTTTATCGTGTCAACAACGATACCGGATTGATTGTCAACCGTGACTCGGATTGGCATCGCTTGCCCGGGCACGTAACCTCTCGCCGGCAGTGTCACGTTGACCTTGAGGGGCATAGAGCCGCAGCAAAGGCAGCAAAACGTTTTCGACATATCCTGGTGTATCGGCTCGCTCGCACGGGACTCTCGATTCAGATCGAAATTCGAGACTATCGTGAACGCTGTCTTTGCCTCTTGATCGAATTTCCATGGCCGATCGAGGATCGCCTTGACCGTGTAACGCACATGGCCGTACTCGGACTCGAAGCTGCTTGGTAAGTTTGCCGGAAGTGAACACGTGAACGGATAGACGTGCTCACCGACTGGCAATTCCATCTCGTTGCCTGCGAACATTTTTTTTTATTGTTGTTGGTCAATTGGAAATAATCGTTATCAATGCTCTTAACTCGCGTCAAAATCTTATCATATCAAAGAGGATTTACAGGCGTTTATTTCTATAATTTATATATAGCACAGGAACTTGCAGTTATTAAGTCATTAAGGTATTCCTTTCGCGGAGCCCGAGCCCTTTTGAATCATTAGTAGATTGAAGTGGCCCTTAATCAAAATAAGTTACAATCAATCATTATACCAAACGATGAACTGAAATGATAAATTTCGCATACATTTTGTCGATTTAGACATTTTTACATGTTCTCTGAATAGTCGCGATTACGAAAATCCTTCTGACAGTCACATTTTTCTAAGTTTTATCATTAATATTTTCTATAACACTTCGCGATCACACGTTCTGGCTATAACACGCTGGTCACAGGGGGGTCGCAATTACCCCAGCCATGTTTGAACGAATGTCGCGTAGACCGTATCCTTTCGAATGACACATAAAAATTCAGGATATTAGTTTGAACAGTCTAGACTGTGGCATTCTCTCTCGGTATTATATTTGAATCGAATATGCTAATGGCGGGAAAAATCAACAAGGGGTCAATGCGAGAAAAAGCCCTTTTCTACTAAAAAAAAAATCATAACTCTTGCAATTTTCAATTTTTTTTTTCATTCAATTTTAGGCTGATACTCTCGAAATATGATAGTTTAAGGGAAAAAATGTGGATGTTTCAAAAAAAGGTATTTATTCTTATATCTGAAGAGCCATTTCGAAATGAAATAAAGAACGATAATCATGAAAAATTAGCGTTTTATTATAAAAAGTGACCGTCAACAACTTATAGCAATTTTGGCTTAAATTTGCGCTTGGGCAATTTTGACCCCGGGTGAACGCGAAGGATTAAACATTCGGTGACCCCCTGTTTTTCTTGTCGTTATGGGATCTTCAGAATTTTTTACTTGCTCAGCACAGTTAAATCAAACATCTATAGTTATTTAGTAAATAAATTATTACATAGAAATATGGACAACATATCATCTCAATAAAGTGCTGCATAAATTAAACCATTTGTAAGTCGTAATTTTTTGTTAACAGTTCGGTAACTTGGCTTGAAATTTTACCAATACACGAGGATATGTTGTTACTTGTTTGTACACGAAAATCAGTTAATTGTTAAATATTCGGGTTCGTGGAAGGAATACCTTAAGTATGAAATGTCCGATTATCTCAAGTACGAAGTTTCATACCCGATATCTCTAATATTGTACTTTGACAATTCTTGATTTTTTATCATTGTAAGGTACGTCATCGACCTCTCAGACGCACGTTTTGGTTTGTGATTGTCTTTTGAATAGCTTTTTGCAGATTCAATTTTGTAAACCATGGATGAGTAAAAAAATTCGCGTTATTTTCGAATATGAGTTCCATCGTGGAACTATTGCAGCCCAGACAACTCGAAATGTCAAAAAAGTGTTTAAAAAGGATGCGGCTCATGAATGCACAGTACATCGATAGTTTGAGAAGTTTTGATCTGGCGATTTTGATCTTCAAAATGAGTCACAAGGGCGTAAGTAAGGAGGATAATGATGAGCCGAAAGCTGCAGTGGACACGGATACATCTCAAAGTATGCTTGAATTAGCAGCCAGCTTCAACGTTACTATTTCAACAATATTTGAAACCATTTGAGATAAATTCATATGGTCAAGAATCGAGAAAATGAACATTTCATACTTAATGACCTAATTCTGCAATATTGCCGAAACGTTGCAATATTGTCGATTGCGATCTAAAATTACTGACACATTGTCGATATCAGGTATTGCAACATTTATTCCATCAATAGCAGGCAAAATTGTAACAGTCTCGCAGCAATGGTGGAAAGTCCCTCCGTTAACTTTCCGTTTCAGGACAAGCAGCCGCCATTCAAATTTAAGAAACGGAAATCTTTGTCTATATTATACAGGGTGAGGCACATAAAGTGTTACAGAACAATAGCACTCAAACTATTGATCATAACCAAAAATGTTTCAGACAATAGTTTCAGTGTTCGAGAAGGCCGTCATACTGGACCACCCTATTTTTTTATCGGTGGAGGCGCTGAAGCTACGTCAAGGTCAACTCCACTTTTTTAAATGGAACCATGTATTTTTTTTCGTTGACATTATTACCGATTTTAAGACGAATTCAGCGACCTACAACACAAGGTCATTCTAGTCACGCAAAGTATGAAAATAGTCGAAAAATCGAAAAATATCGGAATAATCACTTTCAAAGGATCTACTAACCTTGGTTTGGGTCTACCTACAGAAGATGCTCGAAGTGATGACCCTCGACTTGTAAGCACTTGTTAATTCGCTGATGAAAAGACCGTCTGACTTCAGCCAACATTTGTGGTGTAATTTCGGTGCATGCTCGGCGTATTCTTTCTTTCATATCAAAAGATACTTGAAAATCGTTCATTTTCGCGATCCGATGTACTCACATTAGAAGGTAATGCGTGACTAACTGATATGTCAACAGAAAATGCGTACTTGCTGCCGATAAGAAACATTGCTATCGTAAGAAATGAAAACAGCGATCAAACAAGTGTTTACAAGTCGAGGGTCATCACTTCGAGCATCTTCTGTAGGTAGACCCAAACCAAGGTTAGTGGATCCTTTGAAAGTGATTATTCCGATATTTTTCGATTTTTCGACTATTTTCATACTTTGCGTCACTAGAATGACCTTGTGTTGTAGGTCGCTGAATTCGTCTTAAAATCGGTAATAGTGTCATCGAAAAAAAATACATGGTTCCATTTAAAAAAGTGGAGTTGACCTTGACGTACCTTCAGCGCCTCCACCGATAAAAAAATAGGGTGGTCCAGTATGACGGCCTTCTCGAACACTGAAACTTTTGTCTGAAACATTTTGGATATGATCAATAGTTTGAGTGCTATTGCTCTGTAACACTTTATGTGCCTCACCCTGTATAAAACTGTGCCGTGACTGACTGACTGACAGACAACACACAGCCTAAACTACTGAAGATAGAAATATGAAATTTGATACATATATTTCTTAGAGGGTGTAGAGATGCACTACGAAAGGATTTTTTGAAATTCGATCCTTAAGGGGGTGAAATGGGGTGTAAAAGTTTGTATGGGAAAAACATTTTTTTTTGGTCGGATTTACTCGAAACTTTGCATAAACACTCTACAATAAAATCAATGAAATACGTATTTCAGCATTTCCCAAAAATTCAACCCTTAAGGGGTTGCAAGGGGGTAGAAAAGTTTGTGTTGAAAAAACATATTTTTTTGGTTGGATCGACTTGAAAAATGGCATAAATACTCTACAATACAATTAATGGAACACGTATTCCAATATTTTCTACAATTTAACCCTTAAGGAGGTACAAGGGAGTGGAAAAGTTGTGTAGAAAACAATATTTTTTTGGTCGGTTTTACTTCGGACTTGGCGTAAACACTCTATAACGGAAATAATGAAACATACACTTCAGTATTTCCGAACATTCAACCCTTAAGGTGTTCCAAGGGGATGGAAAATTTTGTATAGAAAAACATCTTTTATAGTCGGATTGACTTGAAAAATTGCATGAATTCTCTACAATACTAATAATGAAACACGTATTCAACCCTTAAGGTGTTGCAAGGGGATGGAAAATGTTGTATAGAAAAACATCTTTTATAGTCGGATTGACTTGAAAAATTGCATAAATTCTCTACAATACTAATAATGAAACACGTATTTCAGCATTTCCCAAAGTTTTACCCTTAAGGGGTTGCAAGGACGTGGAGAAGTTTGTGTAGAAAACAATATTTTTTTGGTCGCTTCTATTTGACCTTTGGCATAAATACTCTACAATGCAAATAATTCAACACATATTTCAGCATTTTCCAAAATTCAACAAGATTGAATTTGAATTTTGGTTTCTTTTTTCTTGTCGAGTGTGTCGAGGTTAATGGCCATCACTTTGAACATTTGTTACAATAAATTTTCTGCACAAAAAATTCAATTACATTATTCGAATATTCTTATTGTCAATACCATCACGATTTCCCGTTTTTACACGTGTATTTTGGTGAAAAATCATTTCAAGGTCATGATATCATAGGTCGTTGGATTTGACTGAATATCAACTACAACGTCTTAATAAAAAAAAACATATTCCCATTTGAAAAACCATTGATGACTTTGAGAACGCAAAAACTATGACCTTGACAAAAATGAATTTTTCACCACTGTATCAGCCCTTCGAAATCAATCAAATTACCTCCTGACATTTTTTTCGTCACTCTAAAGGCAACGGAGATATTTGGGGCGGTCACGTTAAATGGTCCACCCTGTATTTTTAAATATGTATTAATTAACTCTCTTTTCATTTTTTAGTCGGCTTTTTCACTATTGTAATATAATTATAGATAGATTGCTGTTCAATTTAACTACAAGATTTCTAAAGGAGGACACTAAAAAAAATAGAATAAGGAGGGCACGCAAAAGGGAAAGCACCCCGTGCAATGGAACAAATAATAAAATAAAAAAAATATATATATATATACTGAAGGCAGACATTTTCAAGCTTATATGGTAATGCATCAACGTTACAACTACATTGCGCAATCAATATGCAATATTAAAATATTGCATATGGCGTAGCAATATAAAAATATTGCAACGCAATATTTTTGTCGAATGTTTTTGCAATAGTTCGGTGCTGTATGGATTTTGCTATTCTCGCAATTTTCAAAATGTTCTTCCATCATGCTCTTCGTCGTAAATTTCAAAACGCTGAAGAAAAATGTATACTTGCAAAGGTTCGATTCATAGTTGGTAACTAACAGTGGTTCAAGGGTTCGGACGAGTAGAGGAAAAAAAAAGGGTGTACTTTTCGTTGTTGGCGCGTACCACAATTGTTATATGCATCATCTTCGCAAGCTCTCAGGGTTAAAGCACATTACGCCTTTTCTCATACGCATTTTCTTTTCTTTTTTTCTTAGTTTTTTGTTGTTGTTGTGTTTTACCCGATGCCGATCCAACGAGATAATACTGTTGAGCAAAGTATTCCTCGTGGCCGGTGACTGTCTGCGATTCATTCTCGTATCTTCCCTCGTTGTTCAATTCTTGCCTGTCCGTTGACCAACACGTATTAGCCTCTCCCTTTATCTTGATGTTGACACCTTGGATAAAAAAGAAACAAGGGATCTTAAGCAACCTGAATTCCGCGTCGAAATGAATTACGCTTATTCTGAGTGCTCTCGGCTTCAAACATTATCATAAGATTCTAAAAAATCATAAATGTGAACTCTCCAACTCATGTCGAAAAGCAGCGTTCAATCGTGTTTTTCCTGCATTCGATTTACATGGAAAAATTACTCTTTACCTTCTTGTACTTGAATGACTCGACAATTACTTTATGTTTGTAAAACTAAGATAAAGATTTTTCGAGCTGATCCTCATATCTTCGACTTATTTTAGATCTCCATCTGTTTGACCGAAATTACAGTAATTAACGAATACATGTATTCGTGTTGAAAATTGAAAAAGCAAAGGCATTTTTTAAATAGCTGTAATCTGAGTAAAAATAATGGAATCGATATGTTTAAAAAGCGTCTTGAAGCAGCTTCGACCAGGTTTAAGAATCTTCATTCGGATTTGACAAATGCAAATTAGTTCATGAGTTATACTACTAAGAACTCATTTTCTGTGTAACTGAAATGTGGGAAAAACACATTGCGCGCTATAACCTGGACTTAAGTTAGATAGCTCAAGTGTAGCATGCATTTTTTGTACCTCGTAGTATTGTTTGAAGGGGTAAGAATTAAAATGATAAATATATAACACATCAGAGAGTAAGGCTTTGGCCTTGTTTACTTAAGGCGGGCAACCACATTAGATGCTTCAAAAAATCAATTTTTTAATTTCATAAATCGTTAGCAAAATATCTTAAGAATACACCCTGAAAATTTCAAAACGGTATGTTAGAAGGACAAGGACATATCGACAACGACGATGAGGACACGCCAAGGGACACAGCGGATTACACCTTAATTAATGCATGAAATACCTTGAAAAAATTACCAGAGATGTATGAAATGATGAAAAAATTATTGTCAGAGTTGCGGAAATTTCCGTTTTTTTTTCACAATAAAAAAAATCTCATTTTCGGTCTCCTAAAGTGGTTGCCCGCCTTAGACGTGTTTTTCTCGAAACGACATTTTTTCAATTAGCGGGAATGATAAGTCAAAAACTAATTGATGGATCATCTTCAAATTTGGAACACGTTTACATAATATAATTTATTAAAACATGAACCTAAAGTTGGAAAGATTAGATTGTTTAAAACATATTTATTATCGCAAAATGCCGGGGAAAAAAATGCTAAAAATCGATCATGTTTTTCAAACACGTTCCAACATTCAATTCTCGATTTTTTTTCAATATTTCGGTTCATGTTCATAAAAAATATCTCAAGAATGTATAAAAATTTGTTGGACTATTTCAGATGCGAATTGCGAGCTGCACAATTCCCGCAAATCGGCAACGACGATGAGGACACGCCAAGGGACACAGCGGATTACATCTTAATTAATGCATGAAATAACTTGAAAACATTATCAGAGATGTATGAAAATATGAATAAATTATTGTCAGAGTTGCGGAAATTTCCGTTTTTTTACAATTAAAAAAATCCAAAAAATCATCTAATTTTCGGTCACCTAAAGTGGTTGCCCGCCTTAAGAGTAATTCATTTTGTATCAATAACTCGTCCCTAAAATATTGCCTAACAAGTCATGCATGCCTCATCAATTAAGTGTGTTAGTTCAGCGTACAATTATCGATCCGAATAAAATCAACCTGATCATTCCTTTTCAAAATGTTCCTAACCCGTGCATATTAGGAACTAAATGCAGATAAAAATAATACAACTTAGATTAATCCAAAATAATAGAAAATAAAAGATATCCATTATTGTGCTTGGACAACAACTTTGGCGACGTTGAGAGAAGCCTGTTTGCTCGCGATGACCAACACTCTGGAAATAATCCGTTAACTTATCGAGAACGAACCCGCGAGAAAGAGAGCGGAAGATATGAGATAGAGTGAAATCCGCTTGACGTCAGAAGTCAAAATATACTTGCGTTTCAAGCTCGCGCCTAACGCGCGGCGGGTAAATTTTGTCTACACCCCCCCCCCCCCCCCCCCCCCAAATTTCTCGCTGCCCTTCTCAGTACTACGTGATGTTTGTGTCCCGCAGGGGAGACACACACGTACGCACAAAAGCCATTGAGCGAAATAATTTGTGCCTGTGCAACTGTGTGGTCGTTGAACAGAGAATGCGTAAGGAACACCTATGCGGGTGTAACGACACAAAATTTACGATAGCGTTACATATGAAGTAAGGCGCTATAATTAAACCACGCGAGGGTGGAGAGAATACTCACAACGGAGGCTTCTTTCGCATTTTGAAAATCTTAATATTAATCGGCGTAGTAGTAAGAATAATTAATATAATAGTAATAATAGAGAATTGCAATGCCAATGATAATAATAAAAACAACAACAAAAACCAGAAGTTATACACTACTCCAAAGAATTAAAGGAACAGAGCATTTATTCCCTTTGTTTTTAAGTGTTTTTTGAAGCGCTGTATCTCTGTAAAAAATTGTCGTATCGAGATGAAAAAAAAAAGCATTTTGAAGCTTCAAGTCTCTAGTTTTGAGATCTTTTAGCAAAAAATTGTTGTGAGCTAGGGTTATCTCGCAATCATATGAAATAGCGCGGGACAAAAATTTTCTAAATTTTTTTTTTTTTTTTTTAAGGATCCACGGGCTCGGGATTTTTTTTCAGTTGATTCAATGCATAGGCCAGTTAGCTTGTTTATTAAGCTGTAATTTTATTTTTTGCAAGTCTCTCTACGTCAATTTTTTGCTGAGATATCTGACTTTGAATGTAAACGGATCCTTTTGTCTTTGATCATCGATATTTCAGCAACCAATGATCGCACATGGAACTAAAGGGCAGTTTTGAAAACTTGAATATATTTCCTACAAGACCCTTTTATTGATTTTTGAGAAACAATTTTTTTCCAACCTTAACATCAATTTGAAAAAAGTACAAAAAAATGACTTTTTCTGGTGTTTCAGTAAATCTATCACTACTTTGCAAATATTCATGAAAAGACTAATGTTGCCAGGTTTTTTTTCAGCTTAACGCACCCCCAATAGCCCTCTAAGTTTTCAAATTGATCCATCGAACCGTTTTTTCGGACCGATTGATGAAAGTTTTACAAAACAATAAAGGAACAAGTGTATCTTCCCTAAGCATCGTGGAATTATCATGAAAATTGAAAAGAATTTTTTTTCAACTTTTTCCACAACTTTGCACTAGTAACTTTCCAAATTAGAGAAAAAAAAAATCATAAAACGAGAAAAAAATGTTTTTGATTTTTTTTTAAATCTGTAAAACATTTCAAGAAACAATACTGACTCATATTAGACACGATTCGACCTTTGCGTACCATAATTTTACTCATCTTCAATTGGATTAATTAAAAGTTGATATCCCCAAGCTGTATTAACTACTCGATCCGATTGTGTGAACATTTATGCGATTAATTCTCGATATTTTCTGCGAAGGTTATTAGGGTTACAAAAAACAGTTTTTTCCAAAACTCATATTTTTTCACAAGAAAATGTAAGTCAGCATTGTTTCCTGAAATGTTTTACAAATAAATTCAAAATTCAAAAATTTTTTGTTGAAATTTTTCGATTTTTTTTTCTCGAATTTAACAAGTAACCGGTTCAAAGTTGTGATAAAAGTCGAAAAAAAAATTTCTTGACATTTTGATGATGATGCCACGATGTTTAGGAACAATTGTTCCTTCCATTGTTTTGTAAAACTTTAATCAATCGGTCCAGAAAAACGGTTCGATGGATCAATTTGAAAATTTACAGGGCTCTTGGGAGTACATTAAGCTGAAAAAAAACCTGACAACATTAGTCTTTCCATAAATATTTGTAAAGTAGTAGTAGATTTACTGAAACACCAGAAAAAGTCATTTTTTTGTACTTTTTTCAAATTGATGTTAAGGGAAGAAAAAAATTGTTTCTCCAAAATCAATGAAAGGGTCTTGTAGGAAATGTATTCAAGTTTTCAAAACTGCCCTTTACTTCCCTGTGCGATCATTGGTTGCTGAGATATCGATGATCAAAAACAAAAGGATCCTTTTTCATTCTAAGTCGGATATCTCTGCAAAAAATTGATGTAGAGAGACGAACAAACAAGAAATTGAAGCTGAATAAACAGTCTAACTGACCTATGCATTGATTCAACTGAAAAAAAAAATTCCGGAGACCGTGGACCTAAAAAAAAAAAAATTGAAAATGTTTATCTCGCGCTATTTCTTATGATTGCAAAATAACCGTAGCTCACAAAAAAATTTTGCCGAAAGATCTGAAAACTAGAGACTTGAAGCTTCAAAATGCTTTTTTTCATCTCGATACGACCATTTTTCACAGAGATACAACGCTTCAAAAACGCTAAAATAAAAGGGAAGAAATGTTGTGTTCCTTTAATTCTTTGGAGTAGTGTAAAAAAAAGGAGAAAAACAATAACAAAAAAACAGTAGCAATGAAAATATAGTTTTGTTACCATTGTTATTGAATTATCTATCATTATTATTATTGATTTTCAATTTTTTATTATTAATTATAAGTAATTTGGTTGCTTTCATTGTTATAACATTATTATTAACTTAATTATTATTTGAAAATCTTAATAATAATAATAATAGTAGTAGTAGTAAGTTATTATAATTATTTGTGATTAGTAAGAATAGTTATTTCAATTGTTATATAAATAATGCTACTACTATTATTATTATTATTTACAATTATAATTGTAATAATAATAATAATTTCAGTAGGAGAATAGGAATGATAATGGCAATAATAATAGTAACAATAAAAAGAAGTTATAAAATAAGGAGCAAAACAATCACAAAAAGTAGCAATGAAAATACACGTTTGTTATCATTGTTATTGAATTATCTATAATAATAATTACTATTATTTATTGTTAATTATTTTGATTAATTATAAGTAATTTAATTCTCTTGATTTTAATTATACCCAATGTTTTTAATTATTAATTTATTTAGTGTAATTTTGTATTTATTAATTATTGCTAATTTATTGTCAATTATTCTTATTATTATTACAACCGTAACAATGGGGACAACAATAGTAATAAAAAATTATATACCAAAACTATAATAATGGCAATATATTTTTAATACATATTACATTATTCTTTCTTATTATTTTGTTAGTTCGGTATTGAACGCCCAAATAAAAAAAAAAAAGCCGTAACTTTATTATCGTTGAATACAACGCAGTCTACAAATATTATATTGACAAAGCTTCAAGGTCATCGCGCGAACCGGTTGTCCGGGGATTTGCATCCTCATGAGGATTTCTGGAATCTTCAACGTTAATTATTGGTCACGGATTCATTTATCTGAACAAATTCAAGCGATTTTTACGTTCGAAAAGAATGCAGTCGTAAAAATTATACGAATACTTTTGTTTTTATTGTTGATGGCGGAGTATTATCGTAACGTAACTACGTAGATATCTGCCGGAAGGGCGAAATATCGTAGATACGTGGTTTTTTTTCTCCTATTAACGGAGATGGAACAATTAAACTCACCACGTATTTTCTTAGCCGAATCGAGCCCAATAATTACACGTCCTGTCACCGTCTGTCCAGGATAATAAGTACTCCATGGATTGTCAAAAACGATTTTAAAATCTTTGAGGCCCATATTTTTGAGCTGCAGCTTTATGCGGGCTATGAAAAAAAAAAAAAACAATTGAATCGTTGGCTTTATTCGAGTACGATGTATAACGTCTTCGTAGGAACAGTGTACGCAGGGCTGCAGAAATAACTGTTTCCCATCTATTATCGTGTGTCGCACAGAGACAACGGAACTTGATTCTTTTTTTTTGCCTCGCACACTCGCTTTGCTCCTGCGACGTGTCGCACTGTTCAATCCTCGATATAAAAAAAAAAACAACGCGTTTGTCACGATTGTTCTCGTTCGTTCTTTTAGTTCAATTTTTCAACTTATGATGTTGAGAAGATACGAGAAATGACACCGTCCATATCGAGACCTGCGGCCCGTGCAGTCTCGAATGCGTGTAGTTTCGGTTGCCCACCGGGAGCGCTGAACGTCTCCCCCCCCCCCCCCCCCCCCCAACCCGTCCATCCTTCCAGCTCGTGGCGTAGTGCTCGACTCATGGCCAGGGAACGCGAGAAACGTCACAAAAAAAAAACGATGACGCGAATAACGTCATGGATTCTAGACGCCAGGAATTATCGTAATTCAACTTAAAATAAAGCTCCGCTTAATTTTACGTCATATGCATCTTGAAATTAAACACATTTTGTTAATTTCACGTAATTTTTTTTTCATAATTGAGGCCACCTTGATTTGTGCACGATTACGAAAATCTTTACTGGCGGAAAATATGGATTTTTTCTTTTCGTACTCTAACTTATTTCGTTTTTTCGCGTCGACGTATTTTCCCTTTGCATATTTTTCCCTGAGGCGCCATAGTTCTCGAGTTATAACGCATTTTCCAGAGCCGCATGACTTTAACAAAGAAGGTGAATGAGTGCCCGGAAAAATCAGAAAATTATTGTTTTGAGGTAAATTTGTAGCAAACCTTCCGAGACCCTCTGAAAAAAATTGCGATCGTTATTATTTTAAAAAAATAATAAAACGCAAGTTTACGCAAGTATGAAGATAAAAAATAAAAACAGCCATGTTGAAGGTCATCTAGTGAGTAAAACCATAATGGAGAATAAGAAAAACAAAGCACCATAGAACTTTTATCATTATTTTCCAAAACTATCTAACGATCCCCTTATGGTTTTTTTTTGGTCAAGAACTGTAAACTCGAGAACGCATCAACCCTCACAATATACCATTTTCTCCAAGTTGCGATTTTTTCGAGATAATTGTTAATAAATTGAAAATACTATTTTTCCCAGCGTTGTTACCAAAACTATCTTTGTCAAATATTGCCAGAGGGTCAAATTTTCTTTTCACTTCATATATATTGTTACTAGCTTCCGCCCGCGGCTTCACTCACGGACAAATCGGCCTATGACACATGGGTCACTAATTCCCGGGACTAACCAGTAAAAACACATTTTTTTTGCAAAATTCGACTTTATTCATCAACATAGTCACCTTCCATAGCGATACAATCTTTCCAACGTTTTTCTAAACTTTCGATGCCTGTCTTATAGAACGATTTGTCTTTTGCCTTTAAAATAGGCTTCAGTTGCGGCTATAACCTCATCATCGGAGCTAAATCTCTTTCCCTGGAGCATCTTTTTAAGATCTGCGAACAGGTAGAAGTCAGATGGGGCCAGATCTGGTGAATATGGAGGGTGTGGAAGCAATTCGATTAGTAAATCGTTCAATTTCACCATCGTTTTCATCGATTTGTGGATCGGTGCATTGTCTTGGTTAAACAGCGGTTTTTTCTTTGCCATGTGAGGCCTTGTCTGCTTGATCGCCTCATCCAATCGATCCAATAATGCAATGTAGTAGTCGCTGTTGATCGTCTGGCCCTTCGGAAGAAAGATGAGCAAAAAATTTCGCGCGTGTCCCAAAATACAGAGGCCATGACCTTGCCTGCTGACTGTTGTGTCTTCGGACGCTTTGGCCGGCTTTCGCCCTCTCCTCTCCACTCGGCTGACGCTCTTTTCGACTCCGGCGTATAGTGATGAATCCATGTTTCATCCATTGTTATGTACCGACGCAAAAAATCCTTTTTATCACGCGTAAACAGCTTCAAACAGCGCTCCGAATCATCAATTCGTTGTTGTTTTTGTTCCACCGCGAGTAAACGCGGCACCCACTTGGACAAAAGTTTTTTCATACCCAAATTTTCATGTACAATTTTGAACACGGTGCCTTTTGATATCTTTAGGATGTCAGCTATCTCTTGCAACTTCACTTTACGATCGGACATAACAATTTTCAGAGATTTTTTTGATGTTTTCGGGCGTAGCCACCTCAATTGGACGACCTGAGCGCTCCGCGTCTTCGGTGGTTGTTCGACCGCGTTCAAAATCCGCATACCATCGGCAAATGGTTGGTTTTCGATGGGCACTTATCCCGGTAACACTTTTCAAGCCATTGCTGAGCTTGAACGGTATTTTTTCCCATTAAAAATCAGTGTTTGATTAACACACGAAACTCGTTTTTATCCATCGTTTAAGCAAAAACAAATGTAGCGTCACTTAACCTTCAATATCTCGACAACGACTGAACCGAATGTCATGAAATTTTACACATATCTTTTGAAGGTTGGTACTACCGAAAAACAAAAGCGGCATGGCATTGGCGGCGCCATCTGTGTGTCAGTCCCGGGACTTAATGACCCATGAAACTTCATTAGAAGTAGAACCCCGCATTAGGGGTTTTAAAAAATCCTAAAATATGCGTTTTATTATTTGGTTTTGAAAAATATTCATACCGAGTTTCAAATTGATACACGCAAGGAAAGTTTTCCATAAAAACTTTCACACCCCATTTCACCCCCTCAAGAGTTGATTTTCGAAATATCTTTTTTTAATGCACCTCTACACCTTCTAAGGAAAATATGTTCGAAGTTTCAAATTGATACATACAAGGAATATAATTTCCCATACAAATTTTGCCACGCCCTTTCACCCCCTTAGGGCTTGAATTTCGAGAAATCCCTTCTTAACGAGTTTCGGGACAAGTGGTGAAGTGTTAGCATTTGATTAAAATTTATACAGTAAATTCGTTCTCATAAATTGAATGCACTTTCCAAATTTTAAATCGATCGTCTACACCGTTCCTATAAAATTTACAATAAAACAAAACCCTTTTTAACATAATGAGATATTTTAACTGCAGACGCTCATCGCTGAATGGCAGTTTTTCGCACGTAATAGCGTGAACATTTTTTAAAATGTTATGAAAAACTGTCAAATCGATCAGTACATTATGACAAATTCGTCATCAGTATCATAATGTTAAATGCTTTATGTTGAAAAGTGTTTCTTCTATTGTAAATTTTATAGAAACGGTGTAGACGATCGATTTAAAATTTGGAGAGTACATTCAGTATATGACAAAGAATATACTGTATAAATTTGAATCAAATGGTACCATTTCGTTAAGTGTCCCAAAACTCCTTAAACGACGCCTCCAATATAAAATCAACATCGTCCCCAAATTTCACGTTTCTACCTTTAGCGATTTAAGCTGGGCGATGATGAATCAGTTCATCAGTCAGGACTGTGCCTTTTATGTATATAGAAGATAGATAGATAATTATTATATTTTAATCCAAACTAAAAAAATAAAAATTTGTCAAGTTTCAATCCATATTATTATTAAAATTACTTTATAATTTCGCATTTATTAATATTTATAATTAATACTATAGTTCTTTATTTACAAGTATACAGTTCTTTATTTCTAAGTATACCGTCGCGGGTTTTTACACAGTTCCTTCCTTTGTACATTGATACGATTTTACACGTTTCTTTTTTCCTCTTTTTTTTTACATTTATCTTTTGTAATTTTTCTCCGTTATGCTTCCTTTCTCATCATGCATTCGAAGACTCTCACATGCTTGCACAGTTCTTTTATCGGTTTCCCTTTCATTCCTCTATTATTTTTTCTTTTCAGTGCCTCGCTCTTGTAGCCATTTAGCCATTTTTCTAAATGATCTACCACTTCCATATTCATTTTTTTTTTATTTTCTCACATTCAAGGATGTCTTCCAAACTTTCTTTCTCCCTTCTACAAGATATCGACATAGACTATCTGCGTATTTCTTTTTATCTCCTCTCCCAACATTTTCGCATCTTAACCTTGTCCATGTTTCTTCAGCTTTTCCCCCTATGCCCTGGGTTCCGAACCTAGGGGTAATTACCCCGCGGGGGTAAAACAGCTAACATATTCAGCGGGGGTAATAAGGCTGGTAAGGTTATTGTAAGACGTATATTTTTGTGCAATTTGATGGTGCACCAATGCAGTTTGTGCTATAAAGATTTGACACTGCGCCATTTTGTTGTGTCATCAACAAGTGTCAGACGCGCACGAGTGATAAATTGGAAAAGTGTGTGCATAGTGTTGTATTGTTGTGTTCAATATGTCGAAATTTATACCGAAAAAAAGAGCATTCGCGGACAGCATTAATTTGTTGTTTTCATTTGAAGAAAACTGCTGCTGAATCATACCGATTACTTCGAGAAGCTTATGGTGAACATGCTCCATCGCAAGATACGTGTGAACGATGATTTCGGCGTTTCAAAAGTGGTGACTTCGATGTTGCAGACAAGGAACATGGAAAACCGCCAAAAAAATACGAAGATGTGGAATTGCAAGCATTGTTGGACAGAGATGATTCGCAAACACAAAAACAACTCGCCGAGCAATTGGGCGTTAGTCAACAAGCTGTTTCCAATCGGCTACGAGAGATGGAAAAGATTCAGACGACCGGTAGATGGGTACCACATGAGTTGAACGACAGGCAAATGGAAAAGCGCAAAAATACATGTGACATTTTGCTCTCTCGGTACAAAAGGAAGTCGTTTTTGCATCGTATACTTATAGGGGATGAAAAGTGGATTTATTTTGAGAATCCCAAGCGCAAAAAATCATGGGTAGACCCAGGCGCACAATCCACATCGACCGCAAGACCGAATCGCTTTGGCCGAAAGACGATGCTCTGTGTTTGGTGGGACCAGAGGGGCGTGGCCTATTATGAGCTGTTAAAACCTGGGAAAACGGTTAATACTAAACGTTACCAACAACAATTGACCGATTTGAACCGTTCGCTGCTTGAAAAAAGGCCAGAATACCGAAAGAGGCAACACAAAGTAATTTTTCTTCATGACCATGCTTCATCACATACGGCAAAACCGGTTCGCGACACGTTGGAAGCACTCAGCTGGGAAGTTCTACCCCATGCGGCTTACTCGCCAGACTTGGCTCCTTCCGATTACCACTTATTTGCATCGATAGGTCACACACTTGCTGAGCAGCGCTTTGGTTCGTTCGAAGATGTGAAAAAATGGCTCGATGAATGGTTCGCAGCAAAAGGGGAAGATTTTTACTGGCGTGGTATTCACAAATTGCCCGAAAGATGGGAAAAATGTATAATAAGCGATGGAGCATACTTTGAATAAAGCACTTTTTATCATTCTTACGAATTTAACGTGTTTTTTTTACAAAAAAAATCCGCATTTCATACTTGTGCACCTGTATTGTTTTCTTCGATAACATATTGAGGGGGGGGGGGGGGGTAAAGTAAGTTTCCCTGATAGGTCAGGGGGGACAAGACTGAAAAGGTTAAGATCCGCTGCTCTATGCCCTTCTCTTCCCAGTGCTCTTCCATTTCTATACACTACTCCAAACAATTGAAGGAACCGAAAACTTCTTCAATTTTTTTTAGTGCTTTTTGAAGCGCTGTTTCTGTATAAAAAATGGTCGTATCGAAGATGAAAAAAAAAAGCATTTTGAAGCGCCAAGTTTTTAGTTTTGAGATCTTTTGAACGAGAAAAACATTTTTTTTGTTGAAATTTTTAGATTTTTTTTAACACATTTAACAAGTAACCAGTGCAAGGTTGTGAAAAAAGTCGAAAAAAAAATCGTCCTTTTATTTTGATGATGATTACACGATGTTGAGGAACAATATAGGTGTTCCTTTAATTATTTTGTAAAATTTTGATCAATCGGTCCGGTAAAACGGTTCGATAGATCAATTTGAAAATTTGCAGGGCTATTGGGGGTACATTAAGCTGAAAATAAACCTGGCAACATCAGTATTTTCATCAACATTTGTAAAGTAGTGGTAGATTTACTGAAAACCCACAAAAAGTCATTTTTTTGTACTTTTTCAAATTGATGTTAAGGGTAAAAAAAACTTCTCAAAAATGAACGAAAGGGTCTTGTAGGAAATTTATTCAAATTTTCAAAACTGCCATTCAATTCCCTGTGCGATTATTGGTTGCTGAGATATCAATGACCGAAGACGAAAGCATCCTCTTTCATGCAAAGTCGGATATCTCAGCAAAAAATTGACGAAGAGAGACCAACAAAAAATAAAATTGAAGGTAAATAAATAAGCAAACTGTCCTATGCATTGATTTAACTAAAAAAAATCTCGAGCCCGTGGACCCTTAAAAAACAGAACATTTTGGAAAATGTTTGCCTCGCTCTATTTTTTACGATTGCGCGATAACCGTACCTCACAAAAATATTTTTCCAAAAGCTCTCATAACTAGAGACTTGAAGCTTCAAAATGCTTTCTTTTTCATCTCGATACGACCATTTTTCACGCAGATACAGCGCTTCAAAAAACACTTAAAAAATTGAAGCAATTTTTCGTTCCTTTAATTTTTTGGAGTAGTGTATTTTGTACTCCCTGCAATATGGCGAATTCTCAATTTTGTTCCAGTCTTGTAGTATTTCCTGGTCCCTTTTTATTTCTATAGCTCTTTTGATTATCTTTCCTATTCCCTCCATATCTTCGGCATATTTATAATTAATATATAATATTTATTATCATTCTTATTCTAGTATAATTCTTTATTTCCAAGTACACCCTTGCGGGTTTTTACACAGTTCCTCTCATTTGTACATTGATACCATTTTATACGTTACCTTCTTTTTTTTTAACTTTCAAATCTTTCGTACTTTTCCTCCTTTATGCTTCCTTCTTACCATGCATTCGAAGACTCGCACAATTCTTTGATTGGTGTCCCTTTCATTCCTTTATTAATTTTCTCTCTTAGTGCCATCCCCTTGAAGCCTCTCCGTCACTTTTTCAAACCATCTACCACTTCCTCATTCATTTTTTCTTTTATTTTACCGCATTCAAGTATGTGTTCCAAACATTCTTCTTCCTTTCTACAACACTGGCATAGAGCATCTCTATGCCCTATCCCTTTTTACCTCCTTTTCCTACATTTCCGCATTTCAACCTAGCCCATGTTTCTTTAGTTCTTCTCTCTATGACCTACCCTTCGCAGTATTCTTCCATTTCTATACATTGTTTTCGATTTTTGTAGTTTCTAGAATACTTCGAATTATCCCACGCACACCCCCTTCCCTCCCCCGCACGTGAGATTTTGCCCATCATTTTTAAATGATTACATTTGTTAGATGATTTTTTATTGTGCTTCATACCACTAATAAAGACTTATGATAGAGTGTTCTATCAAATACATTTTTTCTGTGAAAGAAGAAGAGGCGTAAAATGATACTACGTTTAAGGTGCACTATAACGGCTTTAATTTAATGTTATTTAGTTTAAAACAAATAGGATAGAGTGGGGTAGTGATCCAACACCACCTTCCGTACTCGATCCATGGAAAACGTGACTTGAAAGAATATATTAAGATGAACAGAAAAATATTTGATTAAAATTAACGAAGAAGATAATGAAGCAATAACTTAAGGGGTTACGTGGGTTTGAAAATTTAAAAAATTCATTTTTTTATATTTTATTATCTAATAGAGATAGAAAGAATATGTCTAGAATATTCTCCCAAAGTTTTGAGGCCTTATCTACGCGAAAAATTTCAAAAATTTTCATTTTTTTTTAAATTTTTGGTTCCATTAGCCTGAACGGTTAGGAATATTTTAAGCTTTACAGAATTGAAAAGTTCGCAGGATGCTATTAAATAAGGTAAGATTGCATTTATAATAGATACCGCGCGGCGCGCCCGACCGCAACTTCAAAGCCGTTTTTCCACGATTCATTTTTTTGAACCTTGTAAAAGTTCTAACTCTTGAACGAAGGTTCAGATCGCTTTGAAATTTTTACAACATATTCTTAGTATCATCACCTATCGTGTGAACCACAGAAACAAAAATTTCGATGACACAAAGAAATATAAAAAATAAAATACCGACAGAAAATTGAGTAAAAAAATTTTAAGTTTCTAATTTTTATTATAATAATTTTTAAAAAATAATATTGTTGGTTTACACTGAAGATACATCCATTCTGCAATTATAAATATGTTCATTTTTTTTCAAACACCCACATCGATGCCGAGAACTTTCACCATCAACGCGCGCGCAAAAAAAATACATTGCTTTATTATGTTATATCTCCGCCATTTGTTAATATTTCTGAATTTTTTTTTACATATACTTAACCATGTGCATAAATGATCTGTAAAAAAATGTTGTCAATATATGCGTCATTTTTTTTTTAACCGCGTCTAGAAAAGTACCTTCGAAAATCGGCGAAATCGCGTAAGGCCTTAAGTCAATCGGAGTAAAATTCTAGGACGGAGAGCCTTTGGGAATTTCCCCCGTTGGGAAAGACCGGCCGGGAGCGACGCAGGTATACGCATTTTTCTCAAAACACTATTTTTCAAGTCGGTGGACACGATTTCTCAAAAACTAATGCACCGAGCTTATTGAAATTTTGCACACTTCTTCAAAATAGCATTGACTAGTGATTGAACGAAAGTTTTTTTTTTTCGATTACAAATAATTTTACAAGGCTATACGTAGTATAAATTGTACCAAAAATTGAACTATTTTGCATACAACTCTGCCAAAAATTCAAATTACAATTTTTTTTTAATCCTTCGTTCAATCACGAGCTATACTTATCTACTAACAGAAAACATTTGATTTTTTAATTTCAGATAAAGCTATCATGAGTTACCGTGACCACCACGAGGACACTTTTTTTCAGGGGTCTCCGGAAACCAGGTTTCCGGAGACCCCTGCTGAATTTTCCAAATTCAGATGGGATCGCCCATCTGAATTTCCCCTATCGGCTGAATTTTCCAAATTTTTTAATGAAATTTTTTAAAAATATTGTTGAAATGTTGTTCTCTTATATGCTTAACATTTTGAATAAAATAATTTATATATTATATTTAAAAAAAATAGAAAAAATATGTTTTGTTTGGCTTCGAAACCCCTTAATTAATGCCTAAGAATAGAATAAGAAGATTAATAAAAACATTTGATTATTTTTATTTCGTATTGTTTATATGGACACGTGCCTGTCCATATTTTCAGACCAGTCTGGAAATATTGACATTACACGAGTTAAAAAAAATGTATCACAAAGGATATATATTAGAGTGGCCAAAAAAAATCTCTCCGATTCGGGCTCTCACCGCTTGAAATATTGCTCCATATTGAAACAAAGAAGCTAGTGAAAGGAGTAAGCCTGTAGGTTAATTCTAACAGGTGACTCATGAGGTTTTTCGATTCTCCATTTGATTTACACGTGATAAATTAACGTTTTCTTTATCAATGCAAACCATTTTTGTTAGATACAATCAATGAGTGGTCTGGACCAATCAGTGGGATTATTGTATATAGTAAACGGATTTATAACCCCAAATTAAAACCTTTGTAATTATACATCATTTCTTTGATTGCACCATGTGCAATGAAAGCCCCTAACTGCGATTTGTCGTTGGTGCACAATTTGATTAAGTTTCAAGCTATCAATCCCGACGTTTCTAAGGCAGCTGCTAACAAACTGAGAGGACATCTATGGTATTTATGTGAAGAGCTCGCAGCTTTATCCCTCTTCGACCCGGCTATTCCGCTCACCGCGAAACAAAAAATGGTTCAGGCAATACAACGCGAGAGTCTGAATGAAAATGTTAAACGTGTAGTATTGAGTAACGACGAATTCAAGCGCATAGTTGATGTTGATATCAGTTATTTTATCACCAACAAATCACCACGCTTGTTTAAGGCAGTAGTCTGCTTTACAGGCTTCAAAAAATCGATTTTTCGTTTTTGTCTTAAATCTATTCCAAAACTATCCAAGAATATGTGTTCAAAATTTTAGAGGCCAATTCGACATATTTTCGAAGCTAGATCAGTTTTAGTGGCCAAGCGTCGAGCAGGTGCGAATGCTCGGGCAAAACTTTACAGCCCGTTTTCTCGAGTTTTTATTTTCACAAGTTTTGGAAAACGGTGCCGGCGATAGTAAAAACAATATATGTCCGATCGAAAAAAACCAAAGTGATCTAGCTTCAGTATTGAATTATCTTCTATTTGAACTAAAAAAGTTGGACAAAAGTACTATTTAAATTACTTGTTTTGCAACTTAAAGTGAATTTTTTTTTTCAAAAAAGTGATTTTTTTTTTCAAACTTCGAAAAAATTTGGAATTTCGTCATTTCTTCGGTATTTTTTTAGTTCATATAGAAAAGGAACTTATAAAAACTAAAAAAAAATTTGGTTCCACTGTTTCAGATGCATCGCACGACCTCCATCACCGGCACCGATTTACGAGTGCACACTCCAGGCGCCCCAGAAAAATCGTTACAACTTTGGCAAATTTCAATAATTTGTAATAATAAAAATTGTTTTTTAAAGCTTGAATATAATATACTATCGTCTCAAAATTTCGTTTACCGCAATCATTTCCTTCCCTTTCAAAAAAATTGTTGAAAAAACGCTTTTTTTTCGGCTCCTAAAGCAGACTACTGCCTTAAGCTCTGCGAATTGCCATACGATTTTCTTCGTGAAAGCCCCGACGAATGGGAACGTAGCCTGAGCTTCAATGAATGTTTGGCAGTTTTTAAGGAGTTGAAAGTTGTTAATGATGTCACTGAACAAGGTGTCACCCTCATCGAAGAATATAATGGATTGTTAACAAAAAATGAAGAACACAAGCAGTATCTTCTGAAGGTGGTGAAGAATCACCGGAAGCAATATTCAAATTGTCACAAGAAGATTTTTGTAGAATTGATGCTTGCATCCAGATAAAAAGTATATGGATATGAAGTTGACATATTAATTATAGAATAATGAAGCCATTTTAACTTGTAAAAATCTTGAAACATACTTTCCACAACTGTAGCTGTAATTATTATCCACAATACATTGGTAAAAACATATGTGCAACTTCATTGGCTATAAAAGAACCTCGTCGACTGAATTTTAACCTTCATTCCTCGTATTATTTGAGAATTCGCCGTATCTGAAGAGCAGACTTGAATTTTCTACGTGTAAATCAAATGGTGAATAAGAAAACCTCATAAGTCATCTGTTAGAATTAACCTGCAGGCTGCTCCTGTAGGTTAATTCGAGTATCGAGCAACATTTCAAGGGGTGAGACCCCGAATCGCAGAGATTTTTTTTTTTTAGCCACTTTAATATATATATATGCTTAATAAGTCTGATTGTTACCAAATATAATAAAGAAATTACATATGACAAGAACAATAATGATGTTATTATTCTTTTTTTCTTAACATAATTTCCTTCTAGAATGATTTGAGCCTTGAGTCTGTATATGCACCTTGTATCTTACAAAAAGTTATAATAGTATATTTTCTGAATTACAACGTTGACGTGACATTTTGATTGGCCCCCCTAAATGAGATTTTGTGAAATTTTGCGAGACCCCGCCCCGCCTCCTATTTGAAGCTCACGTAATTAATGAACGTCCCCTAAATACCACGCTCCTATCTCATTAACCCTTTTTCTATACTCCCTCCGACACATTCAATTTCCTAAGAAGAAGAAATCCATCCCATTAATGAGAATCTATAATTCTGATTGAATTTTCCTGCCTCCACAAAGTTGCATTGAGGAAAGCGATGACTCATAGATTACGAAAAAAGTATTTCCATGAAGTGCGATGGTTCGTGCATGCCGTTGACTCACAGTTCCTATTTTTCCCTTCTGCTCGAGTCTGCTATACATACACGTATATTGTATCCGTAAGTTTGTACGAAATGCAACCCCCTAGTGGAATAAATGAGAGTGGTTATTTCCCTCGCTGCATATATGCACACACTCACACACATACACATACGCATACGTACATTGATCGTATATAATTTTCCGATCGACCGTTTATATGACCCAGATTGATGGAAGGGAAGAAATTGCATCCGTGACTGCACGATAAGTGCATAGCAAGCTCAGGTCCAACCAATTCGAGATATGTGCGTGCCGATGCACGCGTATGTGCGTGCCGATGGTAATTTTTTATACGGTTCCGTTTTTTTTCATCCTCATGGTCTCGATAAGTCGCACGGGAGGCAGTGTCGTGAAAAATCAGGAGAAAAAAAAAATTGCCCTTTCGCGGCGACGCTTTTCATCCGGTCGTCTAGTCTTGAGGATGAAAGTAGGCAGAGAGAGAGAGGAAGAGGGGGGGGGGGAGGGGGAGAGAGAGAGAGAGAGAGAGAGAGAGAGAGACAGAGAGAGAGAGAGAGAGAGAGAGAGAGAGAGAGAGAGAGAGAGAGAGAGAGAGCAGGAGGGTTGTGGGCGATTTTCATTTTGCAATAAAGAAAATACATGTATACGGGAGGGCTGATAGAGTGCAGGGAGGATAAGAGCTTTTCCGCGCAAACTCGTGTACAGGAGTAGGAAGGCGAAGCAACCGGGCGTAGTGGGGTTATTCTATTGATCCGCGTTTCTTCATCGGTGTTGGCTCGCGCCGTTGCTTTTTCCTTCGTCGTGATACTTCGTTGAACTCGTCGGTGCACGGGTGCAAGATCTCCGTAAATATAAAATCGGTCACCAAAAGTCGCTCATCCTTCGACTCGCGGCTAAACACTTGGTATCGTGAGTACGATCGTGCAGGTATTAAAAAAAAAACAACAACAACAACAACAACAAAAAACAGTGTAACGTGTGTCACAAATTACCGGCCAAGATGGTCGACGGTATTTTGGAGGACGGACCTCTCGTGGGACCCGTGTATTCTGGTGAGTTTGCAGGAAAGAACTGCGTGCGAGAGAAAAAAAAGCGTTAGGCCGCTTATTTTCCCTTCGCTATATGGTAGATCGTTTTTGTGACGCGATCTCGTGTATATCGAACGTGTATACCAACCGGGATCATCCATAAACTAATATGCTCAGACACAAAGACGAAGTCTGGGCAATCTCTCGTGCCCCCGCGCCATCTGGACTCGCTCATCTCTCTCGCATCGATCCTCCTCGCGTCTATGTGCCGCCGAGAGTCCAAGAATATTCCGACGGTTTCATTATTTGTTTTTTCTCGATGTTCACCTCGAATGCTCGTTATTGCTATCGGGAGAGCGTAGTTACGAATGTAAGAGATCCATGGATTCCTAGGTCGCGCGGTAAACACCATTGTCCACGGGGAGAATGTCGAACTCGAGGAATTATTGGACTGGAGTATCACGGTCATTCAGAGGCTTTTTTTTTTTATGTAGAGGAGATAGGATCTTCCGGACCGAGGACACAAACGTACCGGACGTTTGGACGCCTCCATGGAATTCGTGTGGAGTCTTCTAACTCGCCGTATCAATTTATCTTTTTAAGACTCTTAAAAAGTAAAAAAAAAAAAAGAACGCCAAGTAAAAAATCTCCCTGAAAACATGGCTTGGTTTACATTGTGAAAAAATTCTGATTTACTTTGAAACAATTATTTGCTATTTTAGCTCAGCTGATGGATCCATTTGGATTCAATTACTTTTACACCAGTCCAGACGGAAATAAAACGATATCGTTCGCTTCTTTGCAGTGTATCGAAAAGGCCTCGATCGTTGTTGAAACGACGAAATTGATGTAGTTAAAAAAATCCAATTTTATTGCGGATTTGTTCGACTGTTTTATTACGCGCAGATTGCGATGTCTTCAAATGAACAGGTCGATCTTCGATTTTTCAATCTTTCAATGCATACACCACTTTTATAGCTTTATATTTATTATTATTGTCGGAAGCGGATGAGTCATGTTGTTTCTTCGGTGCTTCCATGCAGCCGCCATCTTCTATTTCGAGTTCTTGCGCCTAATTACGAGTCTAGGGAGTCCCGGTAGTTGCCATTCAGTTACATCTCCAGTTTTGCGATTGTCGAATATTTTCAATTGAAATGCAAGACCAGCGTGAGGGATTTCGAGTTTCAAAAAGGACGACTGCTTGTGACATTTTTTTAAAATGGATTCTCAGAAAAAATGACTACCCACATGCAGCAGGTTGACAGTTCAAGTACTCTCGGAATGGGTGAAGAAAATAAAGATGGATCCTATCTCTTTTCCTTGGTATCTGAGAGGCCCTTGAGAGTGTTGTCCACAGGAACTTTTTCCTACTGCACTATTGTGCGGATAAAGGCAACTGCATTTTTACCGAGTTCCAGTCGTGTCGGCTGAGCGGCCCCCCATCCAAGTATTGACCCATGCTAATGCTACTCAACTTGCACCAAGAGCGTTTTAAAAGTTATAACGTAGATTTTTCGAAATATTCTCTACGTTTTATGGTCACGTGGTACTATATCGATTGTAGACTAATTTACCATGGCGAATAATAATTCTTTGAAAAACAAAAGTTTTAGGGAACAAAGATACATGGTTCACCATAAACTATTATTAAAGACAGTTAAATGCGAAATATGGCTTTGACGAAATTTCAAAGTTCCTCTATGAACATTTTGCCAAGTTCCCCTAACGAAATTTTACTACGATCCTCCATTGAAATTTCACTACGTTGCAATATCGAAATTTACTATTAAATTATACGGATTATTACAAAATTAACAAACTTGCAATTCACAAATTTACAAACAATTTACGAAATTTTAGAGTAAAAAGTATTATATTTTTCAGAATCGATCCCCCCCCCCCCCCTCCGGATTTGCATTGCCAATTAATAGTGCCAATCAATTGGTTATAATTTTCTAGGTAAAGATAGGGGAAAAGTGATCGCTGTCTATAAGGTTAAATGTTATAGATAAAATTTTGAACCATATCATTGATAAGTTTACTTCATCAATTACCATATTTATTTATATGATAGATGCGTAACATCCTCCTGCAAAGAATCTTTGCTAATATTAATTTTGGGGCTAATGCTACTCAACGTGCATCGAGAGCTTTTTAAAAGTTATAACGTGGATTTTTCCGAATATTTTCTACGCTTTATGTTAACGTAGTGTTTACTAACTAATATATGACGGTGAATAGTAATTGCTTGAAAAGAAAAAGTTTTAGGGAAAAAAGATACATGGTTCACCATAAACTGTTATTAAAGACAGTTAAATGCGAAGTATGGCTCTGACGAAATTTCAAAGTTCCTCTAGAAACATTTTGCCAAGTTCCCCTAACGAAATTTTACTGCGATCCTCCATTGAAATTTCACTACGTTGCAATATCGAAATTTACTATTAAATTATACGGATTATTACAAAATTAACAAACTTGCAATTCACAAATTTACAAACAATTTACGAAATTTTAGTGTAAAATGTATTATATTTTTCAGAATCGATTCCTGCCCCCCCCCCTCCCGATTTGCATTGGCAATTAATAGTGCCAATCAATTGGTTATAATTTTCTAGGTATGGGAAAAGTGATCGCTGTCTATGAAGTTAAATGTTATAGATAAAACTTTGAACCATATCAATAAGTTATTACCATATTTATGGTAATAACTTATAATAACGTAATAATACTATAAATTACCATATTTATTTATATGATGGATGCGTTTCATTCTCCTTCAAAAAATCTTCGCGAATGTTAATTTTGGGGTTAATGCTACTCAACATGCTCTAAGAGCGTTTCAAAAGTTATAACGTGGATTTTTCGGAATATTTTTTATGCTTTATAGTAACGTGGTACCATATCGATTGTAGACTAATTTACGATGACGAATAATGATTCTTTGAAAAACAAAAGTTTAGGGGAAAAAAGATACACTGTTCACCATAAACTATTATTAAAGACAGTTAAATGCAAAGAATGGCTCTGGCGAAATTTCAACGTTCCTTTATAAACATTTTGCCAAGTTCCCCAAACAAAATTTTAATACGATCCTCCATTTAATTTCACTACGTTGCAATATCGAAATTTACAATTAAATTATACGAATTTTTACAAAATTAACAAACTTACAATTCACAAATTTACCACAATTTTACGAAATTTTAGAGTAAAAAGTATGATATTTAAATGTTATAGAGAAAACTTTGAACCATTTTAATGATAAGTTTACTTAAACAAGTACCATATCCATTGATATGATAGATGCGCTTAAAGAAGCATTCTTCGTAAAGAAACTTTTAAATCTTTTTTGGGACGTAGATATTAGGTGGTATAAATAAATATCACAGACATTTCGGATTCGGATAATTAATGAAAGTTCTTTGTTCCTCTTTGGCATTAAAATGGGAGTGTAAGACTAAAGTAAGTGCATCAAGGCTTCACAATTATTATAATATTATAACTAGCTGCCGTACCCGGCTCCGCTCGGGTGCAAGCCGACTTTTCGTGGACTTGTCACTGACAGAAAGTAGGTTTACAGTACGTAAGTAGTAATCTGATAATGTATATGAACGTAAGGAAATCGGAAAACTCATCCGAGAGCCCCTCGTGTACGATATCGGCTGTCCTGGCGCCAGGAGCGAGCGCAAACATGCGGGCTCGCTTGCGCATGTTGACGCTGTCAATTTTATTACTGCGCGTCTTAAATTTTCGTTCATTGCTCAGTCCACCGATAACCTACCGTGGTGATGCGTAGCTTAAAACCTGCCCCGGAAAGTACACTATACACTGGTGAAAACCGCATCCAAATCGGACCATTGGTTCCGAAGTTCATCGAGTACAAGCAGAAAGACAGACTTCCGTTTATAAGTATAGAGAAGAGATAAAAATCGTCCAACGATATTAATGCAATAAAAATATCATTGTCAGATTCGAAACCTAGAAACAGATTGTAGATCGCAGATTTTTTTAATGCCGTCATTCCCAAGTATATGACGATCAGGAATTATCGATGCTTAATTTTTCTTTTGCAGCACGGGTCCCCGAAGGGGGGGGGGGGGGGTAGATTTTAGCATTGAAAATGCTTTGAAAGATTTATAGGGGGTCTGATTTAACGAGATGTCACACGAAACTAACGCTACCCCCACTCCACTGTCGCTGTGTTGTAGTAGGGTGGGGGAGCTGCGACATGCTAAATGCCTGTGATTTGTTAAAAAATGCTGCATTACATGTAGAGTCATTTGTGCTTACAAGTTGGAAGATTAAATTTTGGTGTGTACATGACAATGTTGGTGGGTTTGGGTTTTTCGGGGATTGCCGGGGTTTGTCGGGATTTTTTGAGGTTTGCCGGGGTTTGTTGAGGTTTGCCGAGGATTGTCGGGGTTTGTCAAGGTTTGTTGAGGTTGTCGGGGTTTGTCGGGATTTTTTGAGGTTTGTCGGGGTTTGTTGAGGTTGTCCGGGTTTGTCGGGGTGTGTCGGGGTTTGTGGAGGCTTGTCGGGGTTTGTTGAGGTTTTGTCGAGGTTTGTCGGGATTTTCGGGGTTTGTCGGGGTTTGTTGAGGTTTGTTGGGGTTGGTCGGGGTTTGTCGGGGGTTGTCGAGGTTTGTCGGGGTTTGTTAAGGTTTGTCGAGGTTTGTCGGGATTTTCGGGGTTGATCGGGGTTTGTCGGGGTTTGTTGACGTTTGTCGGGGTTTGTAGGGGGTTGTCGAGGTTTGTCGGGATTTGTCGGGGTTTGTTAAGGTTTGTCGGGATTTTCGGGGTTGATCGGGGTTTGTCGGGGTTTGTTGAGGTTTGTTGGGGTTGGTCGGGGTTTGTCGGGGGTTGTCGAGGTTCTTCGGGGTTTGTCGGGGTTTGTTAAGATTTGTCGAGGTTTGTCGGGGTTTGTCGGGGTTTGTTGAGGTTTGTTGGGGTTTGTCGGGGGTTGTCGAGGTTTGTCGGGGTTTCTCGGGGGTTGTCGAGGTTTGTCGGGGTTTGTCGGGGTTTGTTAAGGTTTGTCGAGGTTTGTTGGAGTTTGTCGGGGTTTGTTGAGGTTTTTCGGGGTTTGTTTGGGACGGATGGACGGTTCCATTGTGAGATCGTAAGAATGTGAGAAGAGAGTGAGAATGTGAGAGGGAGTGAGAATGTGAGAAGAGAGTGTGAATGTGAGAAGAGAGTGAAAGCGTTAGAGAGACAGAGTGAGCAACTCATATTATTTGCATGTAACTTTTTTGATCACCCGAAAAATGTGATTACATTTTCAATGCCACGGAATATTTGCACTGTGTAATATTTGTAGATTTTTTACTATGCTCCATCGTAATATGGCCCACAGTGACACAATGAATTTCTGGTGCGGCACGAACGCTAGAAAAGTTTATTTTTCATAATAATTTTGATGCTATGGGAACAGTAACTTTTTACATAAAATTCTTTCCTAGACTGCTCAAGCCGCAACACCGACTGCTCGTCTACTGCTCTCGGTCATAAGAAGTTGTATACAGGGTGTCTCAAAATGACCTGACATTTAAGTTTATTATTAAAACGTATTATTTATTTGAAAAGTACGAATATTTTTATTTTTATATAAGGTTTTAGAGGTTATGCGTGGAACCCAATACGAATAATAAGGTCATGGAGATTATGTGTTGAACGCAATATCCGATAAATAACCGTTTCGTCCCTGTTTGCAAACGTTCACTCTTTTGACGAAATTTTCAATAACATTTTGGCATAATTGCGGACTCATTTCCGTAATTATGCGTCCAATTGCTTTCTTGAGCCCCGAAATGGTCTGTGGATCATTGGCATACAGTTTTCCTTTCAGAAACCCCCAAAGAAAGAAGCCTTGGTGGCCAATTGACATCGCCGCGGCGCGAGATAACACGACCATGAAACTTTATCTGCAATAACTGCATTGTTTCGTAATAAATTTTCATAATTTCTATGCATTGCTCGATCGTGCAATTCTCCATCACCAAACCTCAATACTTCCTGATGCCAGTTTTCAAAAATTAGTACTCTGCTATGTTCGCCACAAAAAAATGACGCGCAGTTTAAAATGTCAGGTTATTTTGAGGCACCTTTAACTTACCTACATTATTTCCGAATATTTTTTGGGTTCATTGGTATTAACCAAGTCAAATACATCAAGATTCACCATGGAAGCTGATTTAGGATCAAATAAATTTTATTTTTATTAGAGTATTATTTCGTAGAGATCAATCAATTTCGCAGAGTTCAACCCCTCCAATTAGTTATTCCAAAAATGGAACCTTCCAAAGATGGAACTTAGGTCGTTGCTTCCAACGTAAAGTGTCGAAATATGAAAAAAAATGCTTGTCGAAGTACAAGTACAGTACAAGAACGTATAGTCCTTGTCCTATGGATATGCCACCGGGAAGGGTTATTCCCAGTGCTATGAGGCATATGTACAAATTGAAGATAACGAGGACTCGCGACTCGCAATCATAGCCAATTAGATCGCTGTTCATTTTTTTTCACATGATATCCAGCAAGGATAATATCAGGCGTTTGCTACCAATTTTTCGACGATACGTATCAGTAAAAACATTCTATTGGTTTCTCGTTGATTTTACGGAAACATAGACGTTATCCTCCAAAAACTTTCGTCAAAATTTTTGCAATCCTTCGGGCAAGAGAGCAGAAACCTTTTCCATAAAATATAAGTATCGTGCAGAACACATTGGGTATCGAAGAATCCAATTATACCATGTAGAAGTTTGCATCGTTGGAACGCAACGAAGATTATTTTTTTCATCTTTATTTCTCCATTTCATCCTGCAAATCCATGATGCAAAGTCTTATCCTGCAAATTTGGGCTATAGATTTCCGATCAAGATGCTAAAAAATCGTTCGAATGTTTTGCGTAGCCTAAATTTGTAAAAAAGAAAGTTCGGTCTGCCAAACTTTGGTTGCGTTCCAAAGATGCAAAGAGAGAGAGAGAGAGAGAGGGAGAGAGAACAATAATCCAAAAAGTCAAAAATGCAGATCCAAATTTACTGGAAGCAATTGGAATAATTCAAAGTAAAGAATATCTATGTCGATTTTGGTGCCCGAAAGAAAGACATCCCGTGGGGAAATCGAGTTTGGGCTTTGAACGGGTCCATCTTAATTTTCCCTAACTTTATTAAGGCTCTAGTCTGGAAGCCTCTCATGGTCCATCAGTGGCCGGTCACACTTTGCTACCGAGGGCCATTGAAGGCAAAATAACCATAGCCTTTAAAGTTGCCTCGACGGTGCCTCATAAAAATTATTGCAGCCATATGCGTACGTGTGTGTGTGTGCACTGTGAAAAAAAAATGTGTTATTTCAATACATTTGAAGTTTAGAATTCTGTCGCATATTTTGACACGTCTGATCCCGCGTTGTTCTAATGAACGCACTGCATGCGTGTTGGTTCAAAGCATCACAGCTCGTCTACTAATCGCATTGCTTAATTATTATATTTAACCGATCTCGATAATTATTATACCACAAAATCTTTAGTCAAGCAATTTATACTGATTTGCCTCTATAACAGCGAAGTCTAGTTGTATTGGGGAAATCGCTACTAGGGAATCAACAACTACACCCCTTGAAGGCCTTTACTTGGTCTCCATACTCAGACCATAGTTTTAGTCGAACTATCCTACCCTACCATTCCCTAAAAGGGGCTCGGTGCGGCTCTTTTACGGAAAACCCTACTATGGATTCCACAAACAATCCCTTGAAGGCCCAGAACTGTATTAGCGTTGCCCTGCCAATTTCCCGCACGGGATTTGGCGAATTAAGGGGTAAACCCCTTTAGACGCCCGAAAATGAGTCATTTTTCACGAATTTTTTTAAAGGTGATAAAATAATCGAATCATTTTTAAATTTTGACATTATCTTATTACAACTTTCAAGTGTTAACAATACTTTTTCTTTAAATAAAACAACATGGCGGCTTTATAAGGTATTCCTTTAGGCGTCTTTTGCGTGATGTCGAAAAGTGCTGTATTTGTCTGATTTTTTCTATTGATCTAAAACAGAAATCGAAAATATTTTTCGATTATTGACATGTATAGGGGAAGGATAAACCAATAAAAATATAAAACAGTATACAATTAAAAATTAAGTAGGCTTCTAATCCAAGTTTCATATTTTTGACCATTTTGTTGACAATTTTTACCCCAAAAAAGTGATTTATTTACGCGATAATCTTAAAACTTTAGATATATCCTTCCGATAATGTTATAATGAGAAACCTCCCAAAATTTCAGCCAAATCGATTAATAACTTTTTGAGCATTAGTATGAGCAGTTTTTGAAAATGGAGTTTCGAGATAATCGCGTTTAAAGTTTTCCGAGTTCACAGTATGCGATCCCAGCGCGCTCTCGACTATATGCTATAAATTCGTAAATATTCCATATTTCGTTTTTTCGATTTTCCAGTATACTCTCGATATATTTTTTTTTATTGGTTTGTTCCAGTCGTACAGGGTTTTCCCCCTTTTACGAGCCCCAACCCACCTCAACTTCGTTCTGTCGCCCATTCCACAGTTCTCCCGTCTACCTCCCATCCCCCCACCTTGCGGCCGCAGCCGACTCCCCCCTCTGTATCGTATTCACCATGACATGTCTGCCATGGGCATAGGGAAACTGCGGAAAACCTATACCGATACAACCGGTCCCCAAGTTCGTCTTCCAGTCATGAAACTAGTCGTCTTTCGCCGAGAAATATTGAAGAAAAATATTTCACGACGAAAGTGACGCGACTGGGATTCGAACCTGCGACCTCCCGATCCGCTGGTCAGCACGCTAACCACTAGACCAACGCATCGGGTTTTTATACTCTCAATATATTATACTTTCGAAATGTGTTTAAAAAAATCGATTTTTTGAACATTGTAAAGGGTTTTCCCCCCCCTTAAGAGCCAATTACCTGGCCAGTTGTTGGATCGATCAGAATAGCAGGCAGTGCTGTAACCGTTCAACTCGATGATCGTTTGTAGATGATAATTGGTTTTCAGCCACGACAGCCTACACGGTAGTGATATGTATGGGTATAGCGAGCGGCGCCTGTGTGGCGGCGATGACGAGATGGTTGTGTTGTCGGCGTCGGGAGCACGTGAAACTCAGTATCGACAAGTCGCTGGCGTTTCGACCACCGCATCGAAAGCCAACGGCTGTGAAGAATCCGGGCAGTACGAGTCATTATTTGAAGAAGAGTCCTAGTCCGACCGGTCCGGCCAAGAGTCCACCTGGCACAGCTGGACAAACTCCGAGTCCCACCGGATCCCAGAGTTCCCAGCAGTCCGACAACTGTTCCTCCCAGGCGAGAACACCATCCGTCAACGGTACACCACCAACCGAGACACCACCGTCCACCAAAGTCACTCTTACTCTGGAGAACGAGAAGGACAAGGCTGAATTGGAGATCAGCGAGAAATCCGAACGCGCACTGGACAACGATTCCAACAAGGATGGGCTTGGTCAACTGATGTTCAAGCTCCGCTATCAGGCCGATCAGAACGCCCTCGTCGTAACGGTCGTCAAATGCGTCGGTCTACCGGCCCGTGGTCAACAACACGTCACTAGCGATCCATACGTCAAGCTTCAATCCTTCCCGGATAAACAGCACAGCGCGAAGACCAGAGTCCTACGCAATACTCGTGATCCCGTCTACGATGAAGACTTCACATTTTTCGGAATTTCACCCAGCCAGCTGCAGGTACAATCTGTTGCTTTTATCCCATGGATTGTCTCTCGGAGAAGATAACTCGGCCCGAATAAACTATCAGGTTAACGCTCAGATATTGGAATATGTATTAAGGTATTCCTATCGCGGAGAGCCGTATTTTGTGTGCACATAAGCCATTTTGAATCATTAGTTGATAACAGAAGCGCTTAATAAAAATACGTTACAATCAATTGTTATACCCAACGTTGAATCGGAATGAAAAATTTCGCATACACTTTGCAGATTTAGACATTTTTACATGTTCTCTGAGCAGTCGCGGTTACGAAAATTTTTCTGCTACTCACATTTTACCACGTTTTTATTAACTCGCTTTCTTGTCTGTCTGTTTGCTTGTTTGTTTGTTCGGTACAAATTTTGTAATCGATTTTTTAAACCATCTTCCGGATGAGCTAGAGACTTGAAACTTTAAACATAGCCTAGAACTGGATGACAAACAAACAACCAGACAGACAAGAAAAATTTAAATAAATAAAAAAAATATATATAAATATAATAATATACCAATAGATATTGTATATATTTAAATAATATATACAATATTTAACAGTTTGCAACAGGTTTCAGATTGAAGAATAAAGCGTGCGAGAGAGCGAGAGAGAGAGAGAAAGAGGAAAAAATTGTGAAAAAAATCAAAAATAAAAATATAAACTATAGTTTAGTGAAAGAGAAAAAATAATTATTTAAATACATTTTTTTAAATGTACCACGCTTTTAAAACGGACTAAAAAGTAAAAAATAATTTTCCCTAACTCCATACCGATTTATAACCCCATACAGATTGTCCTGAAAATTTGTGATTGTGAATTTTCAATAGCTATGAAAATACTTGTAAGATTTAAGGCCATGTGTCACACGTCCAGTCGGTAAAAATCCTACTGCCAAGTTTTCTCCTAGACGGATCATATTTTGGGTAAAATAAGAGAAAGCGGTTGTTCGTCGGTCAACAGAGCGGAACGTGTTTCTTTTCTTTTTTCCCAAAAATTAACCGTTTAATCCGCTCGGTCGGTGTGACACTTGGCCTTAAAACGAAAAACGTGGGGCGCATGCAATAGATAATAGTAAGGAGTGTAAGGAGTAGCTGCACGGAGAGAATTGAAAAGTAATTTTTGTCGTGAATTTCACGGTAAAAATTATCGTGATATATTTCAATGTGGTGACAAGTGAGAAAAGCATAATAATTCGTATGCGACAAGTTTTTTTTAACTCACGTTACAGAAAATTTCAAATACGTAGCTAAAATTTTACTATACAAGAAGGGTAGCGCGCACGATAATTTTTACCGAGAGCACAATAAATTTTCCTATAACATTCATTAAATTTTATAATAAATCTTAAAATAACTGTTATAGAGACGATACTTTTTTATAGACATTTTTGAAAGTCATAAAATAATAAAATGCACAGTAAAATTTCGCAGATATTATATATTTTTTAAATTAAAGTTTTGCGTATTTTCTTACACATGAAAATTTACTAGAAAATCTGGTAAAATTTTCTATCTGAAGAAGAAATATTATTTTTTTTTTCGTGAAAATCTGTGTTTTACTCAGTAATAATAAGCGAAGTTTCGGGGTTGTCATCTGGTTACCGTTACTGCACGGTAATTTTTAACTTTTAATTCTCTCCGTGTGTCGATGAGAAAACTCACACAATAGTTCATATAATTTGCAATGCAATAAAATTGTTAGTGACTTAGGTGAAATATTCATGCATCAATTATCTATTGCATGCCCCCTACGTTTTTCGCTTTCAATCTTACAAGTATTTTCATAGCTATTAAAAATTCACAATCGCAAATTTTCAGAACAATCTGTATGGGGTTATAAATCAGTATGGGGTTAGGAGAAACTATTTTATACTTTTAAGTCCGTTTTAAAAACGTGGTATATTGAAACATTTTAAAATTTCTTTCTAAGTTTTGTCATTAATATTTTATTTAAACATTCGGCGACCCTCTGTTTTTATTTTCGTTACTGCATCTTCAGCATTTTTTACATGTTTGGAGCAGTTCATATCAGACATCTAGAGTTATTTGTTGTAAATTATTAGATAGATATGTGACCAGCATGTCATCTCCATAAATTGCTGCATAAATTAAACGATTTTTAAAGTCGTAATTTTTTATTAAAAGCTCGGTAACTTGGCTTGAAATTTTACCAGTATACCGAAATGTATTTTTACCTAATTCTCCGCGAAAATCAGTAAATAGTTAAATATTCGGGTTCGTGTAAGGCATACCTTAAAGGGTTAGGCTAGTGAGACGACCCGAAAATCAGGGTTATGAAAAATAATCATTTTTAACGAATAAGTAAGATGATTAAAAAATATTTTGAACATTTATTGGTATGTACATTAACAAAGTTTTGTACCAAATTTCCAAAAAAAATATTAACAATTAAAGAAGTTATAAGCAACGTCGTTGAGGACTTTTGAACGTAAGGGGCTCAACAGTGTACTTGATTTTGGCCACCCGGTTGACCTGACACAAGAAACGATTTTTTTTTGTTAAGGAGGTACGATTATGGGGTCGAATCCAACTTTTGAGCCTGAAATTTTTATATGATGTTGACGAATACGTTATGCACCCTTTGGAAACATTTCAGCTATATTGACCGTACAATTTTTTCGTAATAAAATTGCAAAGTTGAGCACGTTGAGCTATAGTGAAGCACGTCATCTTATGGAGACAGTCGACCGGAAGTGCGGTGATCACGGTTTTGCTACTCACGTATCCAACTAAGGTCGTTGGAAAATTGAAATTTGATAAATTAGACATAATAGATTTAGTAAAAAATCGAAAATTCGAGCTTCACCGTGTAGTTTAAGTATTACATTATAAAACGGTGTCAACTTCCGGTTAAATATTATCATAATGACGAAATAATACCCATAGACTTGCCAACGTTAGGCGTAACAGCTGATTCGTTTGGCGAGCATAACCTAGCTCTGTAGCGACAGTTTTCTTTGTCGCCGGCTAGCGTCAGCCAATCACATGCACGATCAGAAGATCAGAGGAGCCTCATTGGTTGTCGCTAGGTAACGATAACGAAAACGGTCACTACCGAGTTACAGAATCTCGGTACTGCTTGGAAATCGTCGTGAAGACTCCAGAGTCATTGAGGATCTAATTTTTCAGTTTTCATTAGTAAATATGCAATAAATAAAATATTTACCACAAATTTGGCACTTTGGGATCGACAATACGAATATTCAACATAAGTTAACATAAATCAGAACACCCGTGGGGTGACATAAATTTAGTGTCTTTTTTTACCCTGAGGGAGTAGTCGTACCTCCTTAAAATATATAATATTTGCTAAGACTTGACCGAACTTTTCTTTTATTATCGTGTTTCAATCATAAAACAAATGTTTACATTTTTTTTTCGATTTTTCGAGAAAAAAATTACATCATTATTCTTAATAACTAATGAAAAAAAAAAATGTTAAGAAGCAAAACATCGTTCAACACTCAATTACTATTACACTAAATAAATGTACCAAATTTCAAGTAAATCCGTTCATTAGATGTCAAGAAATCGTTTACACCGTTTTGAAAAACATAGTTTCGAGAAAAAAAACGCGTTTAAAGTTTTACTAGCAGTTCTATTGTAAGTTACCATATTCTAATCATAAGTTTACCTTCAATCTGCGATTCCTGCACCATATGTTGGGCCATCCTCTTCAGATTGATTTGCCTCAAGCGACGAACGAGTGTTTGCAATTTTCATAGCAGCCCCTTAAAAAAAGACAGAGTTCACTTGATTGACGGATGTCTATCAATCACGATAACTGTAAATAGTATTACAAGCGACTATCAGATCGAAAAATGAATACGTTCGTATTTAAATCGGCTGTCGAAAGGGAGAAAACCGAATTTTAAAATATTTTTCAGAAAAAGGGATAGATATAGCTGCCTGTATTTGTCTATCTTATCATTACTAGATTTTTCTACGATAATTCAATGATCAAGTCATGATATATGATATGAAAAAAGCCTTTACTCAATTGAGGGACGTTGATCATGACCGTCAATCGCGATAACTAATAATAGTCATATTTCAAGCGACGTTCGGTAAATTAAATATGTTCATATTGGAACCGTCAAAACGGAGACAACTGAATTCACGCAAGATCGATTATCCGATTAGAAGCTAATATAAAATACGCCAAATACAAATGGAAATAAAGTGAGATTGGATAATTACATTCCTCGATATCGAATACGTAAGATCAGCGTAAGATAAATAACATGAGTGTGTTTGGGTTATAGTTCATTTGTTTGCTCCTTTCATAGATTTTTTAATTTAGCAAAGAATCTTGCATACATTTGATATTACATTAATATCAAATCGTCTTGATATCCTGAATTAAATGAATCTTAATTTATTTAGTGAATTTAGAGTTATTTAGTATATAAATTATCGGATAGAAATGTGGCAAGCATGTCATCTCTATAAAGTGGTGCATAAATTAAATGAGTTTTAAAGTCGTAATTTTTTGTTAAAAGCTCGGTAACTTGGCTTGAGAGGTTACGTGGGTTTCGAAACCAAAAAAGCATATTTTCTCTATTTTTTCTTTTTAAATATAATATACAAATTATTTTATTCAAAATGTTAAGCGCAAAAAAGAGCAATATTTCAACAATATTTTCTTAAAAATGTCATCCAAACATTTGGGAAATTCAGCCGGTGGGACCTGGTTTCCCGAGACCCTTCAAAAAAGAGTGTCCTCGTGGGGGTCAGGATAACCCATGATAGCTTTATCTGAAATTAAAAAACCAATTTTTTTTTCTGTCAGTAGATAAGTATAGCTCGTGATTGAACGAAGGATTAAAAAAAAAATTGAAATTTGAATTTTTGGCAGAGTTGCATGCAAAATAGTTCAATTTTTGGTACAATTTACACTACGTATAGCCTTGTAAAATTAGTTGTAATCGAAAAAAAACCTTCGTTCAATCACTAGTTAATGCTATTTTGAAGAAGTGTGCAAAATTTCAATAAGATCGGTGCATTCGTTTTTGAGAAATCGTGTCCACCGACTTGAAAAATAGTGTTTTGAGAAAAATGCGTATACCTGCGTCGCACCCGGCCGGTCTTTCCCAACGGGGGGAATTCCCAAAGGCTCTCTTTCCTAGACGTGTTACTCCGATTGGCTTAAAACTTTGGGAGAATATTCTAGACATATTGTACTATTAGATAATAAAATTTAATAAAAATGTTTTTTTTTTTACATTTTCAAACTCACGCAACCCCTTAAAATTTCACCAGTATACTGGGATGTATTTTTTCACGGCCACATTTTTTTTTAACTCGCGAAAGGAATACCTTAAACATACCAGCTGAATTGTAGGTTGAAAAACGAATGTACAAATAATGCAATATAATCGTACATTATATATGTTGTACCTCTTGACCTGTGTACTCCAGAAGGGCCTCCCTCAATTCTGTGAACTTTCAGAAAATCAGTCTCCAGTTCGTGGTCCTCAGCTTCGACAGGTACTCACGTGACGATATTATCGGAGAAGTTGTTTTCGATCTGGCCTCCGTCAATAATCTCGAAGAAAATCAGCAAATTTCACTGTGCCGTGATATCTGTCCACGATGTTTGAAGGTAAAAAAAAAAGAAACAAAAACGTCGAATCTCCTGGAAAATCGTATAATCGAGAGGGGGGGGGGGGGGGCGAGCGTCCGTGTTAAAATTAAACATTTGTCTTCGTTATTTCAGATTCAGTCACAGGGCAGGGGCGAATTGCTCGTCTCGCTCTGTTGGCAACCAGCTACGAATCGCCTGACCGTCGTTGTACTAAAAGCGAGAAATTTGCCAAAAATGGATGTCAGCGGACTTGCGGATCCTTACGTGAAGATATACCTCTTCTGCAATTCTCAGCGTACCGCGAAGAAGAAGACCCACGTGAAGAAACGTACTCTGAGCCCGATATTCAACGAGTCCTTTGTCTTCGAGATACCGGACGGTGCTGACGGCCTGGCAAACATAACACTGGAATTCATGCTTCTCGACTGGGATCGTCTTACGAAAAATGAGGCGAGTATTTTGCCAATAAGTTGTAGAAAAAGGTTTTTGCTGAAAATGTTCCGCTAGCGGTGATAGAAAATTTGTTGGAAACGTTTGATATCATTTTTATTCGAGAATCTTCTGAATTTTTCATCACGCACATTATGATGATGTGAACAACCCAGATAGTGAGACAGTGGTTCTTCACTAATTTTACTGATCATGTTCACAGACTCTTCCGGATTTTCTTATCAATTTTTAGCTAGGAATGTATGTGCTTCGGTTTGTTTGGGTTAAGGCCGTCTTCTAGTCTAGAAGGCCAAAATTTGGGTATTTTTCAACATGCGATTAAAAAAAAAAACAAAAAATATTTCCGTATCTATCTTTTTACCACATATTTATTCATCCTTTGACATTGTATCAAAAAATTGGCGAAAAAAAAAATCCATAATTCTGGTAGATGCAGGCTGGTAAAGTGGGGGTGGAAAAAAAAGGGCCTCTCCTGGTTGACATGATTCCAACCCTCCTGGTCATCTGAAAAAAAAAAAATAGATTCTTAATTAGTAAGGATGTCATTATAGCCCCTACCTCAGGCAAAAAAAAAATTCGCAAAATGGCGGCTGTTAAAAAAAAAGGTCATTTTTTGCCGTTTTTTTCACGATTGTTGATTTTTTTAAAATAATTAGTAAAAAAATTTCGCGATAAATCTGTTAGGGGCGATAGAGGGGTGTATAGAGAAGGTCCACAAACAATTTCAGGTAAATCGGTTCATTACAACTTGAGATATCATGTCAACCGTCTCGAAAAAAGTAGTTTCGAGAAAAACGCGTTTAAAGATTCGAGTACAGTTTCAGGCAGTCTAAGTCATATAATGGTACATATAAATCGAAGTTTTTTGATGTTTTTCGATGATGAGAAGTTCGGAGTTCAGAGCGGTGAATCCGCTGTTCATCACGTCTGAGAGCGAACGCGTGACTTTCAGGATCGATCGTAATTCCCTGGACGTCCGTTAATATTTGGAATTTCCAAATTTCCTTTGGAGGGTATATTCTTGAAATACTAAACATTGAAAATATGCAAAAAAAATCGATTTTTTCAAAATTCTAGACTAGAAGACGGCCTTAAGAGATCAGTCTCCATCTATTGCACATCTTGTCAAGATTTTTTTTTCATAATAAAATTCATCACCATATTTTAATTTTTTTACGAATAAAAAAATATGCTCCAAAGAACAAGAAGAAAATTAATTTTTTAATTTTTTATTATTTATTTTGGTGATTTGGCTGACTGAAGTTACCCCTGCTTTCACCTTGTCGACAAGCAATCTTAACTTTAGAGCATGTGAAAACAAAAATTCATGTATTTTATGATAAAGTGGAGTTGTAGTTATGACCCCTACTGAAAACTTTCACCTCCGATAAAAAGAAAACAAAATGGCGCACTTTTGAATTTTTCGACTGTTTTTTACAACTTAAATTGTTTAAGAATAGGATTAAATAATAATGAATATTTATACCGTTAGTAGGGGTCGAAGAGATACATGCATAGAATAATCCCTGTCAATTTGCGCCCAATCGGTGCAATAGTTTTTCTCAAAATCATGTTGACAAGGTTGAAAAACGTTGTTTTGAGAAAAACGCGTTTAAAGTTTATCTTGTAAAAATGTACATAAGACTTTTAAAAAAGCCTCTTACCCTCTATCAGCGATGCCTGATCCATACATTATTCCTTCCAGAGTTGGCAGTAACTAGTTACTTCAGTATCGAATTTGATTAGAGATACTCGATACGAATGTGTCGAGCAACAAGAATTCGATCGATACTTCGCTACAAAAGTAGCGATCTCCAACAATCGCTCGATACTTTTGTACCGAGTAACGAAAAATCCTTTGATACTCGATACTTTCGTATCGAGTAACGAAAAGTTTTGCGATTATCGATATTTTTGTATCGAGTATCGAATAAATTTTCGTTACTCGTTACACAAGTATCGAGTAAAGAAAAGCTTTTCGTTACTCGATACTTGTGCCATTCCAAAGTCTCAAAATACGAAGCTATTCTGTTAACAGTTTTGTAATTTCTCACGGTTGATACAGAAACCTTGTACTCGAGGGAAGGTAAAGAATTTCCGACTTTTTGTCAATTTTTCAAAATTTGTAAAAAAAATTTCAAAACGATGAAAAAATTCTTGAAAAATTTATATGCATTCGGAAAACTTAACAATCTCATTTCAAATAACAAAAAAAAAACAAATTTCAACAAATACAAATTTCGTTAATCGATATAAAAGTATCGAGTAACGAAAAGTTTTTCAATACTCGATACATTTGTATCGAGCAAAACGTAATGCCCGATACAGATTTTGGACAACTCTGATTCCTTCAGCTCATTCAAAAGCTTGACTTTCTTGAGATTTTTTGTTTCGGATCTCTGTTCTGCGTGCTTTAGACGCTTCTATTGTATCACTCTTTTTAGCCCCTTATCGGTCATTCCGACCTAAATAATGTTCTCTACCGTATTTCTACAGGTATGTAGTATACGAAACTGATGTTTATAAAAAATCGAAAATTTCCGAAAATAGACTGATACTGATCCCTTAATGCGAGTACGACCAACGACGTCCCGGGTTAATCGGACACGAGCGTCTTTTTACGTTCCCAAACAAATCGCTATATTTCAATAATAAATTTCTTTAATTTTTCTTCATTCTTTATAGCAGCGGCAACATGACCCTATTCTGATCTTTTCCTTCGTCATTAATCTTACTCTTCGTCATTAATCTTACTCGTAGGCGAGACGTTCCTGCGATCGTTTTATTGGATATTCAATAAAACAATTATTTTACTTTTATGACGTGTAAAAAGACGTAAGTGAAGTTTTACCATCTACATTTTTCCAGGCTCGATGAATTTTCATTCCAATACGTCAGAGGCGTCTGACACAAAGAAGACATGAACGAAGACAGGGATATATTGCAGACAATTGAATAAATTCAAGTGCAAGAATGTACACGTAAATCTTGGCGTTGTCAAAAGAAAAACTGCCTTGCCGTCAATTTGGGATATCAATTGCTCCTTGTCAATAAAATTGTAATTATTTCTTCCAGGTGATTGGCCGATTGGAGCTTGGCGGTTCAAAATGCCAAGGGCCAGCGTTGAATCATTGGAACGAGGTTTGCAGCTCACCACGACGACAGATCGCTTATTGGCACAAGCTGAAGGAGTAAGCCTTCGGTCCCAATGAAAACAACAACAACAAAAAAATCAACACAGAATGAAAATTCCTTTAAGTTTCCCAACATTCCTCAGAATCATTCCCAGCAATCCTTCCCGCGAGGCAAAAGGAAAACCAACCGGAGAGTAAAGAATTCCTCGTGTCTATGCGAATCCTGTCAGTTTCAACCAAACAAACGCCGCCCCCCCCCCCCCCCCGTTCTCCATTGTAGATGAGAGCCGCGCGAGCATGAAGGACGGAGAAGTCTGTTTTATAAGAGTATTATTGATTCGGTGTTGTGCATCTGGCTCGGAGATGCTGAGATTCGGTCGAGGAATAAAACGATGAGGGGAGAGATAGAAAAAAAAGGGTAAGACACCATTTTTAATTAATGACGAATGTATCGAGACGACAAGAAGATGGAAGAGGGGAGGAATGACAAACGAGAAAATTTGTGTACGATGCTTCTTAGGGAATGGTCGCATCATTGTCTTATCGCGATACAATTTATCAAGAAGAACAAAGAATATCGAAACGAGCTGAATATTAAGGGAATATTAAGGGAAAGGCAAAGAAAAAAGCGAGAAGATAGGGAGAAAAAAAGGGTAAGAAACAAATTTTATTTAATCACGACTGTATCAAGACGACAAAGAGAAGAAGGAAGAGAGAAAAATTTGTGTACAATGGTCAACACATTATTGTCTTATCGCGATACGATTTATCGGAGAAAAAAAAAACAAAGAATATTCAAACACGTAGAATATTGGGGGAGAAGAAAAAAAAATTAACCAAGAACAAGTGAGGATAAACGACGAGATACCATTTTTCTTTAATGACAATTGTATCAAAACGACAAGAATAAGGAAAGAAGGGAGCAAATTAGAAAATCTGTGCTACTTCTCGAGGAATGGTGTGATCATCGTTGTCTTCTCACGATACAAATTACCATCGAAAAAAAACAAAGAGCAAAGTAAAAAAATCTTTTTCGCTCCTCGCTCTCCCTCGAGTATTCTCTATCATTAGTCTCCTCCGAATGTTCGCTCCTCCATGGAGTAAACATATTCTTCTCTCGCGCAACGGTGTAACGCGAATAATTAAAGAAAAAAAAAATAAAAGGAAAACGAAGAAAAATATTTTCGGCTCGTCTCAAATGCTTGATCGGTATAAAACTATAGATGTAAAGTTTGCGAAACGAAACGAAAGTTTAAATTCAACGAGGAAATCGCGAGGAGTATATATATATATATATATATATATATGATATTAATTTAGGCATTCGTGACGATAAATCGCTTCGAATAAGTATTATTACTCATTGACCAGACGAATTGGTGCTTTTGTGGCAGAAATGATTTTTGCACGTTTTTTCGCAAGCTCTTCAGAAGCTTTTTGATACTCGTTTCTCTCATCTCTAGTGCCATTGAGGCGTGTGTGATTAAATTAAAGTTACAAATTTAACGAGGGCTACGCTTCAAGCAAACATTTGAATAATGTCACACGCGTATGTCGTAATTTTTATTTGCCACAACATTGTCAGTCACACACGCGGTAGTTCGATGCGTCAAGAAGCCTGACTTCCGAAATTTCATGTGCATTTATATATATATATATATATATATATATATATATATATATATATATATATATATATATATATATATATGGAATGAAGCCGAAACTCTAACTTGTAAGATGTATCGATATTATTCATTGCATCGAAAATATTTACGAAACATGTATACAGGCAATTCAATAAACTTTGTCTTTCAACAACCACGAGAGAAGTACGTAATAATCGAACACAAGCATTATGCCTCACTAATCTCAAGAAAAAAAACACATGTGCTTCCTGTATTCGGAAAATTGATTTGTTTGATAGCTCTAAGTGCTGATTCGATGAATGTCTGGCTTAATTTTCATCGCGATATTATTGTAACCCATCTACTGTGTCGTCAGAAAAAAAATGACATCGGCAAATTAATTCGTAATCTCAGTGTTGCGTTTTCATTCTCACATCGCTTGTCGTACAGGCGTTTCAGTAATTTTTCTGTCACGTTGAATTTTGTATCGTTGGAAAGCAATGGTAATTCATCTTGTCGACTGTAATTATGGCCACATTCTTTTCGGCCGATTCGTACGCCCTACGGAAATTACTCGTGTGTTTTTTTTTCAACATTATGAAAGATTGACGATTTGAATCTGCGAAAAAAAATATTTTGGATGATAATAAAAACGAAAAAAATGTGAAAGAGAATTTTCCTCGTGCTTCCAACGATACCGCAAATCTCGGCATCGTCGCGTTTGGGTCTAGACGTTGCCAAACTAAAGATACGGAGCGCCGATAGAATTTTTAAAAAACTTTTGAAAACACGTGCAAAAATCATTTTTACTCTGGAGTCCCATCGATGTGTCTGATCGTAAGTAATAAGACGTGAGGCGGATTCGACGATATATTTGTGGTAATTATCATGACGCATTAAAAAAAAAAGACAGTTCCATGGGCTTTTTAATTATATTGTCAAGATATTAATGAAATTCGGTATAAGAAAAAGAGAAAAAGGGACCGAAGTCATGTGTCGGTCCACCTCTACGATTGTACATATGTAATTGATGCCTCTGATATACGGAAAAAAACTCTATTCATATTTATTGATTATTATATATATATATATATATATATATATATATATATATATTCAAGAGAAAATGTAGGGACACGAATGCTCTAATTGACCGTACATTGACCCGCATCGATATCTACTATAATAGCATTACACCCGACCCCAACACACCAACGACCCCTTTCATTAGGTCTGTGAAAACATACATACTCGATCAATATTTTGCCAACACGTCTAACACCAATGTACAAACTCTGTGCGGTTCTAACTTATGTTTTTCCTTACTCTTCTCGTCTCACACGCAAGTCAATAAAACAACACAGGAAAAACTCATTATTGTGTAGCAATTGCACGATAGTTATTCGTGGCATCAACCACGTTTGTATGAAAAAAATATTAAAAAGAAAAAAAAACGAGAAAGTGATGAGGGAAATCTGAACATCGAGAGACAGATAGAGGAGTTATGAGTTTGGCAGTTCTTAAAACGCCGATTACATACAAACATTATATCACGCTCCACAAGTACGTGCTGAGGCCAGCGGGAGGGGGGGGGCAATTGAACAGTAAGACCTCCAGGCTAGACCGAATACTGATATGGGGACTTTGACGTGAAGTTTTTTTTAAGAAACTTTGTGGAAAAATTGCAATTTGTTCCTTAAAATTCACTCGAAGAAGAGTGGAAGAAGAGTAAAGATTTCTTTCAGTACGAAATTGTTGCACACTACCGGACTGTCCAAACCAACTTTTTCGCTGAAGTTCTTCGCCGAGTTTTTCTATTTTTTCGATTGTACGTGGAGAAAAATACCAAAGCGTTTCTTAACGTAGACGAAAATACTGGGAAAGTATCAAGGATTTTCTTGAACAAATATTGACTTTTTGAGAAATTACGCATTTTTGCATTATTTCGAAAACATTTTTATCAACACGTTTATTGCAAAAAGGTTGTTAAATATTCAAAAATCTTTTGTACTTTATCTAGTGTCTTGTGTCAACACTGATAAACGCTTTGCTATAATGTTGCCGATTCAATCCTAAATATTCGAAAAATTAAGTCGCAGAAAGCTTCGGCGGAAAAAAAAGTTTTAAATATTCTCCGCACCCTTCCTTCGGCATTTTTTGACGAATCGCTTGAAAATTTTCAACAAACTTCCCGATATTTCAAAAACATACCACACAGTCCCTACACCAGTTGTCGGCCTTGTGTAGTGGTCATTGAAGCGAATGGATATTGATTTATCATCAGACAACCCCGATAATACAGAAAAAAAAGGATCAGCATGGAAAACGAGTGTCTCCGTTTCGCTTTAATTTGCCATTAATAATAATTATTAAGTTTCATAAGACACAATCTCGTTATTCAGTGAAAATTGTTCATCACCATACGAAATAATTCTAACGAAACGATTATACATATTTAAGTAGCAGATAATATTGTAAAAGCGGAGGAGCAGAGAAAAAAAATTATGCTTTGTCGTTTTTCCTCAGAGGTTGGACCATTTATCGATGGATTGTCGATAATTGAAGTGATAAGTATTCGCACTTGTGTGAAATCGCGAGATTCGCCGTGCATCTACATGTATACATGCATACATATATATATATGTATATTTTGACTGTCAGAAATTACGGAATGATAATCGTCTCGTAGATTATTAAGATTGACGAAGTGCGCGTAAACGACAGTTGATACGACGGATTATCGATTTTTAAAACAAAATTAACCCTTAGTGTGCATCCGGGGTCAGCCTGACCCCAAATTTTTTTTCTTACCTGCAGCGCTTTTTTTGCGTACCGTCAACTTTAAGCACGTTTTTGAACAATTATAAAAGCTTTTTTTGGAAATCTAACTTCGCGGCCTTAAAGTTTGATCGATTCACTGCAAAAAGTGACTCAACCTTTTTTTTTCCGAAAAGCGCATAGTTACCGAGATATTCGAGGTCAAAAATGGCCTGGGGTCAAATTGACCCCATGTGCACGAAATGTTTCGCTGTGAAGGTGTGCACACTAAGGGTTAATTCTTAACCTTCCGTGGAGACACGGTCATTTTGACCTGGGTGAATTTTAAATGAGAAGCTGACATTTCCAAAATTCGAGATTTTCAATGATTTTTCACCATTTATTAGCATATTTTTCGAATTTCAATAATGCGAACATACGAAGAAGTATTGAAAGTGTATTCCTGATTTTGTTAAATAAAAACCGACCGTAGGGTTGATAATTGCGAATGGATGATGTACCATCCGGGTCAAAATCGTGGTCAGAGATAATAAACGTGTCAACGGAAGGTTAAAAAAGAAAATACTCTACAAAAATCACACGTTGTATTTGATTGGTGCCATTTGTACACGTTATACAGCAATGTTCTTTTATTTCTCGATGAGAGTGATAGAGGAGGATCGACGATGGCGTAAGAGGATAAGCTGTATGTGAACAGATTTTAAGGCTGTGCGGTCAATAAAATAATGAAAACTGTAACGTCACTGTTCATTTACTCCAACAACTTGTACACACTTTCCATTTTTTAAATTTATTTACAGCTATTGTAGAGCGAGCATTAGTCTGTTTCAGAAGCAACCATGTGTCATGTAAGCGACCATGTACGAGTTGAGCGAGAAAATTGATTTTATAATGGAAATTAATTCCTAAGCGACGGATCAATGTCATGAGTTTGAAGTTTACATCGTTGGAACGCAACGTTTTTTTTTCCAATTCCTTTATTTTTCTTATTGTTATTGAGTTCTATTTTTTGTAGACTTAGGTTGTAGACCGCTAAATAAGGAGCCTGAAAAACAATCGCGTTATTTTCGTAGCTCAAATGTGTCAAAGGAAATTCGAGAACGTTGGAACAAAAATATTTCGTTGCGTTCCAACGATGCAAACTTCAGTGACATTTAATATCGTGGATAAATCGCACGCCGAACGTTTATATATATTGGCACAAATAAGTGTATTTGAATGATAAATCGCTGTGAATTTCTCTGCACACGTTGTGTGTAGCACTGGGAATCGTTTGGTATCAATCGACAAATTTGTAAAAACATTTCTTTTCGTTCCTGGTTAAGGAGATTGCTCAGGATCTTTGCGGGGCAGGCGGCAAGAGGGGGACGCATATGCTGAAGCACGGGGCGCCTGTAACGGCTACCAACTCTGAATAATCGAATTTTCGTTTACGTAAAATAATTTCAGCTAATTAATATGTGGAATGCATAAAATTGACTGTTTAGAAATGTTATTAATCGTTTTTTGTTTATTTAAATCGCGAATATGTAATTAACCAAGTTTAAATGTGGCAAACGCGCAACTTAGTTCTCAGTAGCTGGTAGCGCTGAGCTCACAAGGGGCCCTTGCCAGGCACACAATCGATTTCGGGACGTCCTTTCAGGGTAGTGTAGGGTTCGGTCCCAATTGTCACCCCCTGCCGACATTCACCCTGGTGGGCCCTCGTTTTCGCGAAATTGACCAAACAAAATTTGTATGACGATTTTTCAACCTCGAAAATAACAAGAATTTTCGAAGCGGCGTGATAGCCTAGCGGTTAAGGTCTTCGGCTAGTACACATGCTGGTTTTGGGTTCGAGTCCTGCTACCGCTACTTTTTTTTTCAATCGAAACGCTTGTAAACGTTATTTTTATTTATTTACTTTAATTTAAATCCAACTTTTTTATATTGCGTTTAGAAATATTGCCCGCGTGATTGTAATCACCGTTTGAAAAATGTTGTATATCCAATTTTTTTTCTTATATTCTTCATCTAGTTTGAAACTGTTGCTCGTTTTTTTTTATTGTTCTTATATATTTTCTTTGTTTAAATTAATTATCTTCTATAGTTTGATATTTTCGTCTGTATTAATGCAATTATTATTTTATTTACCCTTTTCATTTGAATTTTGGTTTTCTGCGATTCCTTTTTTCGTTTACACCGTGTTTAAACTCTGTTTCGACAAAACGGAGCTCAACCGAAAACTTTTCCTTCAATTTTAATCAAATACACTTTCCCACATAATGTGAATATAGTGTTTTGTATTTTCATTTAATCGACAGAGCGATATTTTTTTCATTTCCTCATATTAACAATGATATAAGTTGATAGAAACAATACAAAAGGCGAGCAATAGTTACAAACTAGATGAAGAATATAAGAAAAAAAATTGGAAATACAAAATTTTTGAAACGGTGATTACAATCACGCGGGAAAGAATTCTAAACGCAATATAAAAAAGTTGGATTTAAATTAAAGTAAATAAATAAAAATAAGGTTTACAAACGTTTCGATTGAAAAGAAAAAAGCGGTATCAGGACTCGAACCCAAAATCAGCAGCGTACTAGCCGAAGACCTTAACCGCTAACTTATCGCACCGCGCCGAAAATTCTTGTTATTTTCGAGGTTCAAAAATCGTTACACAAATTTTGTTTGGTCGATTTCGCGAAAACGAGGGCCCACCAGGGTGAACGGTGGCAGGGGGTGACAATTGGGACCGAACCCTACACTACCCTGAAAGGACGTCCCGAAATCGATTGTGTGCCTGGCAAGGGCCCCTTGTCAGATACAAACGCCATATCATCGTGAGCGCTTAGCTGTCAAAGATCCTTCGCGAATTCAGTTTTTGTGTTTGACAAAGATGGAAAGGAAAAATGCAAAGTGAAAAACATTGCAATCGTCGATTGAAGCAAGTAAAAACTGGAAAAGAGCGAAAAAAGTAGTTGAGCCGGAAAATGAGTGCGCAGTCGAGGGACGACGCACAATTGATTTGAAGATTATGTCGAAATACATGCACAGCAGCTTGTGTCAAGAGGAATTATGGATAAAGAGTATCAAACGTAAAGAAGAACACGGCTTGGCCTCAATATTTTCTGTACTCTGCCAAATATCCATTAATTTTGTTAGATTGGTAATAAACAAATTTTAATTATCATCGTTTTTGCGACCATATTGGATTGTATTACTCTCTCTCTCTCACTCTCTCTTGTCATCATGCGGAACAAAAATAACAATAATGATTTAAAAAAATGTAAATACTCTTTATGAAACCGCGGTAAGAAATTTATAACGAGGAAGTAATAGTTTGTGCGTTTCTAATTGTAGCGCCTATATAAAATGGCCGACTTGACAGCAACGTTGCCACGCGTCGTAGCGCGCTTTATCGTTTTACACAAATCAGGCTGAAATTTTCTGTTTTATTTCAAGAATATCACGCTAACGAGGCGGACAAAACGCTTCACTCTTCGTTGAAATCATTCATAAAAATGTCAAGAATTTTTTCCGCCTGTTTGTATTCAATTCTTATCATTGTTATTATGTTACGAGAGTTGTATCAGAGTTATCGCATAGATTTTGCTATGTCGCTCGTGTATAATAGCCTAACTTCAATAATTAATTGCTCAACAATCATGCAGACGAATTACTTGAAATTTCGCACGATGTCGTAACACTTGTTTGCAAATATCCACAATAAATTTCGGCAAATTCTTAACATTACGCGATACCTGAGCAATCGCCTTAAGGTGGGCAGCCACTTTAGCTGCTTCAAAAAATCAATTCTTTTTTATTCATAAATCGTTAGCAAAATATCTTAAGAATACACCCTGAAAATTTCAAAACGATATTCGGATTCCTTCTAACGGTATATAAATGATAGAGACTTTCCGATCGACTCCTAAGCGCGCTCAGGTATCCACGAGCGCTCAGTCAGGTAGTTTGTTTGGGTTTTCATAACCCAAACAAACCCAAACTCGACTGGCGATTAGCTCCAAAACATCTCCATTCTGGATACAGAATAATCGAGGTAGCGGCATTTCTTGCTGCTATTTTATTCAATGAAGGAAATTCAGCCCTACTCATAGTTATGAATGAACTACAAATCGTAGTTGGCAGGCAGAGCTACGGATATGCCGAGCAAACAGATCAGATGCGCGTGGCTCGGCAAAATATAAAAAGTTTATTAGAGACAAAAGAAGCTCGAAAAGCTCGTAAAGAGGAAATGCCGTCTTCAAATGAGTTGCATGAGGAAGAGGAAGGACTGCTGCATGGTGCTGGAATCGCTGATTAATCGGTAAGACACTTTATCATCTGATTAAACACATTTGACTTTGAGTTTTTCATTTGTGAAACTTTAAACGTGTTTTTCTCGAAACGACATTTTTTCAATTTGCAGGAATCATAACTCAAAAACTAATCGACGGGTCATCTTCAAATTTGGAACACGTTTACATAATATAATTTATTAAAACATCAACCTAAAGTTGGAAAGATTAGATTGTTTAAAACATATTTATTATTGCAAAATGCCGGGAAAAAATGCTACAAATCGATCATTTTTTTTCAAACACGTTCCGACATTCAATTCTCTATTTTTTTTTTTCAAAATTTAGGTCCATGTTCTTAACAAACATCTCAAGAATGTATAAAAATGTGTTGGACTATTTCAGATGCGAATTGCGAGCTGTACAATTCCCGAAAATCGACGACGACGATGAGGGCACGCCAAGGGACACAGCGGATTACACCTTAATTAATGCATGAAATAACTTGAAAAAATTACCAGAGATGTATGAAAATATGAATAAATTATTGCCAGAGTTGTGGAAATTTCCTGTTTTTTTCACCATAAAAAAATCCAAATAATCATCTAATTTTCGGTCTCCTAAAGTGGTTGCCCGCCTTAATTTTGGTGGTACGTAGACGCGACGTCATTTTGCAATTATTTTGTATCATTATGATTCTTGGAACCTTTCAACCGAGCGAAAATTTCTTTCGTAGAATGTGGATATCATGCGAAACATATCGGGTATGATGATATCCAATTATTTTATTTTTCTCGACATTCAAACAGTAAGCCGTAAAGAATAACTACTTCTTTTCAGCGCTCAACGTATTATCCTTTCAGTATGCCGGCGAATGGCGACAATAATTGTCATTGAAAATGAATGTGCAATACAGCGCAAAGAACGACGAAACTCACAAAACGAATTCACGAGTAATGAAAGGATTGCAATTCCGTTACGTCATTCTGCGTAACTACATATGGTCGATTTGTTCTCGCGTCGACGGCGCCGTCGGAGGAATTTTAAATCTGTCATGCAAGGGCAGCTGTTGTAAGAATTCCCGTACAAAAATACTTTATTATTATTTGTCAACTACGTAGTACGAAGTATATCATTAAAAAAAAACAATAAAATCACGCTTCGAGATAGTGCCCATTGATCGGAATGCAAAAAGTTAAAGCACGATAATACAGCAGTCTGAAGATCGATTGTCTTTGTGCCTAATCGTTAGTCCATATTTTGTCTACTTTTTGTTTCTTTTTTGGTCTATGCGACGCGTTACTGTACAAAATGAAAACAACATCGCATGCATATATATATATGATTATGCCAACATTTTTTTTCAACTCTTACCCCCTCAAGCAAGCGTTAGACATAAAAAAAAACTGATTCTAAATTTGAGCTCTCTGACTCGAGTCTAATCGGGACCGCTCGACAAATTTATCCCCATTTTATTTACATGGTAAATCCGCTCTTTACTTTCAAGCTTGAGTAATTCATCAACTTATGAATAATCTGATTGAGGATTCGTATAGTTGACGTACAGCTTTCGAACGTTCTTTTCAAATCTTGATAACATTATTTTACACAAATTACAGTTTCCTAAAAACACGATTTAATGTAAAAAAAAAGCTGAAGTTTATGCAAAAATGAGAGCGCGCTTTTAAAAACTTTTTTTACTTTTTTACAACTGTACGTCAACTATAAGAAACTTCAATCAGATTTGGCAAATGTTAATTAGTTGTTGAATTATTAAAGGAAACAAATTACGAACGCTACCACGTAGACTTAAGGTAGCACGCCAAAATTTGGCATCATTTGGGTAAGCGTTGAATGTATTTTTTCCCACACATCCTAATATATATATAACGTGCTATTTGGAACATGAGTTGTCAACTATTGGGTTGACAAATAAGTTCGTTCGGTTTTTTTCATACCGTTCATACGTTCAAAACTGAACGAACTTATTTTCCAACCCAATACTTCCAGCAGTTTTATTGTACGATCCTGCAATATTATTTTTTTCATATTTAAAACTATATGAATTTAACTCTCATAGTAAAAGCAACCGAGAAAAGCGCTCATACAGAATTATACATAGTCCTACCGAACACCATTATATATATATATATATGTGTGTGTGTATATATATATATAACTGAAGCATATCATCTAATTTAACGTAGACATCAGTCATTTCGAATGAAACATAAGGTAATAATAATAATAATAGTAATAATAATAATAATCGTACAACCATTTAGCTATCGAGACAGAGTTACACACTGAGATGAGATAATAAATGATTTGTTAAAAGCTGTCACGACTCGATAGTCCGATAAGTCTTATTAGTCTCAAGGTGGCGTGTTTCTTCGTTGTTATTTTCTTCAAAAAGAATTATATGGATCTCAAAAGATAAAAAAAAAATATTTTCCCGTCGTTCTATCCGAAGTGTGTCAGATCAGATAACGAATGTATGAACGGTAGATGATATAACATTTTCCAGCCGGAATATTTCCATTTTCGAAGTCAACATTGTCAGATTCGGAATTACGAGTAGCGATTCAAGCGCGAGAGAAACTTTGTCTTCCGTTCTCGTTAAATAACGAGACAAAAGTACATGAGAAGTGGCAGAGCGAGATTGTCAACTTGGTTGGTTCTCGCCTCGACGAAGGATATGCCGATAACAGCTAGGGTCCCCCTGACTAGAGGCCAAAGACCGTTTGTGAAACCTGTTTAGGAAAGAAAAATACGAAAATATTATTTATTCTTGATATAAGAAGTAAATACCCAATTTTCCCTCAAACTCTCCTTAATTCATAGATCTAATTAGTAGGCAAAGAATAAAAAATATATAATAATAAAGAATAGATATTGCCGGTTCGTTTCAGTTGTTCGTATTGAATGTTGAATTTTTTTCCTCCGTAAACTTGGATATTATATTCTTTCGAGAAAGGGAATCCAATTAATACTCACCGAGAGCTCCGAGGCCGTAGATTAATACCAATTGACTGCCGATACAAGCCGCAGTGCCTTCGATCGATTTGGACGAGCCGGGCCATTTGATTTTTCCCCATTTCGTTCCGTAAAAACTAGCAGCCGAGTCCCCCAAACCAACGGTCAAAACTCCACTCATGAGCGGTAACAATTCGAGGTGGCTCGTTGGCATCCAAAGGGGAAACGAGACACCCGCGAGAAGATACAGAGGCGTTAACGATATCAACGAGTCTTTCTCGTCGGCGAATGCCGAGAAACCACGTTGAAGAGCATCCGATAAAGGCGGTATATGGAAAAATCGCATCAACTGAAATGCGAATGTTACGAAATGATTTTCCACGAGCCTCAGTTACCGGCCAATTATTGATATACTTTGTGATCATCCGAGCAATAAAATTATGCCATACTCATCTCAAAATCAGTCAAAAAAGCATTAGGTGAAATTTCAATGTTCCGATGAATAAAAATTCGCATCTATTCATAATAGGAAGACGATTTTTTTCGTCGGTCTCTACATACCTCTAGCATCAGGAACAATCCCATAACAATACCACTGGCCAGATAAAGCAATGTTGGTTGCCATATAAAACCAGGAATGTAAACGAGCACCGCTAATAGATGAAAATTCTTTCGGGCTACAGTCGTCGCGTGCGATCCGGATAGGATCTGATACGCCAATACACCGATACCCAGGAGCAGACAGAGAGCCCAATACAGAACCAAAATTGTCTGCAACAGAATTTCATGGATTTTTATTTTCATAAATATTCCTCCAGACTGAATGTCTTTCTGAAAGATCGCGGTTGCTTGAGGATATTCTTCGATGGAAGTTTTCCAAGCATCAAGTTTTTCTCTCCAATTTTTTCTGTCCAAATTTCGATTCGAAATACCGAATACTTGAAATTTCGCAGGCACGTAGACCTACGTGCATATTATCAATACGAAAACCCGAAGACAACAAATCTTGAACGTTTTTCACGAAACGGCCTTTTTTTTAAATTAACTCGATAGCTGCTAAAATTATTGAGAGACTTAAAACATCTTGTTTTCATTACTCTTCTCAAGGTTTTTTTTTCGCGGAGGGCCGTATAAGCCAGGGCCCTTTCGAATCATTAGTAGATTACAGTGGCGCTTAAGGGGTTACGTGGGTGTGAAAATATTTAAAAAAAAACATTTTTTTTAAATTTTATTATCTACAATATGTGTAGAATATTCTCCCAAAGCTTTAAGTCAATCGGAGTCAAAGTCTAGGAGAGAGAGAGCTTTTGGGAATTCCCCCCGTTAGGAAAGACCGGCCGAGAGTGACGCAGGTATACGCATTTTTCTCAAAACACTATTTTTGAAGTCAGTGGACACGATTTCTCAAAAACTAATGCACCGATCTTATTGAAATTTTGCACACTTCAAAATAGCATTGACTAGTGATTGAACGAAGGTTTTTTTTCGATTACAACTAATTTTACAAGGCTATACGTAGTGTAAATAGTAACAAAAATTGAACTATTTCGCATACAACTCTGCCAAAAATTCAAATATCAATTTTTTTAAAATTCTTTGTTCAATAACGAGCTACACTTATCTACTAACAGAAAAAATTTGGTTTTTTAATTTTAGATAAAGCTATCATGAGTTATCCTGACCACCATGACACTTTTTTTTAGGGGTCTCCGGCAACCAGGTCCCACCGGCTGAATTTCCCAAATTTTTTTATGAGATTTTTAAAAAATATTGTTGAAATGTTGCTCTTTTATGTGCTTAACATTTTGAATAAAATAATTTATATACTATATTTTAAAAAAATAGAGAAAATATGCTTTTTTTGGCTTCAAAACCCACGTAACCCCGTAATAAAAATATGTTACAATTATTTTACCCAATGATGAACTGGAATGAAAAATTTCGCATAAATTAGATAGATTCTGACATTTTTACATTTTCTCTGAGAAGTTGCAGATACGAAAATTCTTCTTCTGCTGGTCGCATTTTTCTAAGTTTTATCATTAATATTTTCTTTAAACATTCGGCGAACCCCGGTTTTTATAGTCGTTACGGAATCGTCAGAATTTTTACATGCTTAGAGCAGTTTATGGAAGATATCTAGAGTTATTTAGTATATAAATTATCAGATAGAAATGCAGCCAGCATGTCATTGCCAGAAAGTGCTGTATAAATGAAACGATTTTAAAAGCGGTAATTTTTTTGTTAAAAATTCGGTTTCTTGGCTCGAAATTGCACCAGTATACTGGGATGTATTTTTACTTAATTGTAGACGAAAATCAGTTAATTCTTAAATATTCGAGTTCGTAAAAGAAATACCTTGATTGTAGTTGCTAACGTGCTTAATATAATTATCAGTTTATAGCAACTTATTCTTTTTTGTTGTGTTCAAATTCACGGCAGAACTTACCAAATGGGCTCTTCCACTCAATTATAGTAGACGTGAGACCTAAGCTCACATGTTGTAATCGTTTTCTGGGATTTTCATGACGTTAAAGTTTGCATCGTTGGAACGCAACGAAAACTAATCCTTTTGGATTATTCCAATTTTTTTTTGCCGATTTAGGCTGTGAAAATTTCGCAAACATTTATACGAATTCTTATAAAAAATTTACGACCATGAAATGCAAAAAAAAAGGTTTTGAATAATAATGAAAACAGAAATAAAAATAGGAGAAAGAAAATATCGTTGCGTTCTAACGATGCAAACTTCAACGTCATAGATTTTCGAGATCAGACAACTCTGCAGAGAGATACGATGTCGACAGTGAAATCTCGACAGTATTCTAAGTAGTCGACATGTGTGTATCGAGCTCAGAAGGTCTCTCTCTCATATGTCCCATAAATTTCGCAAAAAAAAAAAATGAAAAACAGGCATCTTTTGGCTGTCATAATAGGTAAGTACCCTGATGTAATTTCGTTCCAAACATGTAACTCACCGTCGCAGAGCTCCCGAAAACGTACGTAACAATCCAAACCAAAGGGCTCCTGTCCAGCAAGATATGTAGCAAGGGAATCAGCAGTAATATCAAAGTACCGATCGTCAACAGATAAAAATGTTTAGCCAATCTGAACTTCGGAAATATGCAGCACAACAGGCAATTAAGACCGACGTAGAGAATACCCACCTGAAAGAAAATAATTCCAACACTTGAAGAGGAGAATCGGGCGATAGATTTTTCGTGAATTGAAAACAAAAAAAATCGGGACAATACTCACTTGGAGTATCGTGGTAGCGATATCGTCATCGTGGATAGGTGGCAAATGGTATCTGAGAGGTAGATTAGTAACGGCCGAAAGGATAAACAATATAATGCCGTGCACGACTGTGGTAGCTTCGCCGATAGTGAAACAACCGGGTAAATAAGACATTGTCTGCAGTACGCCCCACGTGCTCATTGTTCCGAGTCCCAAACCCCAGGATACGCTTGCCAGCAGTCCTGCACTTCATTAATCAAAGTGTATAGTCTTAGCGAAAGCAAAAATGTATTACAGTGGGCCAAAAAGGAGGCACGCGTAACTCTGTATCTTTAACTTTTCGCGTCCATTCGAGAGCCTCGTGAGAAATCTTGAAGCGCATAACGGATATACCTTTATTGGCCTGTAGGAGAAAGAGGGCTGAAGATATACCGGACGGTAGGAAATACAGGATTTGAAAGTCCCGGACATCCGTCTTGTCGCTCAACAGCCAAAGCCGAATGTACAAGCAGAGACAACTTATCGTCAGGCCTATACCGGCGATTCCTACTATCAAGCATTTTTCCGAATAACTATTGTCCTCATTGAGAATCGTTGCAGCTGCGCACAGACCCATCAGAGGTCCCAACCACAAACCGGAATTAGCATTTTCTCTGAAAGTACCAAAGAGCATAGTCTCTCGTCTTTAAAATATTCATGGAGGAGGAATGTAAATCAAATTTTTTTTAACGCAATCACAGGTAAAGCAATAGCGCAATTCGAAAAATCAAACGAAATAGAGCAGTCATTGGAATGAAACCTAAAAATTTAATCAAAGGTAATATAGATATTTTTTTAATTCGTTTTTATCGTAAATTTAGATAATAAAATTTGGTTGACGACCGTTTGAAAAATCCGTTTTTTTTTAAATTTTTCAATGTCGCGCTAAAATTGGTCAAACCCGTGTTCCTCGTAAATTAGTAGTGAGAAATTCGAAGTGCACAATTATCGAATTACGCGGATGACTTGAAACTTTAATTCTACCTTCGAATCGCGAACGATTGCGACTTGTTCCGAAAATAGAATTAATATAAGAACGATCGGGCCAAGTTTTCTTCCACGTTTTTTCCAGTACGATTAAAGTCAAAAAAAGTATTGATTTTGAAAAACATGCTCTATTTACAAGAGCATAATTTCAATACTTGGAAGCGGCGCAATAAAAATTGGCATTTTCGAGGTTAGATTACAAAAAAATAATAGATGTGTAAAATGATACGTACCGATGCTTGATGCCACTCGAATTCAGGGTTTTCATTATTTTCTCTTCACAAATATCGTACAACGTTGTGACGAACTCCATTTTTTTCTCGTTGACGGGAAAAATCCCATTCACACTGATAACTGAATGTTAAACTTCGCTTGCACTAAACAAATTAATAATAATAAAAAAAAGCGAAAGAAAAACATGTGCCCAGACTACGCGGCGTTAAAGGCAGTGTCGAGAACGATCAGAGCATTCTCGTTTGCATTCTCGCCTTACCACCTATATGGTAATCTCATACGCATTTACGTTTGTCCCCATGTTCATGGTATGATTCACTTATCGTTTAATGTACGCCTGGACTATTTCTCGTGGCACATTGTATTAGTTTCGTACACGAGCGATAACAGTCTTCAATATTCCGAGACCCTCTATACTTCGCGAACAAACTTATCTCATCGTTTATATATCTCTCTTTTCCTTTTAGGGGGTACAAGGAAAATGACGAAGCGTTTTTTAGCTATATATGCTAAATCATCCGGTTTTTATTAACAAACATCGACGTGTTTACATATGACACTCTGATTTGTACGAACCAGTTGAAGTTTTCAGACTATATATAATGTACAATTCTCACAAATGTGCGGCGGAACGGGATTACGAATGCGACGCCTGCTGGTCTCATCGTGAACTCGACAAAATGGCCGTTCAAACGTAAAAAAAACAACGAAAATTGCAAAACGAACGGAAGGTAACATTCTTTCAGTGTAAAAAATTGGCCGATATGAGCACAGCGTACGTGCACGAGAGAGACAGCTGATTTACAGATTCACGGTGTGTTCTTCGGAAAACTCAGTGAGCATTATTATCCCTAGAACGGTAACCTGGGGTGAAGAACCACCCCTGGCGAGTTTAAATCTCACGCCCTTTCTCCCTTCCTCACGTTTACGACTCGTGACCCCAACCATAATTCAATTTCATGCTCAGAGAGTTTCCAGAGCCGGCTGGCACCGCCAGTCCGTCAGTTGCTCGCGTCTCTCGGAGCAGGAAGTATTGAAAGTGAGCGTGGGGTGGATTTCCACCCCAGGTTACCATTCGCGTTACATTTTCGTCAAGATACCAATTTTTTTTTATTACAAGGGGACTTTTTGGGTGAGTATAGTGTGGTTTCTATATGTGTAGTATATATATCATCATATAACTGCTATATTCACGTTGTTTGCTTCCACCCATAGATGTAAACAATGTCTTCGGGCTACAATTTGAGATCTCTCGAAGAAGTTTCTCGGGTATTGACAGAAAAAAGAGAAGTTCAATGTGACGATATTGGCAGTGATAATGAAGAGAATTTTAGCGAAGTGGAAAGTGGCACTGAATCGGAGCATGATGCGAGTGAAATTGAAGAGAATGAGGACGATGACCTTGTCGAGGTTTGTAAACAATTTTTTTCTGCTCCGGTACGTTTCATACGAAAACTTATATGTGACTCTTGGTATTTCCAGTCAGAGATTCAGACATACCTCCTGCATCCAAACGCTCGAGATCAGATACCAGGAGTACAAGTGGTTGGGGAGAAAAAACTCGTTCATCCACACAACAGAGCGCAAGTACCAGCAGTACACGCGGCCGGAGGACTATTATCTCGGGGGAAAATGGGCATAGGTGGTTTACCACTCCTCGCGAAAGGGTGACAACCAGAGCACCCTTTGCTTCATACATCCCTGGCCCTGTTGGGATTGCAAAGCAGGTTACGTCGGCGCATGAGGCGTGGAGTTTGTTTTTTGATGACGCCGTTCTTTCCAAAATCGTTCAGCATACAAACGAGGAAATTGATCGTTATACGCAAGATCGGGAAATAGACCGCTCGATGGATTTGCTATATAAGCCCGTTGACCTGATTGAATTGAAAGCTTTTCTAGGCTTGATGTACTTTTCTGGTCTCCAAAAAACTAATATGACCGCTCTTGATGATTTGTGGAATACAAAGTACGGTTCTATTATGTATCGTGCCACTATGTCTCAAAAAAGATTCAATATTATCCTTCGGTTCCTCCGATATGATAATAAAGCTACGCGGCCAGCTCGTGTCGTGAATGATAAATCTGCACCCATACGAGAAATTTGGGAAAACTTTGTTGAAAAATGTAAGACTCTGTACAATCCGGCCTCATATTGTACTGTTGACGAACAACTGTTGTCCTTTCGTGGGCGCTGCCCTTTCAAAGTGTACAACGGGAGCAAACCTGATAAATATGGGGTAAAAATTGTCATGCTTAATGATTCTAGAACATTTTATATGTTAAATGCAATCCCATATGTTGGTAAAGTAAATACAGAAAATTTGGAGAAGGTGCCATCCTATTACATTAGGAAGTTGAACGAACCATTACATGGAATCAACAGGAACATTACTTGCGATAATTGGTTTTCGTCAATAGAAATTTTTGATAAGATGTTGGAGCACAATATCACAATGGTTGGGACCCTCAGGAAGAATAAAACAGAGATACCCCCCTCTTTCAAAAATTCTGGTCAACCAGGATCTTCAAAATTTGCTTTCGACGGAACAAAAGCTTTAGTTTCCTTCACTCCCAAAAAAATAAGGTCGCTCTTGTCCTGTCGACATTCCACCGCTTGCAGGAAATTGACGAAAGCACTGGTAAGCCGAAGATGATCACGTTTTATAACTTGACAAAAGGTGGCACAGACACATTTGATCAGTTGTGTCACGAATACACGGCAGCCAGAAAAACCAGGAGATGGCCCATGAGAGTCTTCGCAGGTATGCTGGACCAAGCGGGGATAAACTCGCTGGTCATTTATAACTTCAATAGCCGAAGCGAAGCACTGATCAGAAGGGATTTTGTGAAAAGTTTGGTCGAGTCTCTCACAGTCCCGCATTTAAAGCGGAGGCTAGCCGTGACTACCATGCCAAGAAACATCATATGGTGCATTGAAGAAATTTTGAAAGAACCCGCGCTCCCCAAATCCCCGAAAGAAACGGCTGAAGCAGGGAGATGTGCCCTTTGCGCGAGAACGACCGATAAAAAATTTAGTGTGAGATGTCATCGACGTAAGGCACCCATGTGTCAAGAACATAGGCACGTTTTGTGTGAAATTTGTACACAACGAGACGTATAATGGCTATGTAAACGATCTTTCATTTGCATACAGCAAAATAAATGTATACAAAAAAAAATACACATCTTTTAGAATTACCTTTCCTCTTAAAAATGGAGTCGATTTCATTCGGTTTGCATATAATTTGGCGTTGTTACACCAATTCTGGCGCGAAAAATCAATATTTCGACTTCTTTTAAATTCCCAGACTTCGATTCCCGGAATAAATAGACTTTTTCGAAAATCGAGTAAAACTAACCATCCTGTCTCAAAACTGTATATTTTCACATTATAATGCCGTTGGATTTATTCAATTTCGTTAAAAACCAACGGAGATATTGAAAATTCAATTAAAAAAAAGTCATTTTTACGAATTTTTCATGTTTTCCACCCTTTTACCTCATTTTTTTACTAACATTTCCTCCTTCAAGCGGAATCGCCGTAGGCCTACGTGATTCTGCATTAAAAAACGAAAAGAATCAGCCCAAGTTGAACCCTTTTCGTGAAATTTTACCGGAGATATGAATTTTTCAAAATTGGAGTGGTTTATCACCCCAGGTTACCATGATAGGTAAAAAAAAAATAAGGTTACCATTCTAGGGTTATACTTCGGGAAGAAGTATAATAATATCCGTTCTGTTGAAAGACACACGTTTGTCTCTAATTTCGAAATGTCATCCGATATTTTTACCGACTGAACGTGTGGCACGTGTCCTTGAGGGCTGCCCAAGGTCAACATAACCTGACAAATTTCCGAACGGATTTTTCTCATGTATGGTGACATTTTTTTAGGAAAAATAAAGCATTAGGCTCTGTTTTTGTAGGATCTTCACTGATGCAGAGCTTGATGATATTTTTTTGGCCTAAATATTATTGATCTTCGAGAAATGTTTGTTCGAAAATTCCAGTTATCTCTCTCGCTCTTGCAGCCACGTGATACGTCTTATGCTTCGCCTTAAGGCCTTGAGTGCGAGAGAGATAGCTGATTTGCAGATTACCAATGATTTCTGAAACGGTTGATTTTTGGGAAAAAAAGAAAAGAAATACGTTCCGCGCTGTTGAACGACGAACAACGGCTTTCTCTTCTTTTGCCCGAAATATGATCCGTCTAGGGGAAAACTTGGCAGTGGAATTTTTACCGACTGGACGTGTGACCCATGGCCTTAACGAGAGATGAATACATACGTTCTGTCCCCAAACCTGATTTAAGATCGATACTATTAGATTGATATAGTTTCTTGGCATGTGAAATCAAATCGCGAAAGATGTTAAGCCCTCTCTCAAAAGCTCAAATATCTTTGGAATTAGTTGATGACAGATGTTGTTACCAACTGATCAAGATTTACATCACGTAAATCGAACTCTACGAACAAGCATCATTCTTTTTCTGTATATCGCAATCGTAAACCGTTTCACCGTTACAATCTACATATAAATACAATAGTGGCCCATCTAATTGCAATACGGTAGCCGTTGTGTTTATGCGAACTACCATGTCCCAATGAATTGAGGTAGTCTCCATATAATGACCCCGAGCGAAATATAATTGAGAGAATTACCTTTGCGGATATTCATGGATATACGTTTAAAAAAAGCGCAAAGCCATTGATAAAGCAAGAAGAATCGTTCGAAAGAAGTTGTAGGATTACAAAACAAAAAATGAGTGATTTGTTTTTGAAATTTGAGCTCCGTCGCATTTACGAGATAGCTGCGATGTTATTTCTCGCAAACATGAAAAATCATTGTGTGCATTGTCAACTCGACTATCACAGGATATCACGTTACGTTCACAATTTTATCGGGCCCGTTATTCGTTGAACTCAATCAGGCGGTTATTCGAAGAGGCATCGTAAAAGATTCGTCATCATTCCGCATCGGCAGTATCCTAGCTCTCAATTTTCTTTTTCGCGACGTCCATCGCGCTAGACACGCGCATCGTGATACATTTGATGTTTTACAGTTGATCGCGATGAGCTTTTATAAAAGCAATCAAGCCGTTCGTCGACGAATCGTGAGTGTTGATTTTGTCCGCGTTGTTGAGCTCCGGCTCGATCGCCTTTGCCAATTGCTTGCCCAATTCCACACTGAATAAGAATGCAACTCTTGAGTGTCTCGTTTGCTTTTACACGAGACAGAAATAAGTGGACTGAGGAACAAAAGTAACTCACCCCCATTGGTCGAACGAATTGATGTTCCACAGAACTCCCTGAACGAAAATCTTGTGCTCGTACATCGCTGAGTAACGAAAAATAAGTTTAGAACTCGCGAGCTCGCGATCAATACGCGTTTGATGTTCTTTTTTTTTCTCGGGAGTACTCACCGATCAAAGCACCGAGTGTGAAAGGCGTCACTGATTTGACCAGCATGCTGTTCGTTGGCCGATTGCCTTCGAATACCTTGTGAGGCAATAGTTGACCAACCTGATCCCCGGACAGGCCAGACTTCTCCAACTCTTCCTTCGCCTGTGCGGCGCTCTTGCCTTTCATCAGTGCTTCCGTTTGGGCGAGGAAGTTCGCTAGTAGAATTTTGTGGTGAAGAGCACCTTCAACCTTTGGGAGAAAGTATGAAAGTTGCTAATTTTACAAACGAAATGTAAAAACTTGATGATTTTAGAAATATCACGAGTTAGAAACGGTAAAGCTCCATGGAATTTCAGAAATAGACATCAAAGTTCCTTTCACTTCCTGTGCATTTTGACAAATTATTGCGAAAGAGATATTCGCGCGAGAATTACCTCAAGATGCATCGCGCGATTTTCCAAGTACTTACTACTTGAATAAGGAAATTTTACCTTATTGTGCGAATTAACAGGAGCAATGAAATCCGCCGGGATCAATCGAGTGCCTTGATGAATCAATTGATAGAAAGCGTGTTGACCGTTGGTTCCCGGCTCTCCCCAAACGATGGGACCTGACAAAGTATACGTCATTAAGGAGGTTGCTCAGGGTCTTTGCGGGGCAGGCGGCAAGGAGGGAACGCATATGCTTAAACACGGGCGCCCGTAATGGCTGCCAAATCCGAATAATCAAATATTCGGTTACGTAAAATTAACAAATTTCAGTTAATAAATATATAGAATGCTGTGACTTCTTTCGAAATGTTATTAATCGTTTTTTTGTTTATTTACATCGCGAATACGTTGTTGACCAAGTTCAAATGTGGCAAACGCGCAATTTAGTTCTCATTAGCTGGTAGCACTGAGTTCAGATACGAATTCAGTTTTTGTGTTCGCCGAAAATGAAAAGATGAAAAGGAAAAACCCAAAGTGATAAACAGCACAAACGTCGGTTAAAGCAAGTCGAAAATGGAAGTAGCGAAAGAAAGTAGTCGAGCCGGAAAATGAGTGCGCAGTCGAGGGACGACGCACAATTGATTTGAAGATTATGTCGAAATACATGCACTGCAGCTTCTGTCAAGAGGAATTATGGATGAAAAATATCAAAAATGAAGAAAAACACGCCTTGGCTATAATATTTTCTGTACTCTGCCAAATACTCGTTAAGTTTGATTAGTAATAAACAAATTTTAATCATCTTTTTTGCGAACATTTGGTGTTGTATTACTCTCTCTTGCAATCATACGGAACAAAAATAACAATAATGATAAGAAATATGAAATACTCTTTATGAAACCGCGGTAAGAAATTTATAACGAGGAAGCAGTAGTTTGTGCGTTGCCAATTGTGGCGCCTATTCAAGATGGCCGATTTGACAGCAACATTGTCACGTATCTTAGCGCGCTTTAACGTTTTACGCAAATCAGGCTGAAATATTCTGTTTTATTTCAAGAATATCTCGATAACGAGGCAGACAAAACGCCTCGTCGTCGAAATTATTCATAAAAATGTCAAGAATTTTTTCCACCTATTTGTATTCAATTCTTAATTGAAGTTGCGAATTGTTGCGAGAGTCGTATTAGAGTTATCGTATAGCTTTTGCTATGTCGCCCGTGTATAAGAGCCTAACTTCAATAATAAATTGCTCAAGTCATCCAGACGAACGACTTGAAATTTTGCACGAAGTCATAACGCCTGTTCGCAAGTATCGTCAATAAATTTCAGCAAATTCTTAGCATTACACGATAGCTAAGCAACCTCTTTGAAGGTTATACTTATTTTTCGCTTTGCTCACCGGTTGGATAATCAACGGTCGCACCCGAGCGCGTCACATATTTTCCATTACTCTCCATGTCGCCCTGCTGGAAGTAGGCAGCGAAACGATGCATGTACTGATCGTACGGGAGTAGAGCGTGGGTCTCGGCTTTGTAGAAATTGTTGTACCAAACGCCAAGTAAGGCGAGTATCACAGGAGCCTGATGGAAAATATATCAATTGAAGTCGCAGCCATTGACTCACTCAATTTCTTCTGCCGTATATTTTCCTCATTACGTACATTTTTCTCCAACGGAGCGGTACGGAAATGTTGATCCATGAAATGTGCCCCGTCTAGGAGCTTTTCGAAGTTCTCAAAGCCAATGGATAAACAGATGGAGAGACCTATGGCGGACCAGAGAGAATAACGTCCGCCTACCCAGTCCCAAAAGCCAAACATGTTTTTCTCGTCGATACCAAATTCCTTGACCTTCGTAGTGTTCGTCGAAATCGCGACGAAATGCCGGGCTACTGCCGAATCCTACAATCATTTTTCGTTGAATTTTCACATACTATAACTGTGACTTGAATCGTTGGCCGGCTCTTCTCGAGGATGGATGGGGGATACAGTTCTGGGTAAAAGTAGTCGAAATTTGAAATTCACACGTTTATGGACTAGATGTAAAAAAAATCCAAAGCCTCTTGTTAAAAGCGTTATTGTTTAAATGATTGTTGGATCTGTATATGTTAATATTTAATTTCGATAGGGCAAAACTCCTGAGAGCGAATATTCCGCGCCTTATCGACGCCAAATTTTTCAAACCGCGCAATTGTTTAATTCCTTTCACGAACCCGAATATTTAACAATTAACTAATTTTCATCTAAAATTGAGTAAGAATACATCCGAGCATACTGGTGAAATTTCAAGCCAAGTGACCGTACTTTTAACAAAAAAATTATGACTTTGAAAATCGTTTAGTTTATGCAGCATTTTATGGAGATCATTTTAGGCCACATTTCGATCTAACTATTTATGTACTCAATAACTGTAGACGTCTAAAATAAGCTGCGCTGAGCTGTAAACAATCCTCAAGATTCTATAATGGCAATAAAAACGGGGGTTTACTGAATGTTTGAAGAAAATATTAATAATAAAATTTTGAAAAATGTGACTAGCAGTAGAATTTGCCTAACCGCAACTTGTCAGCAAACATGTAAAAATGTCTAAATTTACAAAATTCATTCGAAATTTTTCATTACAGTTCATCATTGAGTATAATGATTGATTGTAACGTAGTCTTATTAAGCACCACTGTAATCTACTAATGATTCGAAAGGGGCCTGGCTTATGCACCGACAAAATAGAGTCCTTCGCGAAAGGAATACCTTTAAGGGGCTATTCTACTGTAAAGGCTAAAAAATGAGCTATTTTAAATACTTTTTTTTAACTGTTGCATGTTTCGGTACAAACTTTTTTTCGCTCAAAGGTACACTCTTACAGAATAGAAAACAATTTTTTGTTGTTGTATATAAATGTATATTTATTGGACAATTGATAATCGTGTAAAGGCATTAAAAAAAAGTATGTCGCTGGCGTTGATGTTTTGCGCTCTCCAGGTAATCGGAAACAGAAAATTCAAAAAGATTCTTAATCTGTATGAGTGTCGCTATCGCTCGAACTAGAATGATTATTTTATATTGCAAAATAACAAAATGGCGTCGTTTTTTCGTCGTTTCGAAAAACACGTTTTTTTTTTCGTCATAATTCGGACGAAAGTATAAAAGTTAATATTTCTTAATAGTTCTAGTTTGGGCAATAGCCACACTCATACCGATTAAGAATCTTTTTTTTCACATTACCTGGAGAGCGAAAATCATCAACGCCAGCAACATACTTTTTTTCTTTCATGCCTTTACACGATTATAAATTATTAAATAAATATACACTTATATGCAACAACAAAAAAATTGTTTTCTATTCTGTAAGAGTGTACCTTTGAGCAAAAAAAGTTAGTACCGAGACTTCCAACAGTTAAAAAAATATATATTAAAAAATAACTTATTTTTTGAGCCATCGCAGTAGAATAGGCCCGTAAGTTTGGTAAGGATGTCTGGGGGAGCCGAACAAAAAAAAACAGAATTTTAATAGGCTATAATTATTTACATGAAAATTAAAAGATCAATAATTGTGACTTGCCGTCAAAATTTCTTTCCTACCTAAAATATCCACAAAAAATCTAAAACACTCCATGCTATTTGTCTCTATTGCATTTTTCCCAATATTTCTGAAAGTAAGACAACATCCCATAAGAAGGTATGCAAAAGTACCGATAATTAAAAGTGTCATAATTCTTCAATGAGTTAATGAGTCGATCCAAAATGCTGCATACAGGCTTGGAATAAACGAAGTTAAAATGCGCGCCATTCGCCATGGTAGCATTTCTGTGCAACCCTTATACATCCTCAAGTTAAAAGCAAGCAAGACAATTTTCCATACGGATTTTAAGTGACCCAAGAGCCAACGCTTGGCCGATGTTGCGTTGGTTATTGTTTCCTGAGTCGTGAATGTCTTCGAAGCTACTATGAAGAGAGTCTTGGCCGGATCGAGCCGCTTCACAGTCTCCGCGATATGAGTACCATCAATGTTACTGACGAAGTGAATGCGCGGCCCAGTGCTGTAGTGCTTGAGGGCTTCGGTCACCATCAGAGGACCCTTAAATCATCGCCATACATTGTTTGGGTTTATATCAACACATATAAAACAAAAAAAAAGACAATTGAAAAAAAACCAATTGCTTACCAGATCCGAGCCTCCTATACCGATATTCACTACATCCTCGATCGGCATCCCGGTGTGACCTTTCCATTCTTTGGATATGACCTGAACAACAAAAATTGTACAGAATCGAGGACAGCACGGGTCAAAAAGATGCTTAATTTGCATTCTAGACAATAATGAGTGTTATGTCGAAATTAAAAAACTCGAACCTCTTCAGACAATATTATTATTTATAAAAAAACATGCTAATTTTGAGCTCTTCCGATTGCACCGAAAAATTGGAATTTTCGTTATTCTCATTGGATCTCAGAATCATCACCAATAATTCATCAAAGAATTCATCAAATAGCAATTTTCCAAACGCTTACAGATTTTATTTTTCTGTGCATCCATTGCGGCATGCCTACCTGATTGGTGAACTCTTTCATATGCTGAAGAACAGCATTGACATCTGGCATCACGTCTTTGCCATCGACCAAGATCGGAGTGTTTGATCTGTTGCGCAGCGCGGTATGGAGAACCGCTCTATTCTCTGTGAAATTGATCTTTTCTCCGTTGAACATGGCATCCCTAGCTTGTTCGATCTTCCTCGCTCGACCCTTAGATACAGCAGCGTGGAAATATCCCATTAGTATTTTATCGTGAACGCTCGGAAAGAATTCTTCAAAAATACAATATCCGTACTCACCAGCTCGAACAAAAGACTAAGTACTTTATCATCGACGCGGTTTTTTGAATAATCCAACAGTATAGGTCCATCCTTGGGCGTATCAATGCTCAAGCTGCATTACAAAAAATAGATTTATTAGCAATTTGAGATCTAATTTGCATTAATGTCGGCGATTAACAAAATGGTTTAATTGATATATTATGGGGTTGGAGGGCAAGTATTCGGTTCTAATTTTCTGATGGAAAGTTGCAGTCCCCTATTTAAGGTAGTTCTGTAGTTTTGTTCAAATCTTAGGAATTTCCTGAAATTTAAGGGCTTATATAAACCTAGGTAGGTCAAAAAGATCGATTTTTCAAAAAGGTGCTCATTCGAAAGTACTATCCTTTGAGTGTCTACCCTGAAAATTTCATAAGGAAATTCGCAGTAATGACGAAGTTATAGCGATTTATAACTGACCGGGTGAGCAACGACTACTTTAAGAAACAAATATATTTTTTTTAGATAAAAAATGGCAGAGGCACGTCTGGTACCGCAAACGCTGTCAACAAAAACACGTCCCAGGAAAACGACTATAACTTTTTTACCGTTTGAAATTTTTTAACCAAATTTTCACATAATGTAGATAAAATGTCATACTTTAAAATGTATATCATGGTCGTTCAATAAAATTCAGTTTTATGCACAAAAAAAAATCTTAAACATAACCTTACGTTTAGCCGTCTCAGGTGTATGTAAGCCCTTAAGTATAGTATAGACATGACCTTCATGGACTGATGCACAAATTTTCAGTTCGATTCACCGTTTAGTTGATGAGATAATTGCAATTGATAATGAGTCTTTTTGTACGCGATACTGCCGTTATATGGAAGAAGGCGGCATCTACGGATGATGTTTTGAGATAAATAGCAAAACGTAACGTTTTAATATTTGATAGCTCTGGGACGCAAATGCCTATAACTTTTTGTACGGGTAGGATCTTCTAACTTTTGTTTTACTGTAAAAAAAAAAATAATATTAATTTTATAGAAATTGATGAAGTTATGATGAAAAAACGTAGTTGCCGCTATTAGGATTTGCATTTTAATAAACTAACACTATAGTAATACTATCTAAAATGCAGCATCTACGTAGAAATCTTGAATTTAATTAGTTTATACCATAATTAAGCTCATTACAGCATTCATTTCAATAAAACAAAATTAAGAGTTGAAACATAGGTTTATTGAGATAACAAATCAAGGCTAATTTTTCCTCAATCAATATCGCGGCGTCGCTGGCGCGTTTTTTTTTTGTAGAGTTAAGCGAAGTTTCTGGCAAATTCTTCCGGATCCGGCAAATTCTTGCCGGATTTGCAATTATGGCGGAGGCGTTAAAGGGTGAAATGGCGGCAACTACAAAAGCAGAGAAAAAAGGCATCTACGTGTAGATGCCGCCTTTTTACTTTTTATCAATTGCGGAATGTTTGCAGAAGTCGCCATTTTTCCATCCCGAAATCATAGTTCGAGTGTAATTATCGCCTTGTTTAATATACAGAACGATGGGAAATTTTGTACTGATTTCAACGGTATCAAAAACGCTTTTTGGACTTTTTTTTGTAGATGCCGCCTTCTTCCATATGACGGGAGTATACTTAAGGGCCTGTGCACACGGCGAATTTTTTACGCGCAGATGACGCGATACACATCCGCATCAGTCGCAGCCAGAAACCTTTGCACACGTCCAAAAATTCAGTTACGCGTTTGTATTGATATAAACACAAACGGGCAGATACACCGATACAGATGCGCTGTGGTCGCGCGTTTGTATATTATATTTCCATTTTTCATTCAACTTCGCAACAGTAGTACGATGGCGTCGGTCGAGACAACATTGCTTACGCTGGCTTTATTACTGCTTTCAAAAAGAGAACGTAAAAATAACCGACTCTATTGGAAAGACCCATCTACAAGCGAAAGAAGATTGCGTAGCCATTGCGTGATACAGACGCGCTTCTCGCGCGCGTTTGTATTGATACAAATGCAACAACCTGCTTTTTGGCCTCAAAAACGCGCCATAAACGCGCGTTGCCTGTGCGTAGAAAATACGCCTCGTTCACACGCCTTAACACATAAACCGATAGGACTTTGCTCACATTTTTCATTTGGCGTCCAAACGGATCTTAGTATTTTTAAATAAAAACATTCATGTATGCAGTACTATTGTGGGATTAATATTTTTTTATTGTCATTTTTTGACCGCTTAGTTTCGGAAATATCGATTTATGAAAAGTGTTAATTTTATTCCACACGGAACTCGAGCACAACCAGCTGCGACGGAATGGCAACAGTCTAGGGTGCAGCGAGCTAATCGACGCGTGGTATAGTCTAGAAACTTGAAGCGTGCTTTTTCCCGAGTTTTAGTAGATTTTTCCCGATTCTGAGGATTTGAAATAAATTTATTGTCAACAAATTTAATTTGTTCGATTCATGCGTATATATACACCCTTGGCCAAAAGTTTGGGGCACCCTGCAATTTTTCTTTCGGGACAAAAAATTGAATATCTCGGCCAAAAAAAATCGGAAACCAATTTACCAAACGGGGTTTTGAAGAGAGTAAAGTCAGCTTCAATTTGCTTTTTTAATTTTATTTTTTCGATTTTTTTTGTGCCCGGTACGTCATTTTGAAAATGACGGTTTTTCACGATTTTCGCACCTCGCAAAGTCGTGCGCTGGACTTCGTAAAAATAGGAATCTCGCTATTTAGTGAAATGATCTTAGAAAAGGGAAGTGTTAGCTTTAGTTTCGTTTTTTAAAAAAAAAATTGCAATTTTTTTTCGCAGAGAAATTTAGTTTTTCTTGAAAAAACGGCAGGTTTCCGTAAAGCCGGAATCGTGCAGCGTATCGTGAAAACTATGAGGTTGAGAATATTTGTCCTAAGGACTAAAAAGTTTTGTTTTGTTATTTTGGAGTTGTTAAATTTTTTTCAGATTTTTGTTGGCAACATTTTTTTTCATCGGTAGTTTTGGTTGATCGTCGACGATTAATCTAACTAATTTATTGCCGTTACTTTGAAACGAAGATGTTTTAAGGGAAATATCAAGAAGAGAAAAGCTACTGACATCTTTGGCCACAAATATAGGGCACTCCTATAAAATATTGATATTTTCAAAAGTACATAAAGCTATTATAGTTGTGTTGCACTAACGCTAAGTTCGCATCATCAAATATAAAATTAAACAATAAAGAACCGCTTTGAGTGAATTGCAAAACATCTGGATCGTAAAAATTGACTAATAAATACATTTAAAAAACAATAAGAGTTCAATGGTATGCTCTAAACTAGAAAATGAAGGAAAACACAGGGTGCTTAATGCTTTTGGTCAAGGCGTAATTGAATTTGTATGTCGTACTGATCAGACGACATTTTCTTTTGATTTTTAAGAGCACTTGTCACTAATTTTCGAATCTGCCCAAGTGTAATTACTTTATTTTTCCCGATCATCTTTGATTTGAATGACAGTCAGTACTCATTCGTTTCACTCTGTATAAGCTCAGAACATCATTTGATTCGTACGATGTACAAATTCAATTATGTCTGTTTTCTTGAAAAGTTACTTTGAAATAAAGATATTTTCAATAAAACATCTTCGTTTCAATGTAATGGCAATAAATTAATTAGATTAATCGTCGACGATCAACCAAAACTACCGATGAAAAAAAATGTTGCCAACAAAAATCTGAAAAAAATTTAACAACTCCAAAATAACAAAACAAAACTTTTTAGTCCTTAGGTCAAATATTCTCAACCTCATAGTTTTCACGATACGCTGCACGATGCCGGCTTTACGGAAACCTGCCGTTTTTTCAAGAAAAACTGAATTTCTCTGCGAAAAAAAATTGCAAAATAAAAAAAAAACGAAACTAAAGCTAACACTTCCCTTTTCTAAGATCATTTAACTAAATAGCGAGATTTCTATTTTTCCGAAGTCCAGCGCACGACTTTGCGAGGTGCGAAAATCGTGAAAACCGTCATTTTCAAAATGACGTACCGGGCATAAAAAAAATCGAAAAAATAAAATTAAAAAAGCAAATTGAAGCTGACTTTACTCTCTTCAAAACCCCGTTTGGTAAATTGGTTTCCGATTTTTTTTGGCCGAGATATTCAATTTTTTGTCCGGAAAGAAAAATTGCAGGGTGCCCCAAACTTTTGGCCAAGGGTGCATATATATATATATAATATTTTTCAATGTATTACTTTTCACAGCATAGCGTTTCCGCTTTTTACAACGAACTATCCTCAATACAACTATAACTATATTATTTCATTTCATCTTAGCAGCATTTCCTCGACACATGGCTGCCACAGCTTGCAGTCTTTTATCACGCACGTTTTTTTTCATAAACAGCCCTTCAAATCTCATTTGAGTTGCCATTTTCACGGTTTTTGGTTTATAAAGGATGAGATTTCGCGAAACACTGGTACTAGGGCGTTCGACGCTAGTAATGGAGGAGAATCGCGCTGTTGTCACAACCACAGCGCCGCTGTCCATACGTGTAGGAGACTAATCCATGCATGAGGTATAATTGTGTAGGACCACGAAGGAGTAATAAGGAGACCGAACTCTTGTGGTGCCCTTGGTTCAAAAGTGGCAGCGATTTCTGTATGGAAATGAGGCAATCCGCTGCAAGGAGTTGCCCAAAACGGCTGGCCCATGCGCAGTATGTATTATAGCTGTCCTTGTCTTTCTCGCTGGAAGTACGAGTGAGAGCGGCGGTAGGATATGAACAGTGAAATGAGCTAATGGGGTTATGGTGATGTGTTCTGAAAATTATTATGAGCACTATTCAAATCATTAGTTGTGTTATTTTTTTAAGATCCATGAATAAACATGGATAGATTGTGAAGTAAAAAATCATGAGTAAGTAAATAGTAAAATAAACTGGAGGCAAATAGAATGTATGGAAGCGTACGCTCGAAAAGAGTGAATGCATAGCAAAGTATGGGATTCAAGTTATTAAAGCTTACAGTATTTGAAACAATAAAATATTATCTAACAGTCACAAAATAATAGTGGATTAATGTTGCAGACATGAATAAAAAATTCAAGAAGACTAGCCCGGAATTTGATTTCCAGTATTTGAGAAGAAAACTGAACTCGTCAATTTTATCTTCATCGTACTGGAGTTACACGAAATGATATGAGCATTTCTGGGCCCTGCAAAAGATCGAGACTGATTTCAGCATCAGAAAAAGAGTTGCTGTCTTACCAAACATGCATGTCGAAATATATTTTACGAATGAAATCGTGCCACTTACACAATTTATAACTATTGTGAGTATAGATCAGTGTATTGCTCTTCTGAAAATCGTTTATGAAATGCCAGTGTCAAATTATTGAAATGTTGGACACTTTTTACAATCGTTGACATGATTGTATATAATTTTTGTAAATTTCTTCATCAACATACCAACATTGTCATTAGCGTAAAATACTTTTCAAATGCGGTAATACGGATTAATTATACATGAACTTTTTTCTTTTTTTAATACCAAAGAAAATAGTGTATAGTGAAGTTAAATTTGCTAAACATGCATTGGTGAAAAAATGGTTTTACGAGCAAAACGTTTCAAAAACATTGCAAAAATGAGTATGTTTGCATGTTTTTGTGGGGTGTGTGTCCCAGTACAGAAGGCTTGACAGTGTTTCTAATCAATTTCTTGTATTTATTACAAGTTTTGTTTTCTTGAAATGTGCCTATACATGCATTTCATTTACACAATTTTTGTACCAATTGAAAATGATTCAATAAACGTTTTTTTACAAACTGTGCTACCATTATTTTTTGGTAATTTGTGATTTACTAATCATTATAATAAATAAGTCTTATTTTTTAAGTGGCACACACTTTACGTGGGTTCTTATACCCGGGGATCACCAGAAAGTACCTTCAGTTCACACAAAAACTCTTTTTTTTATAACGCTCGTGGTTATCTGATCAAAGTTCATAACCCAAATTTTCCTTTGCATAACGCCAATCAAATCGAGACGTCATACTCTCACTCATCGTTCCGTGAGAGAGGCAGGGACAGCTATAAAGCATACTGCGCATGGTCCAGCCGCTTTGAGGCTACTCCTTTCGGCGAATCGCCTCATTTTCATACACAAATCGCTGCCATATTTTGTGTACAGAGTTCGGACTCCTTACTACTCCTTTGTGTACAGGACATATAGAGTGTACAAGCTCTGTCAAAAATTTACAACCAACAGGTCTGGAAACTAGATGAAATTTCGGTGGTGGGGGTGACTCGGCAATTGAGACCGAATTTTTGGTGTCGCTGGTATCGAGGGGTGTTGTTTTGATGGTGAACACATAACTTGTGTATTGTATGATTCCACGTACAGTGGGTAAGAAAAAGTATTTGCACACCTCGTGTTTTTCGAAAATTTTTATCGAACTGTTAATTTTTCTTCGAAAGAAAAAAAACCTAAAGTATTTTTTTTCGCAGGATAATTTGAAAAACACGAGGTGTGCAAATACTTTTTTTACGCACTGTATATTGTTACCACGTAATACAGTCAGTCGAGTCTTATAACAGATATAATCAGCAATCATTTCCGTGCGCTTATATTAAATGTGATGCCGAAGTTCTGCGTTGTACCAAAGTACAATACAGGCTACAAAAGCCTAAATGTGAAACGGTCAGTTTTCAAAGTGCCAACGAATAGTGAACGGTTCGAAAAGTGGAAAGCCTCGGTTCCCGTCGAGAAATTAATGTTTTCGCATTGTTATTGTGAGAAGCATTTTTAAGAACGATACATTCTGCGAAAGTACATAAAACATGACGCAAATGGGAAAGTTATTGCAGAGGTAAGTTTCAGTGTTCGTAATTTATACAGTGGAGTTAAATATATTATCGTTATTATGTAGGTTAGGCTGTAACGCGAATGCGTGGCTATTATTGTCTCTGTCGCACACAACACCCCTCGATTGCAGCGATTCTAGCGCCGAGCTTGGGCAAAGGAACCATGTGAACTAATGGAGTTTCCAGACCCGTATGTAAGTCCGTGGAATGACCTTAACACTATTTTGGAAAGATTATATCAATGTATTGAAAAATGCCCAATTTGAATTTTAGATATAACGTAAAATCACTCACAACGGGCATAATATGTAGAACAAGCCCCAATATTTCTTATAAAAAGTATTTCCTTTTAATTAGTGTTTCACTTGAATTCTTCTAATAGTCAACTTTCTTAGTCATTAGCGTAGCCAGGACGGGCCAAGGCCTGGCACGCCTCCCCCCACCCTCTGGAAGAATTCCCCGAAAAAAATCAATCCAAAATAATTAAAGTCAAATAATTGATTAATTTTATTTAAGTTTCACCCAAACAGGCATAAAAACGAATGTAATAAAACTTCTACCATTGGCTTCGTTGTAATTTTGTAATTTGTATAAAAAGTAACAATTTCATTACGTAATTTAAATAGATATTCAACTTTCACAATTAAGTCAACTGTAAGCAAAAGCAATACATTAGATTTGCCGATCGATACTCCATGAGAAAAAAGCTGGAAGATCAACATATACTACCAAGTAGTAGATAATATTGTAAATTTAAAAAGCCAATTTGAGACTCAACGGTTAGCTTACGCAATTGATGCATTTTTTCACTGAACATGAAGAACGCAGAGGATTTCATCAATAATTATCGAAAAATCTTAATAATTTATACATCAGCCATAGATATTGAAGCAATGGCCATGAAAAAACATACTTCAATTTAACCCTTTGTCACTAATTTTTCCTTTAGTGCCTCTCAGGTGGCACTCTCAGAGTGCCACCATGGCACAAAGGGTTAAGAATGAGAAAATACCTGCTAAATATTTAAGAAAGCATATTAAAAAGGAGTACTGCCCTAACTTATATAAACTTTTCCTAGCAACGATAGTACACCCAGTACGCTCCGTCGGCTGTGAGAGAAGTTTTTCTGTCATGAGACATAAAAATGTAGCTTTAAGGCCTTATATACGCGATTTTGCCGATTTTCGAAGGTACTTTTCTAGACGCGGTTAAAAAAAAATGACGCATATATTGACAACATTTTCTTTACAGATCATTTATGCACATGGTTAAGTATATGTAAAAAAAAATCAAAAATATTAACAAATGGCGGAGATATAACATAATAAAGCAATGTATTTTTTTTGCGCGTGCGTTGATGGTGAAAGTTCTCGGCATCGATGTGGGTGTCTGAAAAAAAATGAACATATTTATAATTGCATAATGAATGTATCTTCAGTGTGAACCAACAATATTATTTTTTTAAATTATTATAAAAAAATTCGAAACTTAAAATTTTTTGATGATACTAAGAATATGTTGTAAAAATTTCAAAGCGATCTAAACCTTCGTTCAAGAGTTAGAACTTTCACAAGGTTAAAAAAAGTGAATCGTGGAAAAACGGCTTTGAAGTTGGCGGTCGGGCGCGCCGCGCGGTATCTATTATAAATGCAATCTTACCTTATTTAATAGCATCCTGGAATTTTTCAATTCTGTAAAGCTTAAAATATTCCGAACCGTTCAGGCTAATGGAATAAAAAATAAATGAAAAATGAAAAATTTTGAAATTTTTCGCGTATATAAGGCCTTAAAACACAATGTTCAGGAAGGATTTTTTCATATGTGACTGCTGAATATAGAGAATGACATTGCTAAAAAAAATTCCTGCTGAAAAAGTGTTGGTCCGATTGGCAGAAAAAATAGAAAACCGAGACTTATTTAATTGAATACCTCCTGAAAGTGATGTTTGAAGACTGGTAACTAAATTGAAGAATGATTAAAGATTAGTTGATCATTTTTAAAGGTATTGTAACAGTTTGTTAGTTAATGTTAATATGGACGCGTCATTAAGGCAAGTTTGATATTTCATGTGTGTTACGTGATTAACGACGTATCAATTTGTTTAAAAAAAAAATGATTGTGATTAAAACCAGTTTTCGTCAGGCCCTTAGGCCCCGCCCAGAAAAAAATGCTGGCTACCCCAATATTCGTGGGGCAAACCTCTTAGGAATTGTTATGCCATGGCTGACGATTGCGACAAGATTTCAGGTACTTGATACATAATAGTACTAGCATGCAGTTTGCCAAAAATGGGTCAACGGAATGAAAAACAAAGAAAAATTTTGGAATCTTAATTCTGTGCTATTTTTCATGTATTCTCTTATTGGTTCTGAGAGAAAAACAAGGTCCTACAAAAACGCACCAAAATTGCGATTTAAAAATACTATAATTTTGCAATGGGTTTAGTTGATCCTGAATTTTGCATTCAGGCTTCAGTGAAGTAACTATGCATATCCAATTTTCATCATCATGGTACCATTTCCATAACATGCCTATATAGCCTTAAAGAAAAATAGATTAACCTTCACATAAAGTTTTAGAAAACACTGAGGCATCATTTGTCGGAAATTATGACGATTTAATGAAGAGAGGATCTCTTTGAAAGTGAAAAGGAACGAGAATTTCTTTTTTCACTTTTTCTATTTACCACAATTCTATTTAAGGCATCAGTCTCCATCTGTGGCACATATTTTGAAGAATTTTTTTTTTCATAATAAAATTTATCTCTATATTTTAATTTTTTTATAAATAAAAATAGAAGTTTCAAAGTACAAGAAAAAATGTTAAAATTTTTTTTTTAAATTTATCTTGGTGTTCTGGCTGCCCGAAGTTAACCCTGCTTTCACCTTGTTGACACGAAATTTTAACATTGGAGCATCTGAAAACAAAAAGTCGAGTATTTTATTATTATATAAAGTGGAGTTGTAGTAATAAGTACTCAAAACTTTCACCCCCGATAAAAAGAAAACAAAATGCTGCCCTTTTGAATTTTTCAACTGTTTTTTTACAACTTAAATTGTTTCAAAATAGGATTAAATATAAGGTGTAGTAAAAAGAAATCCATTATTTTGGCAATAGATGGCTTTAGTAATCTGTATTTCGCGTCGAATAAGTGCGATCAGATTACGCTAGATGGCGTTAGAAAGATAAGATTTCGTACTGAAATAAACATCTCAGACAGTTTTGTGATTACTTGACTCAATATTGTTTGAGCGCGCGTCAAAGATGGCCACCAGCAAAGTGAAAATACGCCATATTTTACAGTTTTTCTTCGATAAAGGCGAAAACGCAAGCCAGGCGACTGAAAATGTGAATAGTATTTATGGTCCTGATACTGTAACAGCCAATCACGCGCAATTTTGGTTTCGTCGATTCCGTTCCGGTAATTTTTATGTCAAAGATGCACCACGCTCTGGAAGGCCAATTGTCGAAAATGTCGATAAAATAATGGAAATCGTCGAGTCCGACCGTCATGTAAGCACTGTTTCGATTATCCAGGAGCTAGATATTGCACAAAAAACCATTTGGAACCACTTGAATAAGGCTGGATACAAAAAGAAGCTCGATGTATGGGTGCCACACGAGTTAACGCAAAAAAACCTCATGGACCGAATTTCCATCTGCGAATCGCTGCTGAATCGCAACAAAATCGACCCATTTCTGAAGCGGATGGTGACTGGTGATGAAAAGTGGGTCACTTACGACAACGTCAAGCGAAAACGGTCGTGGTCGAATTGCGGTGAGCCGGCGCAAACGGTGGCCAAGCCAGGATTGACGGTCAGGAAGATTTTGCTGTGTGTTTGGTGGGTTTGGCAGGGAATCATCTACTATGAGCTGCTACCCTACGGCTAAACTCTTAATTCGGACCTGTACTGTCAACAATTGGCCCGTCTGAAGGAAGCAATCGCGCAGAAGCGGCCAGCTTTGGCCAATAGGAGAGGAATTGTGTTCCATCAGGACAAGGCCAGGCCACACACATCGATAGTGACTCGCCAGAAGCTCCGGGAGCTTGGTTGGAAGGTTCTTATGCATCCACCTTATAGTCCGGATCTGGCACCAAGTGATTACCACCTGTTCCTGTCTATGGCGAATGATTTTGCTAGTGAAAAATTCGCCTCAAGCGAAGCTTGTGAAAATCGACTGTCCCAGTTTTTTGCCAATAGGGACGAGGGTTGCTATGAGAAAGGCCTAATGAAATTACCTTCAAAGAGGCAACAAGTTATCGATCAAAACGGTGCATATTTGACCTAAATCAGATCATTCTAACTATACTAAATAAAGCCTTCAATTTCATGCAAAAATAATGGATTTCTTTTTACTACACCTTATATTAATGAACTTTTATACCCTTAGTAGGGCTCGAAGAGATACATGCATAGAATAATCCTTGTAAATTTGCGCCTAATCGGTGCAATAGGTTTTCCAAAATCATGTCGACACGGTCGTAAAAACATCGTTTTGAGAAAAACGCTTTTAAAGTTTCTCTTGTAAAAATGTACATAAAACTTTTAAAAAAAGCCTCTTACCTCAATCAGCAATGCCTGGTACATACAGTCGCGTGCAAAAGTTTCGGGCCAACCTTTTTTCCTCAGTTATTCGATAAAGTATTTAATGCCTGAACCTCTCCATCATTTCAAATATTTGAGGGAGCTATGATATGCATAACAGCGTGGTATATTATTTTGTTTGTATAGTGTATGGTTTGTGTACAGCGTCGAACGCGTTCGGTCAGTGTGCAAAAATATTGGGCCGCTGTCTCACCTTCTCCAGCCAAACGGTTTGTTTACGGTTTCCTCCGTGCTTTCTTTCGCGTTAGTTCGAAACATAAAGAACTATGAAAAAATCAGTTCTATTTCTGCCGCAATGGCGAAACACACAAAAACTGAGGTCCGCGAAGTTGTGTTAAAACTATTTGAAAAAGGAAAGAGTTCTCGTGATATTGCAAATACTCTATCTATTGGGAAAAGCACAGTAAACCCCATTATTGCGAAATATAAATCAACAAATTCGTTGTGTGATAAAAGTCGAAGCGGTAGACCACGAAAAACTTCAAAACGCGTGGACAAAATCATTAAAAGAAAGTGCGTCATAGATCCGCGAAAAACTGCAGCAATAATTTCGGGAGAATTACGCAGTGAAAATCTTGCTGATATCAGTCGGAGTACGGTATCCCGACGTCTGAAGGCTATAGGATTGATTGGGCGCGTCGGTGTAAAGAAACCACTCATTAGCACAAAGAATAAAAAGGCTAGATTGAATTTTGCCAAAAAATATCAACATTGGACAGTATCGAATTGGCGGAAAGTTCTTTTTTCCGACGAATCCAAATTTCAATTGTTTGGAAGTGATGGTCGCAAGTATGCAAGTCGTCCAGCAGGTACCAGATACGATGTACGATATCAAATTTCAACTGTAAAACATAGTGGCGGAAATGTTAAAGTTTGGGGAGCATTTTCTGATAACGGTATTGGTCCGCTAATAGAAATCCAAGGCAATATGGACGCTATAATGTATCGAAATATATTGCAAGACCATATGCTCCCATTAGCAAAGAAAAATATGTCGAATGGGTGGATATTTCAACACGACAATAATCCCAAACATGCTTCGCTTCTTGTGAAGAATTTCCTTGAAAGCCGCAAAGTCCGCCTTCTCGACTGGCCCTCGCAGTCACCGGATTTAAATCCGATTGAACATGTGTGGCAAGAGCTCAAGGTTCGCATTGGAACGAAGAATCACTCCAACAAGACGGAATTATGGGATCATTTGCAATATGAGTGGGAAAAGATGCCACACGATCGCATCTCACAATTAATTGCGTCTGTGCCCCGACGATGTGCTGCTGTAATCACTGCTAAGGGCGTGGCAACGAAGTATTGACTCTAGAGAGAAAACTAAACCATGTTTTGTTATTTTTATAATGTTTTGTTTTTTGTTTTCATATGCAATAGTATATGGCCCAATACTTTTGCACAGTCATTAAATAAAAACTGTTGGATAATTAATTGTTAAAGAGTGATATTACTGTTTATACCGCATTTGTTTTTTTAATATCAAGCATCTCGACGCCAATTATAAGTGTCCTCACTCGTTTGTATTTCCCGTACCATCATATTTCTATGCAATATCCACGAAAAATAGGGTGGCCCGAAACTTTTGCACGCTACTGTATATTATTCCTTCAGCTTCCTCAAAAGCTTCACTTTTTTGGACCTCTGTTCTGCAAGCTTTGAACGCTCAACACGGCAGTTGCGCACTGAGTGCGCAGAGACGCTTCTATTGTATCACTCTTTTTAGTCCCTTATTGGTCACGCCGACCTAAATAAAGTTCTCTACCATATTTCTACAGGTATTTAATATACGAAACTGATGTTTGTAGAAAAACAAAAATTTCCGAAAATAGACTGATACTGATTCCTTAACACAAATATTTTATTTTTAATAGAATTGAAATTAAAATAGAAAAAACGTTTTCTATTTATTCATTATTATTTCAATTCTACAACACAATTCCATTTAACACAATAACATATTCTCTTTCATTCTTTATATTTATTCACTTTCATTATTATCCATAACATTTTTTGCAGATTCAGGTTGTAGATGTCTGATTAGTATTTAAAATACTTTTAAGAGATTTTCGTAGCCTAGATTTGTCAAAAAATGTAAGGCGGTTGATACGAATTCATTTTTAAAAAAGAACAAATTTAAATCAATAAAAAATTAGTGAAACTTCTATATGACGAAATAAGGAGACGACGGAAATATAACACTACGAAAATTTTGATTCATCAGGGTCAAGTTTTCAACGAAACATTTCGAATGTGGGTTTTGAACACACCGCCACAAAAATATCGCTAATTCAAGAAATAATAGTCAATTCCCAATAGACTTAACAGCCAAACGAGCGCTTTGACTTTGGTCAAGTTCATTTGAAGGTCACGGAGAAAACTCACCTCAACTTTTCGAATCGATCGGGATTCTGTTGAAACAAATTCACAATATTCATATTCTTTCCCGTACTGTCATAGTACTCTTGAAGCTTTATCCACGCCGCGTCTTCCGTTAATTTTCCCTTGATATCCATATTTCTTCTTTCAGAGACGTTGGATCTTTGTCGACTGAAAAACTTTGCGCGCAGTGGAATTTAAACGAGTTACCTACGTTTGCGAAAGCCCAACTAGGAGTCACGAACCCTCGAGTCTGACCGGCTGACCTTCAAGCCAACGAGTGATAAACCATGATAAATGACAATGTGAAAAGAGATGAGATGGCGAACGTCCGAAAACGGGATCTTTGGCAGTTGCGCCGGCGCAGCGTTGCCGCGCTGCGGCCGATTGGGAAAGATGAAAATTCGTGTCACTTCACACTGTCGGTATTGCAGATGCAGGAGAAAACTTGGCCCTAGACGAACCACATTTCGGGCAAACGAAGAGAACGACCATGGAGCCTAGATACCAGGAGGTTCAGCGCAGGGGGGTGACACTCGTATATATTCCCTTAACATTCGATGTCCCCGTTATTGTCGCCACGTAAACTAACCCACCATGCGGCGATAGTAGTCGCCCGCATGACCCCCACTCCGCAAAGCGCCTCTCCGTATTATTTCGTCATCTTTTTCGTCGCGCGGACCAAGTCGATATTTTTTTTCGTTTTCTCGATCTGTCGTTGTTCTCGACTAAAAAAATCGTAGTGTGGTGTTACAACGTGATAAAATAATAAACAATTTTAGTGTAGCGATAAAATAAAAAACAATTTTTGTGGTTTTTGTGCTTATATTTAAGGCCAAGTGTCACACCGACCAAGCGGCCATGAGTGCGAGAGAGATAGCTGATTTGCAGATTCCCAATGATTTCTGAAACGGTTAATTTTTGGGAAAAAAGAAAAGAAACACGTTCCGCTCTGCTGAACGACGAACAACCGCTTTCTCTTCTTTTGCCGGAAATATGATCCGTCTAGGAGAAAACTTGGCAGTAGGATTTTTACCGACTGGACGTGTGACACATGGCCTTAAGAATGCCTGCGTGCGTGGTCCTTGGCCGCACGTCAGGTTATCAATCAAACAAGGAAAAATCGCATTTTTTCAATGTACCAAAAGATCCAGAAGCGGATGCAGCAATATTCTGCACGTCACAAGGCAGAACAAAAAAAAAGCAATCTCGACAAGAAAAAAATTGCAAAATATTGTACAACGTGACGAGTCCATTATTTAAAAAAAAATAATGTTATCTGTTTATTTCGTTTAATAAATATTTTTATAATACATCATATTTCAACAAGTTTAAATATTGCATCCCTCCCCATATACACATATACTTTTAAATTCTAATCTAAATAATGAATTAACCAAACGCGTCAAATGCAAATTATGCAGACGCTGCGCGACTGTAGTGGGGGTCATGCGGGTGACTACTAGCGCCGCATGGTGGGTTAGTTTACGTGGCGACAATAACGGGGGCACGGTAGACCCAGCAGTGCCAGGGGGCTGGTTCAGCGCCAACGCAAAGTCACTGAAAAAAGCGTCCCCAAAAATGGCTCGAAGTGATGGCGCTGGGGTGCAGCGGCACCTATATATGAGGCTTGGTTTCCAGCAAGGTCAAAACCCTCACTATTTTTCAGAGTCCTGCAATTTTTTTATTATCAAAAGGTACCGACTAGGAGTGTTTGTGATTTTTTTCAGATCTTTTTTATGAGTCCTGCTCTAGATATCTCAATTTTTGAAAAATGAGAATCCGTTTTCAACTAGATGTACCTTAAAAACTATGGCCCAGGCAAAAAAAATTATCGGATAAAATATTTTCGATTTTGAATGAACTTTAGACTTTAACAATAAAAAAAAAATGTTCGTACAAAAATTATATAATAAATAAAAAAAATCGATTTTCAAAAAGTATGTCACGTTTGATTTTGCTCTAAATTTTTCTGAATTTTCTGTTGTTAGTGTGGACATACAGAAAAAATTGGTATCATGGGCCGCGTACTGGTTTAGAAGATACGGGCCGATTTGCATTTTTTTTGTTGTTATTCATCTTATCTTTAGTTGTATCAGTCTGATTTGAATTAGTAGTGGGCATAACTGAAAAATAACACGATAAGATGAAACTTCAAGCAGCTTCGGATGGTGTAATTGACGATTTCGAAATTTATTGCATTTCTAACTTTTAAATACTAGGTAAGAAAAAACACAATGTTTATGACAAGTGAACGTTTTTTATTGCCCAGTATTAGCAAATCTTGTGAATTATTATATGTTTGTCATCCGTCGAATATAATTTCGAAGTGATCGTGCCGTGTGTTCCCGGAATGAAAGCATGTTGCTTCTGGGATTTCTTGAGGGGGAAGATTTTTTTGAACCTTCCGTCGAGCATGTTTTTTTGAATCGGAATAATCCGTCTCAGTCGAAAACCTCACATGCGCTGCCGGGAAATTGGTCGGTAAAGCTGCCCAATCAAATAACTCTGCCGGAGTTGTTATTTGGCGAGACACAGCCAACTGCAAGCTGGCTCTTGACGCAAGGCGTTTAATGGTACCTCCGATACCATCGCATGGACCTTTGCCATGAGCCGTTTAGAAAAAATGCCATTCCGCCGGCACACCAAAATCATCCTCGTGATAATAGAGGTTGGCGAAATTTTTGAAATTCTTGTACTGTTGAGGAGCCCCGTCCGAGAAATAAAATAATCGCAACGGATGTTGTGAAATCGATTTCATGAAATCGTTAATAATCCGGCTGAACGTATATACCGCAACCGCATCGTGTTTCAAACAGTCAGAAATGATGACAAGACTTCTGTGCATCAAATCTCCGTTTTGACGAAAGTATATAACGACAGGGTTTATCGTGGCCTGATTATTATTTCAGTGGAATCTTGGGAGCGCTTCTTGAACCACGAAAGCGTAATTTTCGGCGAAATCGCAAATGACGATGAACTGCCCTTCATTCAAACTCGATTTCAAAGTTTTGAGATACTGAGATTGCTGTTTGGCGATAAAAGCATGTCGTTGCAAGCAAGCCGCTTTTTCGCAGAGCTCGTCTACAAAATCTGACGCATTTTGAATCTGAGTTTCAAGAGTCTTTCTAGGTTTAGACATCCACTGCTTGAATGTAATCGTTTCGATATCGTTTTCGTCAAAGAGTAGTACGAAAAATTCTCTTATCTGTTCGATTCCTGGACAGTTCGTACAAGTACGGTGCGACAGGAAAATGTCACGGTAGTCGGTCGTCGGCGTCAACGATCCAAATTCGTCGTATGAGCGCGATCTAGCGGCTATCTAGGCTGTGCGAAGGACCATCTGAGGAGCCTACGAAACGCGAGACACTTCGCCGTTCATATCGAAAGGGAACGGGTCGTCACCTCCCGCGAAATTGTCTCGTCTCATTGTACCGCGCGTAATTTATTATTGTACACTGTCTTGTAATAGAAATTGTCACTCGTTCAAGTGCTGATCGAGGAAGGTTGTCAAAGGTACCCAGTCAAGGGAGTTGTGCGACAGCCGGAACGAATGGAATTGTATCTCACGTAAAATAAAGTAAGTAACGTCAATCAGGCCTATTTTCCATTGGAGCGACTTCGGTCCGTCCGAAGGTCTGCAAATTTTATTATCCTTGCAAATTCTCCTTTGGGGTCACCCAATCGAACCAATCGAGCTAGTTGAGCGAATTTGTTGTAAAATATATTAGTTTTGTAGAGCTAATTGGCGCCCAATTACGGTAATTATTATTGGAATAAAGAGCCCTGCCAGCCACTGACCCCGGCCGCGGCAGGTGAAGGCTTTCAAATAAACGAGTGAAACGTTTATAAAAAGAGAGCGGTCTCAGCGGAGATGGCAGTTAGTCTCAGGATTCGGACACATCATCATGTTCAGGCAGTCGTCGTAATTATTGATCGTAGGCATCACATTTTTCGTGAGTTGCGCCGCGTTACAGCCTACAACAAAAAAAATTAATAGTATTATGAATCCTAGGATCCCCAAAATGTGCTTATAGAATCTCAGTAGGAATTGTAATTACCCAATAACATCAATTTAACATTTTGATGAATGGCACAAACGCAACTGGTATGCGTGCCGCTTGCACCAGCCGATACACAATACTGAGGACGCAAAGATGCGAAGATCGAAAATCCAACGATGACACCTGGGTGATTTTTCTTAAAAAGCTCGTATAGTTATTTCAAATTAGCCAAAAGAAGACGTTTCTGATAGTGAACTCTTGAGCCATTTGCTTCTTTCACCGAGATATAATCTTTTTTTCCTGGCATAGTGGCACTCACTTCATCATCTACATAGAACTTGCGAATTTTTTCTAACGTATCGAGAGGTAAAGAACCACCTAATATGAAAATGAAATAAAAATCTCTTTGTTGTAATACACAATTAATATCGAGGAAGTTTAAAATTTGCATTTTTTGTTTACCGTTAAAACTATTTTTATTTTTTTTAAACAATTACACTGTAAAAACTAATTAATTCGTACCATGTTTTCGTTCCGGCGTAAATAGGATCCCTTCCGTAGATTTCAGTGTCTTAGCTAACCCGATCAAATACACGGAACTCGTTGGAAACTCGGACTGGATCTTCGAAACTGACCAGCTGGTTGGCAGAAGCGTTAAAATGTGGATTTTTTCATTTTTTTTCGTATATGTATTTTCAAATTTTTCTCGCATATCCTGTAACATTTCCATCAACGCAACTTTGTCTGGATTTGAGTTTTCAGTCTCAACGTGTAATGCTTGCTTCAATGCATTCAATGATTTATCGAGTTTTTCCGTGACCCACGATTGTATTTTTATTTATTTTTTTGGGATTGGCGACTGCTCAAGAAGTTGGAGCGCAGCATTAACACGCACAAGCTGACACTCAGATGGTGTATCCGAACTTTGAGACGACGACTCCGTCGAGGTTTGCGAGAGTTCTAGGACACAAGGTTTAATTACGTAAGCTAGGAACTAAATTACGATGTTTTCATATAAGTTGACTAAAAAAATGTATAATAAAACTCGTTTTCTATATACGTACCAACTGGCGTATCAACATTTGGAGAGTCGAGAATGTGTCTTCTGTACTGCCGGCATATGTAGGTGTTATTATCGATATTATCGAATCCTTTCGCCAACATTGGAACCGAAGGACGTCGTAAATCATTTTTTCTAGCTTCACCGTCGTGTAAACGAAATGGGTTACAACAACGACCGAATTGATTCGTGCCTGAAGCCGATACCATAATAAATAATAAAAAAAAAAAAAAAATCTCGATCAGAATTATTAGGCCGGTCAACGATTACACGTTTTTTCGTAAGCACTGAGTAATCACTTTGGTTAATAGATATTTGAATCGCCGATCAATTTAATCCGTCACTGATGATTGGAATATTTATCGTGATTTCCGGTGAACTTGCACTACCATAACATACTTGCACCGTCAGAAGCCGAAAAGTAAAGATAAAGGTTATGTAATTTCACATACAATCATAACATCGAAACCGGCCAAGGAAATACGGGAACGTTTACTTCCGACCTTGCCGCCGGTGTCGCGTCGTTCGGGCGGGGAATTTGAACATTTGAAAAAATCAATCTTATAACATACAAAAAACTTTGATATATTTTTTTATGTGAAATTCAAAGTTTCTCCCAATTAATCATCCAATTGATATCAATATAAAAGATTTTAAAAAAAATGCAAATCAGCCTGTATCTTCTATACCAGTTCGCGGCCTATCTTGCCAATTTTTTCTGTATGTCTACATTAATAACAGAAAATTTAGAAAAATTTAGAGCAAAATCAAACGTGACATACTTTTTGAAAATCGATTTTTTTCATTTATTATAGAATTTTGGTACGAAAAAAAATTGTTTTATTGTTAAAGTCAAAAGTTCATTCAAAATCGAAAATATTTTGTCCCATAATTTTTTTTGTCTGCGCCATAGTTTTTAAGGTACATCTAGTTAAAAACTGATTCTCATTTTTCAAAAATTGAGATATCTGGAGCAGGACTCATAAAAAAAAATCTGAAAAAAATCACAGACACTCCTAGTAGGTACCTTTTGATAATAAAAAAATTGCAGGACTCTGGAAAATAGTGAGGGTTTTGACCTTGCTGAAAACCTGTGGAATGCCTCATATATAGTAATATATTGGTCAACGAGGTAAAGTGATCGGATGAGTTTCTAACCTCACGACAGACCGATCGTGACCACGGTCTTACATACAGGTCTGGAAACTCTGCCAGAATTCGCATGGTGAGGGTAGGCCGCTTACGGACGAAAATATTCGTTGAGAATTGACACTACGCGGCGCTGAAATCTTGCCCCCAGTTGAACATAACCACCAAAAATAATTTTGTAAACAAAAGCGACTCATTAGTGGATTTCCTGTGCTATTGACTTATCGAAAGTGAAAAAATGCCAAGAATCTGTGTTGTGCGGGGGTGAAAAACTGGAAGCAGAATTGAATGATCGAAGCACTCGTTATTTCGCGTGTTGTAATAATAAAATGCGACGTGGTATAAATGATTTCATCATTTTGTTATTTACCCATAGTTCGAAACCTTTACCAACGACCAAAAAACCGATAAAAAAATAAAAACATTTATTTAAAAATTAATTAGAATTTTTATTTGAGAGAAAGAAAATAATGACATACAAAAACAATACAATCTGTATAAATAATTAATACATAACCAGAAACCTATGCAAATGCAAAAAAAAAGCCCACTCTTCGGGGATCGAACTCGGCTCCTTCAAAACGGTAGCTCAGCACCCTATCCGTGCGACTACCATTATCTTTACATGAATAAGACAGTTTTCTAATATTTAAGTTATAGCCACGCTTGGGGTTTAATTAGATTTGGCGGCTTGTTGGGTTGGTTCACCGCTTAATTTTATTCATTATAATTAGCTATATTGGTAGATATACCACCAATATATATATATACTGCAGAACCTATAATTGAAATGAGGTGTTACGGAGACAGGCAGATGCAGAGTATTGCGGCATTAGCTCTGTCTTTTTTCAATACCTCTGTCTGCCCCCGTACCACACTTCGCCGGCAACTCTTTTAAGATAGCAGCGCTCCTAGCGGCCAGTGCATTAAAAAATTTTCGTCAGTAAGCGATCCCCCCCAACCGACGGAGTTTCCAGACCTGTATGTAAGACCGTGGTCTCCCTGCGCCCGATGTTGACCAGTCTATGGGTACTATTTCGTCATTATGATAATACTCAACCGGAAGTTGAAACCGTTTTATAGTGTAGTGGTTTAACTACACGGTGAAGTTCGAATTTTCGATTCGACATCAAATTTCAGTTTTCCAACGACCTTAGTTGGATGCGTGAGCAGCAAAACCGTTATCACCGTACTTCCGGTCGACCGTCTCCATAAGATGACGTGCTTCACTAACTCAACGTGCACGACTTTGCAATTTTATTACGAAAAAACTGAACGGTCAATATAGTTCAAATTTTTCCAAAGGGTGCATAACGTATTCGTCAACATCATATAAATAGGATGGAAGCTTGCTTTAAGATTCTTCCAGACTCACAACACGGTTTCAGACCAGGACTTGGAACCGCCAGCCAACTCACCAGAACAATACATTTCATCCAAAAATCGATAAACGAAGGAAAGACCTGCCACGCTGTCTCGCTAGATCTTTCTAAAGCGTTCGATTGCATAAATCACAACGCACTGATACATAAACTCACAGAGAAAAATATTGATATTAGTATAATAAAAATGGTTGAATCGTATCTAACTAATAGAAAATTGCAAGGAAAATTCCTCAACTCTGAGGAATTTTCCTCAACTCTGAGTACTGGGTCACAGATTTCCTTGTTCCTCAACAAGGAAATCTGTGACCCAGTACTCCAACCCCACGGCGTCCCACAAGGATCGGTGCTAGGTCCGATAATTTTCAATCTATACATATCTGACGTTCCACACTCCGCTGATCTTAGCTCCCAGTACGCCGATGATCTAATGAAATTGAACAACGGACACTCTCCACAACATGCAAAATATCTTGCCGAGAGAAACACCCAAGAGTTATTCGAATACTATCATAAATGGGGACTGAAATGTAACACGGGCAAGACACAAGCCATAATCTTTGGACGACAACACCGCACATGCGCCAAACGCAGCATCAACATCGAAGACCCACAGACTCGAAATATCATGACGATAGAAGCAACGAGATAATTGAGCTACCTCGGAATTACCATATCGAGGACACTACAAATAACACCGCATTCCTCCAAAAGACTAGCAATCACAAAATACGTTATCAACTGCCTCCAAGGAATCATAGGGAGATACTCAGAAGTCGATGCATACGTTAAAATGCGTGTGATCCGTGCGTGCGTTCTGCCGTCCATAAACTATGGCACGGAATGCCTGTTACCACTATATAACAAAACGGCACAAAAGAAATGGAGATCTGCTACAAAAAAACACTAAAACAGGCTGCCGGACTACCAATATCTTTTCCAACAGAAGATCTCTGGCAGATGACTGGTGAAAAACCGTTCCTGGTATGCCTCAGACAAGTACACCGAGAAGGGCTAGAAAAGCTCCGCAATCACGCATGTCCTTACCTGAAAGGACTGACGGCAGACGACCTACGGCCCTACGACAATCCAGCGGCAAAAATAATATACTTTGCCCAGTACCGGAACCCGACCAATGAAGTCTACATCATAATAAACCTCATATCATCTCACTGTAAATATCCATCCAATCACCCAACCTCACTAGAAATAAGGAAAATAATGTCGAAAAACAAATACAAACACTCGTACGTCGAAAGACAACAAGAACACAACCCATATTTTCACATACGACACACTTACTTTCTATTCCATCATAGTCTAGAGACCCTAGGGGCAAGAAACGAAAAACATACTTGTAACGAATGAGATCAATAAATACCTATAGAAAAAAAAACATCATATAAAAATTTCAGGCTCGAAAGTTGGATTCGTCGTAACGCTCCAACCTCCTTAAGGTAGTAATCTCGCTAAGGCGTTTTTCTATAGATTTTTATTTTTATTTTGAGGACTCATTCAGGACACTATTAAATGATTACCTGCAAAATTTCAAAAGGATTCATCGTTCCGTTTGGGGAGCAGTGGAAAATTTCACATTTCACGCAAAAATTTCGAAACTTTTCTACAGATAAAGAAAAAAATCTCAATTACAGAAGAATATATGATGAATTGGGTAAAAGTTCAAGATGGCGGCGCGACAGGCACGCCACGATCCCACTTCGAGCATTTAAATAGCACAGTCGGCTTTCTCAGCTACTTTCTTTGCTCACTGGTGTAAGTATAGTGCCTCACGGTGGCAGCACTGTATGAGAATTATCCGATTGTTCGTACGTCGGTTAGGTGTGCGGATTTTTGGTTACCTTGTAACCCAACTGCGATTTGTGAATTTCTTATTCAAATTGGCCAATATTAATTGGTAAAAAAAATCTCCCTGGTCGCGAGAGTTTTCGATAGAATTGTTTCTCTCACAAAATGGTAAATATTGCATTTTTCGAGCTTACGCTATCCTGTGCGAATGTTTTGTTTACCGCGTCGCGCTTCCCCCTCTCTTCTATCTTTGAGTATTTACGTTATAAGCGGTCCCAGACGTTTTAATGTTTACTCTGAATCACTAATTCCGAGTGATAAGTACCAAATTAACAAAAATATTTAATAATACTCAAAGATCGTGCATTACTGCAAGTAGACACGAAATCATTTTTCTCGCACTAACCTCTAAACGAGATTCCCTCGTTATCAAAATTCCCTTACCAATCTTGTTATCGTTTGTTTGTTTTTTTTTATCATTTTTATCGTCATGCCGGTAGGAAAGACCCTCTGAGAGCTTTAAAGCTTGAATTTCTTATTCAATATACATCGCGAACTGTACGTGTGTAGTTTTTCAAGGTCACAGATCAAGAGGCAATCATTGAAACGTAAATTCTTATTATTGAAATCTGGACTAGTCCTTGAAAAAAAACAACACAGATAGAGGATACTCCAAGATCGAATGGGGTATAAAATAAATATCCTTTAGCCAATTCTTGCAAAAGATATCCTGGGTAACAAGGGAAAATGTGTTCCTTCTCCATTCACCTATTCGGCTTTCCGGTCTTTTCTATTGTTTTACTGCAGTTTGTTTTTACTATTCTTAATGGTTTTACTGTTAGATGAGGTGTTGAACAACTTGATTTTTTTTATAGTCGCACACGATACTGCTTGTTCAACCGGGCAACAGGCCCGAAACCAGGACATACTCGGACTACGAAAGCGTCAACGAGTGTATGGAAGGTAAGCTATTCTGGAGTTATGGTGGAGAGCCCCAAGTATACCAAAATCCTCTAAATGTAACCTGAAACTTTATTGTGGAAATTGCATTGCCATGGGACAATTTAAGGAAACAGCAAAATGAAAATTGCATTTTTATAGGAATTCTGAGGAAACTACAAACTGAGAATAGAATTGTTATTGGAAGTTTTGAGGTAACTGCAGATTCCATTGTTATAGGACGTTGTGAGAAAACTGCAAATTGAAAATTGCATTGGTTTGGAAAGTTTTGAAGAAACTGCAAATTGAACATTGCATTGTTATGGGAAGCTTTGAGGAAACTGTAAATCGAAATTTCCATTGTTATGGAATTTTTTTATGAGACTGCAAATTGAAAATTGCATTGTTATAAAAAGTTTTAAAGAAGCTGCAAATTGAAAATTACATTGGCATGGAAAGTTCTGAGGGAACCATAAATTGAAAATACCATTTTTATGGGAAGTTTGGACGGAGCTGTAAATTTAAAATTGGCTTTTTTTATGGAAAGTTTTAAGAAAACTGCAAATTGAAATCTTTTCTACATTTTATGGATGGCGAAAGATGTAATAGTAATCAATATTGAATGTAGGAAAAATATTTTGAGGCATTACACAAATTACTTTTTGGTGGGATGTATCATAAAGTAACATCAAAGCGTTTCTGTGTGAAAGCCTTTTCCAAAAGTATCCATTGAAATATATAGTGCGTGGAAATAAAAATGAAATTTGTCTAAAATTACAAAGTGCTTTAACTCGAGATATTTCAAAGCGAAGTTAGCAACTTCTACATAGTGCTCATGGTAACTGTGTCTAATTAGGACACTAGCCTATTCTTTTGATATTACGCAAAAACTTGTTTATATACATTTATTTTTAAAAAAAACCAGACAGCAGAGGACTATTATGCCAATGAAATAAATGGGCTTGAAGTTTGCATCGTTGGAATCCAACGATTTTTTTTTGTTCCTTATTCTTATCGAAAATTATATTTTATAGACTTGGGTTGTAGATCGTTCAATAAGAAGCCTAAAAATGTGATCGTCAGATGCTTATGGCTTTAATTTGTCAAAGAAAATTTGGAAAAATCAGACAAAAAATATTTCGTTGCATTCCAACGATGCAAACTTCAACATGATTGAAATAAAAAAATAACATAGTCAACCATTTAGTTTTCGAATTACAATGATGAGAAATATCAAATCTCAACGAAAGTTAGTCACGTGGAGTTGTACGATCGTCACGGAGGTGGACACTTTATAGAATACGAATGTCTTCGCACACACACAATTCTTACATGCATATAGCAGTTCGAGTATCCCTAGCTTTTGTCACGTGTTACGAGGAAAACATTCATGCGCTACACTAGTGTAGCACGAGAACAAGTTAATTGTATTAACGACTCGGTAGTGGATGCGTGCTTGGTGCGGGGCTGCTGCGATCTCCCGTATCAAGCAGTGTTGGCAAGGGTTGAAACTTCAATGGGTGACCCTTCGGCTGTGTACCACTTAGCACGCAGACTGCCGGGTGGGTGATAGTTTTATCGAGTTTCTAATGGTAATGTAGCTAAACCGTAGTTAAATATAGCTGGCAAACGATTTCGTGAAGCGCGAGTGTGGCGTAAAAGGAAAAGGGGTGCGATGGTAAAAGTCAGCAAGGACTTACAGCGAAGCAGTAGAAAGCAATCAAATAAGAGGATTGCGCTCTTACCCTAGCAATGTCTTTTGTCTGTCCCATAGGTGTTTGCAAAATCTACGAGGAACATTTGAAGAGGAGAAATCCCAATACTCCGACGATCACGTACGACATAAGTCAGTTGTTCGACTTTGTGGACGAGCTGACAGACCTCTCTTGTCTGGTATATCAAAAGTCCACCAACACTTACGCCCCGTACAACAAGGATTGGATCAAGGAGAAAATATACGTTCTGTTGCGTCGAGCAGCGGGCCACAGCGAGTAAAATTATACCACCCGAAAGAGAAACAAGAGCATCTAAAGATAACGAAAAAAATCCCATACCTAGGATATACGTTTTTTCATGTACAAGATTCGAAAACAAAGTATAATTACTTTAATGATATCACGTCATCGCTATTGTTCATAACTATGATTAAAGATTAATTAAGTATACGCAATATACGGATGTTTCAATTATAAACCATCGAGCTTCGCTTTTTCATTTAAAAAAATCAAATAATAACCAGATAGATGTTAGAAACTATCGTAGATTCGCCCAATCGACAAACAGGGATATCTGTGTGACATTGACATTCCGGCTGAAAAAAAAAACACTTTTTCAAGAGTAATAAAAATCGATTTTTTATTAAATAATGGAGTTATATAGATTTCAAAAACGCTCGATTGATAACGTTTTGAAAAGATCCTCATTCTGATCCAGCTAAAATTTTGCTCGAACAATTTGAATTTTATACGGTTTGGCAACCTTCTTTGCCCCTGATAAGGGCCATTTCAGTGTTTTTTTTTGAGTTTTTCAGTGTTTGAGTGAATGAAACGTGAAAAAATTGCCGTAGATTCGAAATGTAGTGAAAAATCGACTTCTTTTAAAGGTAGTAGCCTCGCCAAGGCGTTTTACTATAGATTTTTTTTTTGAGGTTTCATTCAGGATACTATTAAGTGATGACCTGCAAAATTTCAAAAGAATTCACCGTTTTGTATTCGAGATATTGGCAAACAAAGATTGCACGGTTTACACGTGTTCTTATGGGGAGCAGTGGAAAATTTCACATTTCACGCAATAACTCCGAAACTTTTGTACAGATTTTTTTTTAATACTCTATTACAGAGGAACATATGAACATATACCCACTTCGGGTAAAAAAAATCATGAATCTTGACCGTCTAGTTTCAGAGGTATAGCGATTTAAATTAAGCAATTTCGAGGAGGTTTGTGATAGAGGAGAGTTGTGACAAAGTCGATTTCTCGGAGCCTATGATCGTTAGCGAACTAGCAAGTCGCGCATTTATTGCTTTTTGGACGCGCCATTAAATGCAGTATGCGCCGACGGCCCACGCGAAACGGTTGCGGCTATACGACGTCTGCGTCCAAAAAATTACCGAAAGTAAGTTTTCGGCCAAAATTTTGTTATTCTATTTTTCGATACGTATTGTGTTACCGTTATTGTGATATTTTTTCTAATATGCATTGGCTTTTCAAGTTTCATAGCATGCTATTATTTTTTTGGGTTCGCTTCCTATTTGGCGGTTAAGAGTTATTATTCCGACCTAAGTACGATTTTTTGCGAGAGTTGTGACAGCTTGTCACAACTCTTCTATTTTGTTTTTTCCCTGGCAACAATGTTTTGTGGGGTGATTTCGCATGCTGAATTTTTATTTTATTGTTTCAGAATGCCTAACAAATATGTGAGACAAGACTAAAGACCGAAAAAAACTAAAAAGAATAATAACATTGATGACGAAGAAGACGAAGATGCAGAAAATAACTGTTTCTGCTTGTGTTGCCTCGAGCCCTTTGCCAATAGCCAATCAAAATAGAAGTTGTTTCCGTGCATCGAATGCAAGGGATGGTCCCATGAAGCTTGCACCGGAGGAGAGTGTCGATATATTTGTCATAATTGCTTGTCAGACTAGATTTCGGACGGAACTTGATTTTCTTACTGGATTTCAATTCGATTGATCTCACACAAATGCCATATTTTATTATTATTATAAGATAACTAATACTTCTTAGGTTGAAAATTAACATTAAATGTTATTTAATGTTAATTTTTGCCATATTTTATTATTATTATAAGATAACTAATACTTCTTAGGTTGAAAATTAACATTAAATGTTATTTAAGTTCGTGATGACGTGCCAAAAGATGATTAAAGGAGTCTAATTAGTGTTAAAATAAATAGGTAGTTATTGTTGGTTATAATTACATGCCGAAGATTAAGGCGAAACAAATATTTAATTATTCATTATTAACTAGCTTCCGCCCGCGGCTTCGCCCGCGTAGAATCTGGCCCATAGAAACTTCATTAGAAGTGGAACCCCGCATTAGGGGTTTCCAAAAATCCTGAATTATGCGTTTTATTATTTGTTTTGAAGAATATTTATACCGAGTTTAAAGTTGATACTCGCAAGGAAAGTTTTCCGTACAAACTTTTTCACCCCATTTCACCCTCTTACGAGTTGATTTTCGAAGTATCCTTTTTTAATGCAGCTCTACACTTTCTAAGTAACATATATTTCAAATTTGAAGTACATACACGCAAGAAATATAATTTCTCATACAAACTTTTTCACCTCCTTAAGATTGGATTTTGGGAAAATCCTTAGTACACTACTACACCTTCTAAAGAACTTATGTTCTAAGGTTCAAGTTGATACACGCAAGGAATATAATTTTCCATACAAACTTTTACACCCCATTTCATCCCCTGAAGAGTTGAATTTCGAAAAATCCTTCCTTAGTACACTTCTACACCTTCTAAGCTACTTATGCTACAAGGTTCAAGTTGATACACGCAAGGAATATAATTTTCCATACAAACTTTTACACCCCATTTCACCCCCTCAAGAATTTACTTTCGAAAAATCCTTTCTTGGTTTACTTCTACTCTTCTAAGGAACATATTTGCCAAGTTTCAAGTTGATCACGCGAGGATTATCATTTCCCATAAATACTTTTACACCCCATGTCACCCCCTTAAGAGTGAATTTTTAAAAAATCTTTTTTTAGTGCACTTCTACATCTTCTAAGGAACATATGCTCCGAGTTTCAAATTGATCCACGCAAGGAGTATAATTTCCCATACAAACTTTGCCATTCCCTTAGGGGTTGAATTTCGACAAATCCCTTCTTAAGCGATGCCTCCAATATAAAATCAACACCCTCCCCAAATTTCACGTTTCTATCCTTAGCGGTTTAGGCTGGGCGATGATGAGTCAGTTAGTCAGTCAGTCAGTCAGGAGTTTCCCTTTTATATATATAGATAGATAGACAGATAGAAGATATAGATAGATAGATGTTTCTTTTATTCACCACAGCAGCGTTTAAATTAAATTTCTTTCATCATAATCACCAAATACATAGGTGTCACAACTTACCTCGACCTCAGTCACAACTTACCTCGGTACTAGGAAAGTTGTGACACGGGTAATTGTTTTGGTGATTGCCAATTTTCTCAGAAACCTTAATACTATTATTTATTTTTATGTTTGTTTCGAATAGAGTATAGAACTAGCTATGTTAAGTTATAGAGTTCATAGATGTATGACTTTTTTTTACTGAGATATGCTAGTTAAAGTAAAAATTGTCACAATTCTCCTCGGTCTCCCCTACAGTAGTGTGTGCATTTCCGTATACGCAGAATATCTATTCATTATTAGCCGGAATGGATAGTGTGATACAAAAGTGAGGGTTAGGTAAACATTATATTGGATGAAGTAAAAAGTTCTGAGCGTTTGTTCGCTTTATTTAACATAGTTAGGATTTTCCGATTTAGATCAAATATGCGCCGTTTTGTTCGATAACTTTTGTCCATTTTGAAGGCAATTTCATAATTCCGCGATTAAAGAAGTCCTCATCACTATTGGTAAAAAACTTGACCAGCTCATTTTCACAAGCCTCTCTTGAGGCCAGTTTTGTACCATCAAGAAAATTTTGCAAATGCTTGAAAAGGTGATAATCGCTTGGTGCCAGGTCTGGACTATACGGCAGGTGCAATAGAACTTCTCATCCAAGCTCTCGGAGCTGTTGGCGCGTCGCTAAAGATGTGTGCGGTCTAGCGTTGTCTTGATGAAACACAACACCCTTCCTATTGGCCAATTCTGGCCGCTTCTGGTCGATCGCCTGCTTCAATCTGGTCAGAAGTTGACAGTAGAGATCCGAATTGAGTGTTTGGCCCGATGGGAGCACCTCATAGTGGATGATTCCCGTCCAATCCCACCAAACACACAGCAAAACCTTCTTGACCGTTAATCCGGGCTTAGCGATCGTTTGGGCCGGCTCACCGCGATTGGACCACGATCTTTTTCGGCTGTTGTTCTCGTATGTGACCCATTTTTCATCGCCAGTCACCATCCGCTTCAAGAAAGGGTCGATTTCGTTACGTTTCAGCAAAGAATCGCAGGCATCAATTCGGTCCAAAAAGTCATTTCGCGTCAATTCCTGTGGCACCCATACATCGACCTTCTTCTTGAGACCAGCCTTATGCAAATGGTTACAAACGGTTTTCTGGCTAATCTTCAATTCCTGGGCAATGGAATAAGTGCTCACATGCCGGTCCGACTCGACGTTTTCCATGAATTTATCGACATTTTCGACGATTGGCCCACCAGAGCGTGCCTCATCTTCGACGTCTATATTACCAGAACGGAATCATTGCAACTACCGCTTTGTTGTTGCATTCGATACTATATTGGGTCCATAAACAGCACAAATGTTTTTGGCCACCTGCTCCGTCTTTTCACCTTGGTCGTAGTGGTACTGAAGAATGTATCTGGCACAACTGGCTTCACGGAACACAAAACTGTCAAAGAACTTTTTTTGAAGCGTAATGTCACCTTTAAATCGCCGTATAGTATGACCCGATGCGATGTATACATCGTGAGATATGACTCACTAAATACATCTAGCGGAAAACGCTCAGAACTTTTTACTTCACCCAATATTAGACGTTTTCATCAATACTTTATAAGTTTTTACATCCCGATAAGATGTACAGTCCACATTTTAAGGATATTTCGAAGCTTTCATCGATTGAGCGGAGAATAAACTTTTCAACGTGACTGTGGCGAGACTACTACTTTGAAACACTATAGGCCTATTGTTTGATAAAAAATCGACTTTTATCACTCTTGAAAAAGTGTTTCTATTGGCCGAAATAACAATGACGAACGGTCAAAATTTGGCGCCTCGTAAATCGCAGTACTTCCCGACAAACGTTGATTCCAACTGAACAGTAAAAAAGATACGAAAGAATTCGCGACCCGATTTACAAGGGGACCTTACACGCTGTCACTCACGGATTTTGATAAGTCTCAGATATGTTGTAGAGGGACCTACCCTGAGTACCTGAGTAAAGGGATTTTATACAACGCTCTTTAGTTTTCGAGAAAAAACGTTCGAAAGTTTAGCTCGTGGCTATCATACCGGTACGGTTGCACTTTTGTCGAACCAGCGGGCGTGGTCCAGTGGGCAAGGTTCCCGGCTCTGACGCTCGAGGTCCAGGGTTCGAGTCCCGTGATGGCGTTTTTTTTTTTCACAAAATATAAATAAATTCGATGAATGATGCAAAACCGTCTAATTATTTATTATTATTTTATTTATTTATTAATTTTTTCTTAATTTTTAAAATTTCTTTCCATTTTTTAAAATTATTTATTATTATTTTATTTTTCACGCAGAAAAAAAAGAGAGGAAGAAATTATAACATCTTTCACAAGAAACTGCAGTTTATTATTTTTCATTACAATATACAGGTTTTTCTTACTCGCTATCACTGTGGTCGCTTGTTACATCAGAACAATATTGCGGGTGGTATTGCGTCAAGGGAAGATTCCATACAAATTCATTCTTTGATTCTTCATCAATTAAGCGCACCTGCTTTCGCGCCGATGCTTAAATATGCGTGGTTTGCATCAATGTTAATTGAGGAAAGACCGCTGTTTTTAAATGTCAATCAAGTATGCTTTCCAATAACGCTGCTGAAAACTCCGTGCGCCTGCAAGGCCATAGCTTTTATACAATGTGCGCGTTGCTCTTTGGTCTTGTGTTTTGCTTGCTTTTACGACAAATACCACCCGCAATATTGTTCTGATGTAACAAGCGACCACAGTGATAGCGAGTAAGAAAAACCTTTATATTGTAATGAAAAATAATAAACTGCAGTTTCTTGTGAAAGATGTTATAATTTCTTCCTCTCTTTTTTTTCTGCGTGAAAAATAAAATAATAATAAATAATAAAAAAAAAATAGAAAGTAAAAAATGTAAAAAATGAATTAAAAAATAATAAAAAAAACTAAATAAATAAAATAATAAATAATTAGACGGTTTTGCATCATCCATCGAATTTATTTATATTTTGTGAAGAAAAAAAAACGCCATCACGGGACTCGAACCCTAGATCTCGAGGGTCAGAGCCGGGAACCTTGCCCACTGGACCACGCCCGCTGGTTCGACAAAAATGCAAGCGTACCGGTATGATAGCTACGAGCTAAGCTTTCGAACGTTTTTTCTCGAAAACTAAAGAGCGTTGTATAAAATCCCTTTACTCAGGTACGCAGGGTAGGTCCCTCTACACCATATCTGAGACTTATCAAAATCCGTGAGTGACAGCGTGTAAGGTCCCCGTCCAATCGATACTCGATGGCGAAAAAAAATCGTGATAATTTAGTGCTCTTTAGACTCCAGGGTTAATCATATGAGTTGCTCGTGCGCAAATTCGTTCTCAATTCAGTTCATGGCTAGTTTTATTGGAGTGACACCGCAGTGTTCGAACACGTCCGACACTTTATATTTTTCTCTCCTACCTAGATTATAGATGCATTTATTCAGCAAACTGATAACCTGTTGATTCATTCGCTAAACCATTTTACCATTATAGTACCCTCCCGTCAAACGGAAAAACACATGTTATTTTCGGAATCTTTTTCGCACATATATGCTCAATATTGAAAAAAAAGTTTTTAGCCTTGATTCACATAGATCACAACTACAGTACTTGCTGCAATTGTTTCACCGAAATGATTACTCTTAATTCTTTTCATATCGTGACTGCTCATAGAACTTTCCGCCTTGGAAAATCCAACATCAAGGCTGTGTCCCGTTTCGTCAGTAAAAATCCTACGGCCAAATTTCTCCTAGACGGATTACATTTCAAACAAACGAGGAGATGGACGCTGACCGTCTTTTGGCCGAACGGTGCTTTTTTTCTTCCTTTTTTTTTCGAAATATTAGCCGTCTCTGAGAATCTGCAAGTCAACTACCCGAGCAGAAATTTATTCAGGGTGAAATCCGGACCGGATCAGGCTGCCACAATAGCAAATCCGGGCCGGATCAGGCAAATTTAGTCCGGCCCTGATCAGGGATGTAACGCTTTTGCAAATTCAGGTCCGGATCAGGCACCGTATCAGGCTCTGATCAGGCGCTTTATCAGGCCCGGATCAGGCACCTTACCAGGCTCGGATTAGGCACTATATCTGGCTCGTATCAAGCAACTTATCTGGCCCGGATCAGGTGCCTCATCCAGCCTGAGACATGCGTGTCATCTGGCTCAATCATTTGATTAATTTTTTGTTTAAAAATAGATCAACATTTATTAAATTATTATCGCAGTTACACGTTATCAAGTTTACCAACGTTATTAAAAATATGAAACATATGAAAACATTTTTTTAAAGTTTAAGTTTTTATTTTACTTGAATTGATCGTTTAGTTTTTGTTCCGGTTTTGGCGATGACCGTCCCAATCTTTCCGGCCCAATCTGTCCGGCGCAGATCATGCGTGCCTGATCAGGGCGCCTTATTGATACCTGATAAGGCTTCTATCCGGCGCAAATCTGGCGTGCCTGATCAGGGCGCCTTATTGATCCCTGCTCAGGCCCCTGTCTGGCGCAAATCAGGCGTGCCTGATCAGGGCGCGTTATTGATCCCTGCTCAGGCCCCTGTCTGGCTCAAATCAGACGTACCTGATCAGGGCGCCTTATTGATCCCTGATCCGGCCCTGATGGATCCTCAGGCAGCCTGATTAGATTTCTCCTCGGGTATCTCTGTCGCACTCATAGCAGCTCGGTTGGAGTGCAACCTCGTCCTAAAATACTCTAGTAGTTCTCGTGTGTACTACTTACAATCAAGCCTGAACATTTTCAAGATGCTCAATTAAAATATTCGAAAAAAACCGATTTTTTCCACATTTTTGATAGGATACCCTTAAGGCAAAGTGAAAGCCGTCGATGAAAATCCCGTTTCGTACTTTTCTACAAAACGATGGAAACGTTATAATCGTATGAAAGTGAGAATCACTTTTCCGCTATCTCTTTCTCGCATTTGCATGTCACGCGGTACATATTTCTCTTTGCCTTAAGGTATTACATCTGAATAAAAGAAATTTCAACTTTTTTTATTGACTTAGATTATATAGAAACATTACAAAAATAATACACCAAAGGAATAATACACGAAAAAATTGAATAAAAAAAAATTTCAGAGCATGTTTTCCGTGCGCTCTGAAACACATGGAACAGCCTAGACGGTAAAGGTAGCGATTTTGAGTCGTTTAGTCCAGTCGTACAAAAAATATACAACGACCTAACAACTGAAGAGCCACTATCAAAACACCTCGGCGAGTACACGCAGAATTCAAACGAGAGCTTCAATTCCGTCGTGTGGACGATAGCTCCTAAATCAGTTTTGAAATTTTAAGCGCGTTTTTCTCGAAACCGCATTTTTGAAATCGGGAGAACGCATAATTCGGGCAATTTTCATCCGATCGACTTGAAATTTTAACTGTAGCTTCTTAGATAGATTCTCTAAAGAGGACCACACGATTTTTACGATTTATACACAATTCTCGTTTCTATAAACAGAGGCAGATTTTTTCAGCACAAAAAAATGTATTCAAGATGATGCCATTTTGCGAAAAAAACTATATTTTTAAATAATCCTGTGTACTTCTCTAGCAAAGCTAATGTAAATGACGACTTTTTTTTTGTTCCAGATGCTAATCCATAAAAGTTCTACATCCTAGCGCAGAGAAAAAAGTGTACCTACGATTGGGCCGCCATTTTGTATTTCTCTGCATAAAAGTTTTTTTCTGTATACGTCAACACATGTAGCATAATAAACCCTTCGAACCTCATTTTGATTGCTCTTTCAGTACTCTCAAAAAAAATTCACACAAAAGTGTCCTTTTTCGGTGAACCACATGGATTACGCGATAAACATCGAAAAAAAACAATGCTTTTAAATTCGTCCTAATCCAAGTTTTTTTTCGTCCCCATTTTCTTTCATAAAAAAAATAAGGGCTGTGATTCGTATGCAATTTTATTTTCGCCATTTTCTCGTCTAGACAGTGGTATTCCATTACATACATCGTACGATTATAGATTTGTGGAATAATTGCGCAACGCGCGCGATTCCACGTGCAGTCTAATGCAAACGCTACAATGTATTCGAAATACATCAAGGAAAAAATGCTCAGAGTAAGATAGTAAGAGGCCTGTAGATACGAGAAAAAAAAAGAAACTTATGCTTACCGGTTACATAAACAGAGCACATGGAAAATGTCGCGCGTGAGTTTCGGACGCAGGGAGTTCGCTAAGCGTTTTTTTATTACGCCTCTCCTGCTCCTTTCCGCGGCATAGCAAGCATATACTGCACGCAGTTTTTCAGATATAACTCGGGTTGGCCGGTCGCTCGTGGGCAATTGCGAGAGTAGCAACGTGCTGTCGCTCTTAGAAGACTTTTCAACCCTGGTAAATCGCATTATTGTCGCGATAAAAGTTGGGCACTTGCCTATGAGCATAGTTATTCGAATCGTACGAGTCTTCGAAAGAGCTATATTATATTTATTACCAAACATTATAATTCCCCGCGATGATTATCCGTCGTCGTTATAACATTTGAAGCTTTTGAGAAATGTTTAGTCCCAAATGAGCGCGGTGCCAAGTTTGGTTTCTAAATTTCTTGGTTCTTTCTGTTTATTCTTCTCTTTGTCAGGTTTAGAGAATGCGTTGGCTGGCTAGAGAGAAAATATTTTCCAAACTAGAAACATCGTGTCGAGTTCTTTCCCGTCGAGTGGAGATCTTCCCTGAAGCTTAACGATACTGAGTAATAGCGTTTATCTCATACATGCAGTCGCAGCTATGTTTACCGGAATATTTTATTATCGCGACGGTATGAAACTTTATCAACGAATCGCCGATAAACTTGACAGCGCTAAGTTTTTCCATTTTAGCCGATGTTCTTGCATTCCATTGGGCTCAATTTACTGCGCAAATAACTTCATAAACTTACGACCCGTTTTTCTTTGCGGTACAGAAAAAAAAGCATACGACGAATTTTTTTTTAATTCTCACCTGTTTAAATCTTCACAAAAAACTGGTGAAAAACTAGGCTTTTCAAAATGAGAACCGTAATGGTATTTTCAAAATGGATGATCACCAAAGCCGCCCACTTACCGCACGTCCACTAGGGTTTCTCGTATTTTTTGTTCTTATACCAAAATTACAAAGTCATTTGTACAACAAAATCAAAGTTTATTTCGTCAAATTAACGTTGACGGTAGTCGTGCGTTCCTAATTTTAATAGAAAATAAAGCATTTATATTGTTTGACACTCCCAATCGAAGCAGCTTGAGTATTGCGAGAATCAACTTGATCTTCTCATTTGACGTATCGTTAACACACTCATAACTTTACAGATATCGTTGATGCCATAACACCTTACAGTGTACCGGAAATTCGCCAATTATTGAACACATCGGCGATGGACATTCTGTATTACACGAGTCCACTTTACAGTGGCGAAGTTGGAACCGGCCTCCAAAAAGAATTGAACATGCTCTACTTTAAGGCCTTATATACGCGAAAAATTTCAACATCATTCATTTTATTATTATTTTTGATTCCATTAGCCTAAACGGTTAGGAATATTTTAAGTTTTACAGAATTGAAAAATTCCAAAAATTGTTAAAGTTACAGCATTTAGAGCTTAAAATAGATACCACACGGCGCGCCCGACCGCCAACTTCAAAGCCGTTTTTCCACAATTCACTTTTTTGAACCTTGCGAAAGTTCTAACTCTTGAACGAAGGTTCAGATCGCTTTGAAATTTTTACAACATATTCTTAATATTCTTAGTATATTCTGTGGTTCACACGATCATCACCTATCACGTGAACTACAGAAACAAAAATTTCAATGACACAAAAAAATATAAAAAATAAAATACCGACAGAAAATTGAGTAAAAAAATTTTAAGTTTCGAATTTTTATTATAATAATTTAAAAAAAATTATATTGTTGGTTCACACTGAAGATACATTCATTTTGCAATTATACATATGTTCATTTTAGTTTCAGACACCCACATCGATGCCGAGAACTTTCACCATCAACGCGCGCGCATAAAAAATACATTGCTTTATTATGTTATATCTCCGCCATTTGTTAATATTCCTGATTTTTTTTTTTTACACTTACTTAACCATGTGCATAAATGATCTGTAAAAAGAATGTTGTCAATATATGCGTCATTTTTTTTTAACCGCGTCTAGAAAATTACCTTCGAAAATCGGTGAAATCGCGTATATAAGGCCTTAAGTTCTCGCGTGGTCATCCAGGCTGGACCGGCAAAGTTTCCGTTTTGACTCATTCGCTCGGTTGCGTGATCGTTTACGATATCTTCACCGGCTGGATGGGACCAGACCGAGGCCACCCTCACCCGCAGCGCCCGAGGTTTCCGAAGAAGGCCTTCAATTCACCGTACGTTATGAAATTATAACCGTCGTTCTTTAAGGTATTCCTTTCGCGGCGGGCTGTATTTCGCGGGCGCATAAGCAAGGCCCTTTTGAATCATTAGTAGATTACAGTGACGCTTAATAAAAATAGGTTACAATCAATTATTATACCCAACGATGAACTGTAAGTGAAATATATGCATACATTTTGTAGATTTAGACGTTTTTACATCCCACACAGCACAGAATATTGCAGCAATGTTGCTAGAATCTTTCAATATTGCATGTTGCCATGCAAGATTGCTTCAATGTTGATAGAATCTTGGTCAGAAAATATTGCAGGCTAATATTGTCACAATATTGTGACAATATCGAATATTTCACAAAAAAAAAAAAATTTAAGGCAATGGACTTTATTTGTCCAAATTACCTGAAATTACCGATTTAGTTCTTATTAAACGTAGGAATGAATTTAATATTTTTTGAGTGAACTAAAATTCGTTGAATTTGAAAAATAAAAACGGTATATACCCACTGTGCGTGTGTGTGTGTGTCTGTGGTGCGCGCTTATTACGCCGCCTAGAAACCGCGGGCAAGAGAGATAGAGGAGTAAAGGCACAGCACGCGACGGCAACGATAACTGAGTGAGTATCCAGCTCGATTCGTATAAATAAAATACATAAAATATACATTTGTAGACAAATAATAAGTCGTAAATATATATTTCCTTGAATATTTCAATCATCTTTAGAATTCTACCTATCTTTTAAAATTCTAAATAATGAAATATAAAAATCACAAATATTCAAATACAAAAATAACAATCATTAAAGTAATGAATATTTTCATTTTTTTTTGTTTGATATTTTATAATCATTCGACACTTGTTTTTATCTGTAAGAATCCGCCTTTTTCCTTTTTTTTTACTCAATTCGTTACAGCATGAGTGAAAATGTGTGCGCAACGTGTGTTTAACGAAAATTATAAATTTTCCAGAAAGGTTTTACAGGCGTTCTCACTCACTAACGGGGAAAAGACGATACTAATTGCCAAAGGATATTCTGTATCAACGAAGTTGTTACTGGACCCAAACGGAGAAAATGCTCTCCGAGGAAGTACAATTGAGAACAAAGTACGTTGAATATTCCAATCATCTTTAGAATTCTATCTATCTTTTAGAATTCTGAATATTGAAATATAAAAATCACAAATATTCAAATACATAAATAACAAATATTAAAATAATGAATATTTTCATTTTTTTTGTTTGAAATTTTATAATCGTTCGACACTTCTTTTTATCTATAAGAATCCGCCTTTCTCCTTTGTTTTTACTCAATTCGTTACAGCATGAGTGAAAATGTGGGGAAGAAAAAATAAACATCGTTATCAGGACGACATCTGCGACGCTTGGCAGCTCAAGATGCGTTTGACACATTAGAAGAGATTTCCAGCCAAAGAAATTGTGAATATAATCGAACACAGAATATGGTTGCACATTGTTCCCAGCAATGTCCCGAAGTCTCGAGAGTTAGCCATAGTTCGATTAGTATTGAAAGAGATACTGAAAATACTGGAAACAAACATTTTTTTTCCAGATGCGTTTGAAAATATTGATAGTAGCAGTAATTCTAAAAATGAAATGTTACAGTCGGTAAATAGCGGTAGTTCAGACGTGGCAGCAAGTGATGAGAACTCAGAAAATGATCGATTCAAAAAATGTATTGCTCATTGGGCAGTAGCAACACATACGCCACAAGCTCCTTGTAATAAATTGTTAGCAGGACTGCGAAAATTTACAAACTGTGATTTCCCTAAGGATATCAGGACGCTCATAAAAACTCCTCGATCGTGTCATATTGTTAATGTCGGAGATGGTCAATATTGCCACTTTGGCTTAAAAGCCGCCCTAGAGCAAATGGCGCGAGCTCTTCCTGCTGCATCGGAGCATATTAACTTATTAGTAAATATCGACGGCTTACCGTTGTCAAGATCCTCTAGAGCATCGTTATGGCCAATATTGTGTTCAAGTTCTGAAAATACTGATGTGTATATTGTCGGTGCTTACTTCGGAAACACAAAACCCGAAAGCTGCGAAGTATTTTTGCGTGAACTTGTTAAGGAATTGACAGAACTTATCCAGAATGGTTATCGATATAATAATAGAACCATAGCGATTCGCCTGTATGGATTAGTTTGCGACACGCCAGCGAAATCATTCGTTTTGGGCACAAAAGATCACACAGGATTTAATAGCTGCTCAAAGTGCAAAATTGAAGGGATCCGTCTGAAAAATAGAACATGTTTTCCGCGTTCGGTAGAGCCCAATATCTTTTTAACCCATTTGCATCATCGCTTTACTTAAGCTGCCGCGTTGAAACATCAGCGACGTTCAACTGACGACTGACTCGTATCACCGCGCGCGGTCGATCGTATATGCAGTAACGGGCATCCAAATTATTCATGGAGTTTATTAACAATGTACTGTTTAAAACGATTGATACAGAGTGTTATATCGCAAATATCGCATTTTACATTTTTTTTTACAAAAAAGGAAAAACAAATATTTTTTTATACATAAAATAAAATTATTTAAATTAAAATGAAAATTTAAATAAATTAATTTTCGTGGAATTCTTTAAAGTGGTCAATACATAATGCTTTATCACAAACATGGCATTTAAAGACTGTCTCTCTTCGAATTGACTTACTTAAGTATACAACGCATCGTTTTGATGTTCTATTTCCCTTTGCTAGAGTTGCAGGTATCCGTGCAGGAAAATGCCTGCCAGTAAATCGCGTAATGGAATCATTGACAGGTGCCTTATTCACATTTTTGTTGGCTAAATATTTATCAATAATTTCTTCGGCTAATAGCTGTTTATACACATGAAACGCTCGATCTTCCTTATGATTTTTAAAAATTACGTAACTGTTCAGCAACATCATGTCAATGAAATAAAAAAATATTTTTTTATAGGCTTTTTTACATCTTCGCATAGTGTGGAATTTACTTAACATTTGGTCGCCAACATCAACTCCACCCATATACTGATTGTAATCTATTACTGCGGTTGGTTTTAAAATCTTTTGTCCAGTATATCGGTTTCGTTTCCCTGTTTCAGCAAAATCTAAATCGTGCATAGTAGTTAATATAACGACATCTTTCTTATCCTTCCACTTTATCGCCGCTATCTCTTTTGTACAAAATATAACAGCTTCTCCCTTTTGTAATTGGTGTGATTTTAATTCCGAAGGCATTCCTTTCCTATTTATTCTTGCTGTTCCACATACATTTGTTTTCATATTATATAATTCTCGGTATAATGTTGGTGAACTGTACCAATTATCAATGCATAAGCAATACCCCTTGTGCAATAATTGACTCTCTTTCAACAAATTGATTACAACATTTCTGCTAGCAGATCCTGTATCAGTTTTATCTTTTCCTGTATATATATTGAAATTGTGTATGTATCGCGATTGTGAATCACAGAGTTTATAAAACTTGACACCAAATCTCGCACGTTTTGTTCGAATAAATTGTATATAATGCTTCTACATGACATTAGTGATTCATCAATGGAAATCTTTTTGTTTGGGACATACATGCGAATGAAAGTTTTTTTTACTATTTGAGTAACTTCTCGAATTTTTATCAGTGCGTCATTAGGATTATTTGTACTGGAAAAGTGTAAATTTTTGGAGATAGAAATAAATCGGTTACGGCTCATGATATTCTTAAAATACGGAGTTTCTATACTTTTATCAGTAGTCCAATAGCTTTGAATCGTGGGCTTAGAAACTAGACTCATTAAAATATTTAAAGCAATAAATACTTTTAATTCGTCGTCTTCAAGAGGTATAAACTTTGCGTCGCTTGCGCCATATTTATTTGTTTCCGTAATTATTTTTGTAATTAACTCCTTGTTAAAAAATAGTTCAAAGACCTCCCTTCTCGACAGACCTCGTGTATTTACGGTTGCACCACCCGCACTTGAAAACCCATGTATAATAGGAGTATGATTTTCGGCTTTCCACACGTACTCTTGATTTATAAAACTGCCGCACTGTTCATTTTCGCTATCATCACTTGACGAAATCCTCCGGCTACGTCTTCTAGGACGTCGTACCTCAATACTTGAATTCGAATCAAGATTCTCAAAATCCATTGGGGCAACTAAATATTAGATTAAATTATAAAATAAGATTGTTTTCTAAACTTGGATTTCTTGAATTTAAATATAGATTGATAGCACTTACTCATAGTGGCAGTTTGAAAGATTTTTACAAAAAAAGTAAAACTTATTTAGAATACACTGATGTATATTAAACTGATGGAACCGAAAGGCTCCCACAAATGGTTAAACGTGGTCTGTCGCCACTAAAGAATGTTTCGCAACTGTTGAAAAAAAAGCAGTCGTAGGCTCGCGGATTATTCCGCGCTCGGTGATAGCTGACAGTCGTAGGCTCGCGGAATTTTCCGCGCTTGGTGATAGCAGACAGTCGCGGCTCGCGGATTTTTCCGCGCTCGGTGATAGCAGACAGTCGCGGCTCGCGGATTATTCCGCGCTTGGATGCAAATGGGTTAAGAAGCGATGAAGAATTTAGGAACATGTTATATGACGATCATCAAACCATCATGATATTTTAACAGAAATACCTGAATTCGATCTAATTGGCAATGTACCGCTAGATTACATGCATCTAGTCTGTTTAGGCGTGGTGAAAAAATTAATTGCATTGTGGCTCGAGGTAGGCCCACTATCTGTGCGATTACGGGGAAGATATATACGGTGTATTTCGGAAATGTTGAAAAAATTGCAAAAAAGAACGCCACGTGATTTTGGTCGCAGACCTCGACCCTTTCTCCGAGTACCGACAATGGAAAGCCATTGAATTCCGAACCTTTTTACTATACACGGGTCCAATAGTACTTAAAAGATTTCTTACAACTGATGTTTATCACTATTTTTTGTCTCTTCACGTCGCTATAACAATACTAATCAGCCCTAGTATGAGCAAAGTTCCGAATTACGTTTCATACGCTGAAGCTTTGTTAATTCATTTCGTAAACTCATTCGAAACTTTGTACGGCAAGCATTTCGTTTGACACAACGTCCACAATCTATTACACCTTTGCAATGATGTTAGAGTGTACGGATCGTTAGATTCATTTAGTGCTTTCCGTTTCGAAAACTATTTAGCCTCTGTAAAACGACAGCTCAGAAAAAGTGAAAAACCGTTGCAAGAGTCGTGGAATCGATATAAAGAATTTGAATTGAATATGGACAATGACCCGAGTAGAAATTTTGATCCGGCAGCCTGAAGACTGATCAGGCCCTGATCAGGCTGCAGTCCGGAATGCCGTAATACGGCACGCCTGATCAGGGCCGGATGTCCACCGGATCAGTGGAACCGTAGTACGGCCGTAAAAAGGCACCCTGATCCGGCCGTAGTAGGGTAACCTGTGCCGCGCCGTAACAAGGCGTCCGTGGACGCCGTTTTACGGCGCCGCACAGGCTACCTTACTACGGCCGGATCAGGGTGCCTTTTTACGGCCGTACTACGGTTCCACTGATCCGGTGGACATCCGGCCCTGATCAGGCGTGCCGTACTACGGCATTCCGGACTGCAGCCTGACTTGTGTGTTGAAGCCGCCATATTTGCGAGAGTCTTGGCGGTGTATGCACGCGCACATAGGCGTTTTTCCAATTTCCTGGCTGACATCATATAGTGCAAAATGGATAAAAAAAAGTCCCGAAAAAAATTAATGGGACACTTACGGGTGCGAAAGTGGCGTGCTATATATGCAGAGAGAAAAAAACAACGGCTAACAGAAGTGAATTCTTCACTCGTACTAGGTATGTATATATATATATATATGTATACATATACATTTTCATTTATATTATATATTCTTTACTTTCAAAATTAACAATATCTATTATTATTTATTAACATGCATAATATCTATTATTTTTGTAATGGTATTTTTAGAGCCAAGCGAAGAATTGCCTACAATTCTTGACAACAATGCCTCGTCGCTTAATACAAATCACACGAGCAGTGCATCCGACGAGTCTGGACCTGATTCAGTTGCATCCAGTACAAGTGATCTTAGAGGAGGCCAGACAAGTGATAATTCTAGTCGACACAACGAGAGCTCAAGTGATTCATCAAGTAGTGAAGAAGACAACTCCAACGAAACTGAAGAACTCCGTCAGTGGGCTGTCCAATCCCAGATATCACACAAGAATTTGGATGAATTGCTGAAAATACTGAGAAAGAAATTGTTACCGGATTTACCGAAGTCTTCGAAGATTTTCCTGAGAACGTCAAGTTCGCAGTGCATCACAGAAGTACAAAACGCCGTAGGGGAACCTGAAGGGCGCTTCGCATACTTTGGTATAAAAACAAGTCTACAGCGATTGATCAACCCAGCGCTACACGAGCAGAAACATTTATTCCTACAATTTAATATCGATGGCTTACCATTATTTAAATCAAGTCGACAGCAATTTTGGCCCATATTATGCCAGGTCTTTTTTACTCCGCGTGTGTATCCAGTGTTTGCTGTAGCCATATACGAAGGAGTTTCAAAACCGTCAAACATGCATGAATACTTCAGAAAATTTACAGAAGAAGTAATCGAATTACTTAATACTGGAGTAGAAGTGAATGGCACATTGTTCAAAGTCTCGATAAAAAGTTTTGTATGCGACAGACCAGCTCGGTCATTAGTCAAATCAATCAAAGGCCACGGGGGTTTCTATGCTTGTGAGCGATGTACTATTCCAGGGCAGCGTTACAAAAACCGAACAGTTTTCATTGAACAAAACTTTCCTGCGAGAGATAACGCCAGTTTTCGTTCGCAGCAGCAGCCGGAACACCACCATGGCATATCCCCATTGATTCGCATATCTGAATTAGACATGGTTCATCATTTTTCACTTGATTTCATGCATTTATGCTGCTTGGGTGTAATGAAAAAACTATTGAATGACTATTGGATAGACGGATCCCGGCAAGTCAAATTAAGCCATAGTCAGAAGCACAGGTTGTCCACAGTGTTGCTACAATTTCAGCGTCAAATACCAGTAGACTTTCAGCGTACAACAAGAACATTGGATAATATTTCCAAATGGAAAGCAACGGAATACAGGTTTTTCTTATTATACGCTTCACCGATTCTCCTCAAGGATGTCCTTTCTGAAAAATTGTATAAACACTTTTTGCTGTTCCATGTTGGCTGTCGCATTCTATGCTCAGATGAACTTTGTTTAAAATATGTAGACTATGCTGCACAATACTTGCAAAAATTCGTGTCCTTAGCAAACCAATTATATGGCACTGAAAGCCAAGTATTAAATGTCCACAGTCTAATTCATTTGGCGGATGATGTGAAGGCTATGTCATGTTCGTTGAGCTACCTAACAGCATTTCCTTTTGAAAACGCTCTGGGTTTAATGAAAAAAATGCTGCGAACTGGAAGAAAACCTTTGACGCAAATTTGTAGAAGGTATAGCGAAATGTTACCCAGCCAAAAAAGAATAACAATCCCGCCAAATATTGAAATTTTGAAAGAGCTATCAAACCAGACGGGGGCAATTCGAATAATAAAAAAAATAAGGTATCAGCAAATGGTGCTAACAAATGTGAAGCCAAACAATACTGTTTTATTAAAAGATAAAACCATAATGAGGATTGATAAAATATTTATCGTTCCAGACGTTAGTGCACAAAATGTCAAAATTTGTGGACAAACACTGCGTCCTGACAAATCTATTTTCAAATACCCCTGTGAGTCGAATATTTTTCACGTTTGGAAAATAAAACAGTGTGATCAAGAAAAAACAGTCGAACTAGATATGGTTGTATCAAAAATGATTTATTTCGAAATTGACGAAGGAGAAACGGTGAAAATGTATGTGTCGCCTATACTCCATAATTAATTAATCGTCATAATAATAAAATACTGTACAATAAACATAATGTGTGTCCCGACATCGTATAACTTTTTATTTTTTTGAAAAATATCCTTCCCCTTACTTGCGTGTGTTGACAAAAGTTCGCGGATCGAGATTTCGAGGTTAGGTTTCAGTGACGTCTGCGATATAAACAAAACATGAATTCGAATAATCTTTGCGTGTGTTGACAAAAGTTCGCGGGTCGAGATTTCGAGGTTAGGTTTCAGTGACGTTTGCGATATAAACAAAACGTACGAATTCGAATAATCTTCACTCTGCATGCCGGTACGAAACATACAGTAAATGTTTATAAATAAACAGTTTCAATGCAAAAAAAAAGTACCATCTGGTACTTAACCATCTCGTACACAGTGTATTATTAACCTCGGAATTTTTCGAACACACAACAGAATTGTGATATATACGAAGTTCTTAACCTCTTAACCTAACCTAGTGAGCAACGGATATAAACGTAATCGAGCCGACCAATACACATTACTGTAAGTCTCATATTTATTATTTACTTAAATAATCAAAAAATGTGTTTACCTCCTAATGTTGCTAAAAGTGTTCATGTTTATGCTAAATGCTTCATTTGCAATAGATGAGTGAGCCAAAATACCAACTGGTAGAATTTATCAAGGAGAATACTGCTCGGCAAAAGACAGTGGACATTGTACCATCCGACTGGATAAAATTTGACGAAGACCTGCAGAGCTTAGTAACAGCATTCATGCTGCCTCCGTACGATGAAGAGAGTTCGCAAACCCTTCATTCGTTTATTCGATACACGATGCCTGCTCCGGTGGATTGGCCAACTTTTCCCATTAAGCTGAGAGGACAAGCAAGTAAGATTTTTCAAATTGGTCTGTAGTTTGCAATAAGTATAATTGAAATTTCCTTACACAATTCTAATACGATTTTATCTCTTGCGAAGGAAATTATAGAGAAGCAAGGCGAAAGTTAAAAATATTAAATAGTAAGGATTCAGCATTCACCAGCGATGATCAAATGTCAGCGGAAAAGAGAGCTGCTACGGCAATGGAAAAATTCCAGAAAGGAAGTCCACCACCGAAGGCGTTGCATGAAGATTGGGATGTACCTATGATTTGTATCGGTGAGTTTATAAATAATGTATCTGTGGAAACATTTATATTGTTTTGCTTCATGAATATGGTTATTAAATTCACTGCTTTCAAATATTTTTCTTCGCTTATCCACAGAGCCTCAAAAGGAAGCAGCGGACGGTTTTCTATCGCAGCATCACGGCAGTTCAGGTGAAATTTTACTATTCGCTGTGTATTCATAAACATATATACTTGCGTTAAACGATGTACATTGTCATTGAAAAGAGTAATAGTAGGAGGATGCTATTTTTTGTATTGCTTACTTATTATTGGGTGATTTTAATTAACACAGGACCGTCGTCGCCGAAGGAATCAGCTTCAGAGTTACAAGGGCCGATGGTTGATAACGCAGTGATGAATGTCATTGTTTCCGATTGTCCGCCACTCCAATATGAGAAACTAATGACTGGTCTGTATATAAATTTTGATTATTACAAGCTTTTATTTAACTTTACTTATTGTGAGATGCAAAACGGAAAATCGATATTCCACCCACTTCCCGACTACTTAAGACGCTGAAATTTTGCAAACATGCTTGAAGTAACAATGCATAATTCAACTTAAAAAAAAATAATAAATAAATAAATAAAAATCACGACTTTCTGTGAGATCCAAAATGGAAAATCGATATTTCATCCATTTCCCAACTATACTTATAACTCTTATATTTTACAAACATGCATCTAGGAGGTGACAATGCATGATTCAAGTAAAAATAAATAAAAAATGAATAGATAAATAAATAAATAAAATAACGACTTCATTATGCATCTCGAGATGCATAATGAAGTAGAAGTTCGTATTTCAAAAAAACATGCTGACGGACCGATGATCGATAGCTTGACTATAATAGAACAATATAAAGTTTTTAATACTCATCCTCTGAACATTCGATATGATACTGCCAAAGATTGCTTTTGTATTTTAAAAAATGGTAATTGCGTTTACACTGAAAATATTGTTGAAACGGTCGACGGTAATATTTACATGATAGGCAAGATACTGAACTCTGTTGGAAATTTATATACGTTACCATGCTGTTCGCAGGAACTAAATATTAACGTAGTCACTAAAAACGGTTTTAGGCAAGATTACTGGAGTGTTAAAGAAATAATGTATAAGGCATGGGGAATCCCGAATGGCGATTGTTTTGTACTTTTTCCTATTCTACATACAGCGGATTCAGGTGGATTGTAATTTCAAACCGTTCATTTTAGCAATACAAAATATTAATGTTTTTACCGTATACATTTACATCCATAAATTTTTCTATCCTTACTCTATTAGCCTTTTTTCCTGTTTTCTTGTATTGATATTATTCGACATTTTTCTATATAATTTATTCTATTAATTTTTCAGAAAATATGGCGAAATACACAGTGGTCGAATTCAAAGAGGGATTGGGCGTTGTTCCGGCAGTTTAGCTAAAAGATACGGATGAAGGATTAGTATGCATCTGGCCAGAACATCTAAAAAATCAATAGGATTTAAACAAAGCCATTAAAAATCGTTACATGCCGCGGAAAGGTATTGAATGGCCCACCGTACCCGTCGTCAGAAAATTTGCGGAATTTGGTATGTATTTTCTACTATACTTTAACAGAGACAAATATAGTCTATTAATAAGTACAGTTTATATAAAAAATAGCTCACGATCATTTCACTTCTACTCACATCGAATAATTAAAGTAATTACAAGTAAATTTATATTGTGAATAGAGCATAGTGATTTTTGTTTTTCAGATTCTTATGACGCAGCTATAATAAAATGTTTTCGAGCTGAAGAAACGTCCAATCTCGATGACACAGAAGTCGACGATGAAGCAAATGAATCGAGTAATTTGCAGAAAAAAAAACAAATGCGACTTCTCAAAACCAAAAGAAAGTGGTCGACCGATGAAGAAGAAGAAAATGCCGAAAAAGAGACTATTTCACATGAAGAAACTAAAAAAATCAAAGACGTTGACAAAATTCCCTGTATTTCCGTCGAAGAGTTTTACTTCAAGCCCTCGACCGTTGAAAAATACTGACAAAGAATATCATGCACTAAGAGTGTGTAATCAAGACTCCGGTAAATACAAAATCTCTGCTGACGAATTATTATTTTATCTTCTTTGTCACATTTTTGCACAAATTTTCTCTTTTTTTACATTCCATATCACTGAAATAACTGATTTTTAAACGGCGATGATAATAATGTGAAAATCTGAAACTACACTTGTCATCTTTGCAAAATTACTATACGATGCTATTGTTACGTCCCCGTGAACTTATCGAATCTTAGAGAGTATGCAACACGGTGTTGACTTCGCTCTCGGGTCAAGACAATTAAGTCCTTTACCCAGGGACGGAAGTCACGTCTTTGATATGGGGAGAATGACGGTTGGATAATGCGTTGGTCTTGAGGAAGATCGAATAATACGAGAGTTTTGCATGAATGCTTTGCTTACTCTATTTATTTTCGGATAATTCGCTGTTTATTCCTTTCGTTCCAATAGTCGTCTAATAATCGTGGTTATAATTTATTTTATCGGCGGTATTGTTTTGAGATTCGGATTATGGTTGTTACAATTTCTTCACGATTATAATGTTCACACAATGATTACATGGAGATTAAATAGTTATAATATTAACACGTATGTCGAACGGTTTATAGTGTTCGCACAATGGTTACACGAGATTAAATAGTCACAACATTTACACACGATTAAATAGTTGAAATGGTTGCAATGTTCAAGATAAGAGTATAGTTCTTTGAAGGTAATTGATTACAGCGGTTGTGGTTTAGATTTAGGCTGTATTCGATAGTTAAAACACATGTTGCAGAGTTTTGAGGTTGAAAGATACGGTGGTGATGCAAGGGTTTAGATTTGGTAATTTGAACACTTCGCGATGGGCTGAGACTTCTTTTGAGGAGAGCCTTTGACCGATATTGGAAGATGAAACGCGACTGGACAATACGTACAGTGAACTTTGCTGAATTTCAACTGGTAGACTCCGGTGACGGTACCTTTAGCCGTGAGGTTGAGATTGAGACTGAGACTTCGACCGTGAGCTCGAGATGGAGACTGAGACTTTGACCGTGAGGTCGAGATGCAGACTGAGACTTTGACCGTGACTGACTGATGCGTAGCTCCGGCCACGGGGCTGAAGTCGAGACTGAACGCGCTGAAACTTTGACTGAGATTGCTCGATTGAGATTGAGACTGACGTAGCTTCGGCCGCGAGGTTGAGATTGAAACCGAAGGATTGAGACTGGAGATTGACCGCGACCGGCTGCGGCTTAACTCCGGCCACGGGGTTGAAGTCGAGACTGAACTGAACGCTTCTGTGCTCCCCGTCCTTCTTTTTATACTCCTTTTTCGGGGGTGGTCTTCTCTTGAAAGATCTTCCACGTGTCGAAAATCTTGGGTGACTTTCCCTCTCTATTCCCTTTTTTGGGGTGGCCTTCTCTCAAGTCTTTGGTAATTTCACTAAGAGGTTCTCCTCGTGTCGGCGATCCCGGTCGACCTTCGCGTTCTTGGTAGAGATTTTAGGGGTCGCGTGTGTATGATTCAGAGGTGTCTCTCTCGTGGCGGTACGCGTGGCGGATATTGCTTGAATTCCCGATTTTACGATCCTTGGATGCTGGTCCGAGTGAGTCGGTGGAGGCCTTGGTTTTTAACGACAGAACTCGCCTTTTCGGCGCCGACAGCTTTTATATAGAATATTTGGATGCCTTTTGTAGGTATGAGCTGGACACCAATATCAGATATAATTTCGTTCCCTGGTTAACTTAGCTGATTTCCGTTTACGAGGTGCCTTGAGTTTTTATGACAAGCGTGCCTTTTCGGTGCGGCTTGTTCTTAAATAGAATATTCGGGTGCCTCCTGTAGGCTTGGGCAGGTGCTGTAGGCGACAGTGTTTCGCGGGGTGGTTCGGTCAATCGATGGGGTGACTGAAGTTGATTTCCTAGTAGCGTGATGGTCCAGGGATAATTTGTAGTGGGGTTGGGGTGGCGCGTATCGCATGTAGGCATTGCGCCGGTGGTAAAAATCGTGGTGGCCTGGTAATTCTTGGAGTGCAGACTTTCATCACCACGATAAGGGGTTGCTTTTCCCTGCTCGATATTCTTATATCGCCCAGATTTGTTGAAATTGTGGAGTAGGTGCGATGAAGCGGATCATGACGTAACGCTATGTACACATTATATTTTTTTTAGTCGAAATACACACGCGAGCTCCGACATCCGTTGTTCCAACTATTCCCCAAGTGAACAGCACTGCACTTCAGATGAACCTTTCACACACCACCTCAATGTCTGGTATTTCTTCGCAGCCAGAGCCAGAGGATACTGACAAATGGATGGAACTTCGTATTATTACATTATCATTTACGTTGAGATAATGATAATTCAATTCCATTGACCATATATTTTTTTAGATATTTGTCTCCGAATTTTCCAACGACAAAAAACAAATTTTTCGCTGCTCAATCAAATACTGGACGATCTGGCTGAGCGAATTACTGCTTTGGAAGGTCACAGTGGCAATGTACAGGACCCCAATTTGTATGCTGCCATAGAAAAGGCTTTACCGTTAGCCAATGAGGAGGCTCTTGGCAACTTTGAAAGAGAATTGCAGGATGAGGCCTTCTTTTCTTCTACCGTTTGTATTAATTTTTAAATGGGTTTTTGACATTTTTTTGGTGGGACTATCGAAAATTATATATATAAGATTATAGATTTCTTTTATTCTACGCATTTTTGAAAATACTATTGAAAATGATGGTTTGTGAAATAGAGTTTTGGGATATGTTAAAAAATTAGGTACTAATGGTCAAAAGAGTTGACGGTTCCGATTTGAATCGCTCTATAGGCGCGATGATGAAACAGCTAATGGCGGATGACGTAGCAGTAAAATATAGCGTTCTAGGCATGGAGCCTAGATATCAGGAGGTCCAGCGCCAACGCAAAGGCACTGAAAAAAGCGTCCCCGAAAATGGCTCGAAGTGATGGCGCTGGGGTGCAGCGGCACCCACATATATAGTAATATATTGGTCAACGCGGTGAAAGTGATCGGATGAGTTTCTAACCTCCCGACAGACCGATCGTGACATCAAACGTCGAAATTTCCGCCGATTAATTTCCTCATGACGGAAAATTTGGTGTGAAAATTGACACCTTCCAAACAATTATAGAAACATTGTCCGAACTAAAAGGTTTACCGGCTATTGGGTGCGTGGATCATCATAAAGAAACGACCCGAAAAATAATCGATTTTTATATGATAATGCGTGGTCACTTCTTGACGAAGTCGTTCAATAAAAATAATAACGACAGCCGTCAGCGAACAAAGAAACTGCGAAAAAATGCGAAATTGTGAGCATTACTTCGTGTGAATTAAGTTTATTATATAATTCTTGTTGCTGCTGCATATTAAATTTAATTTCATTAAATAACCATTACTGGATTTCGAAAGCCTCATATTTTTTTTATTCAAATCACCAATATTTGTTTTCATGCCCTTGCACGTTTCCAGGATTCACTCTTGCGGTTCGGTATATTCCTTGTTGATATCTGGTTTCCATCGTAATTTTGGGGCTGCGGGTCTGGGACTCACACGTCGGCTGCTCATACACTGCAAAGGATCTTTGTACACTGGTGCGTTCTGATCTGAAACACAGAAAATTATTCTTCCGGTTCGATAATGCAAGGATTTAGGTAGCAAAGAATAATACCCTAAATTTTGTGGTTTAGAAGCGTTAGCTAAAAAAAAGGCGCGCTTCCCAAAATTATGTATTTGCTCCTGAGCTTTTTATGGCCATTAAAGTCTGGTTGGTCGTGCATATCACAAAGACAATCCGCAGGGTAGCTTCCACCGCTGTGTAATACCTTATCGTCAAAGACAATCCGCAGGGTAGCTTCCACCGCTGTGTTCTCGGAGGGCTGAACGTCTTCAGGTAACTTTGTTGCAATTGTAGAACCAGCACCGTGTCGATTCTCTCTTTCTCGGAAACCTGCACTTTGGTTGGCGTCTAGCACTGGGGTGATAGCGGAGCCACGTTGGGTTGTACCGTCCTTCTTGGCAGTGGGATTTGTATCGACTGGACGTGTGACGCATATCCTTAAAAATGGACGTAACTCGTAGAAGGAGATAAAGGAATTTTATCCGATTCACTTTAAGTTTTTCAGTTTATTCTAAACTATGATATGCAACAACTATGAATGATTATGAAGAACATTTTGTCTTTACTTTCGATTCCACAATGTCGTCAACAAGAGATTTGGTTTTTTTGGGCTGTTTGCTTCTACTACGTGATCTCGTGTTCCTGTTCTTAACGGTGTCCTGTCCTCTTGGCTTCCTTGAGTTGTAATCGGCTGGGACCGGGGCTGTTTTGCGCCCACCAACCGTGTCCGAATGTTCCGTGGCTCCTCTGCAGACTCATGTTTGGTCATATATACGTTTTGAACTACAAAAAATTACGCACGAGAACAAAGAACTATATTTTTCATTTAAAAAAACTATGCTGCATCGGTTCTTTATGCGTATCAATCACCGTAGCACTTCGTCGTAAATTTTATTATACTTTGACACTTAAGACGGAACGGTACCCCGGCTCCATCGGTATGGCAGATCGGGATAGTAGATACCCACGGATTTCCTAAACGGCTCTTCAGAGTTTCACGAAATTTGACCAGACAATGTTAAATTGATAGACGAACGGCTGTCTTCTCATGAAATTTGTTGAATCAAAAAAAAAAGTAGATTGTATTACCATGCTGAAGCCGTGATAGAAATGATGTGAAATAAAAAGTTTGGCTCATGTCAACTTGGAGGGGAGAAGAGCCGCGTAGCAATATTCAAAACACATTTTGGCACCTGAATCATTTGATTCCATTACACATTTCAGGAAGTCCGTGGGAATCTATAATAAGTTGGTATTTGTTGACGATTTCGAGCATATGTCGCACGAACTGCGTAGAGTTTAGTTCCCGCGAATTCCGGGGCTCCAGGATGGCGCTCATGACGCATTCGACATATATCGGTGTCGGCTTGAACCATATAAGTATTACATATATGCGACATACACGCACACACGCGTTGGGAGACGCAGGAAGGCATTTACAATCTCCCTGTAGGTGGCAGGGGCTCGTACGAGTTCTGCCCTACCAACTCGAGCCGGGGCTGCGTCGAAGTCTTGCTGAGGGTACAGTTCCGACTCTGTATGGCCGACAGAGGCCATACATCCGAAGAACCCGACTTTTGACGTTTCTAGCGCGCCATCGTTTGTTTATAGTAGCATTGCCCTGAAGTGCGCAAACAGTGCACTTCAGGCTGAAACGCTGGCTTTCCACATGTTAACGCTTTCCCTAGAAGGACGTATGTAGTATAGCTTACGATGCGACCGAATAACTTTATTCCTCCAAGAAAACCGACGAGTCTGGAACGCCCTAAAGTGTTGAAGAATTTTGTGGCAAAAAAGTCGCTCGGAAATTCGGCCAAATATTACGACATCTCAAGTTTGAGTAGGCGGATCGAAAAATGACCCAAACAAAATCGATAGGAAAAAATAACATTTCATTGGTAAAATGTCATTAGATTTTCGATTCGTCTCCGCGTTTTCGTGTAATGTCGATTATAAGTTAAAAAGTCGTCTGCTAAAGCCCATCTTGGTGTATAAAGAGTGCGCAGCGTGTCGTGTCGTGACAGTCGTTTTTTTTATTACTTAGCGTCGAGACGCTGCCGCGTCTCTTGATTTATATATATATATATATATATATATATATCTATATTTTTTTTCTACACTTACGAGCAAGAATTCTCCACAACGTGGTTCTTGAAAGCTCCTTTGCCCTTATGGTCTAGAACCATGGAGCCTAGATACCAGGAGGTCCAGCGAGGCTTCTCAACTCGTCCCGAAAAATGGCTCGAAGTGATGGCGCTGGGGTGCACCGGCACCTATATGTATATAGATATACGCTAAACATGAGTGCGATCTAAACAGATCACAGCTGATGTACCTAACCCTCATTCGTGTTAAGGCCATGTGTCACACGTCCAGAGGGTAAAAATTCTACTGCCAAGTTTTCTCCTAGACGGAACATATTTCGGGCAAAAGAAGACAAAGCCGTTGTTCGTCGTTCAACAGAGCGGAACGTGTTTCTTTTCTTTTTTCCCAAAAATCAACCGTTTCAGAAATCATTGGGAATCTGCAAATCAACTATCTCTCTCGCACTCATGGCCGCTCGGTCGGTGTGACACTCGGCCTTAAGAGGGAACGGTACCCGCACCAAGACTTCGACGCAGCCCCGGCTCGAGTCGGTAGGGCAGAACTCGTACGAGCCCCTGTCACCTACCGGGAGATTGCAAATGCCTTCCTGCGTCTCGCAACGCGTGGAGCGTGTATGTCGGTGTGCGTTGTTACGTCGGCCGCACGCGGTTGAAGATTTTTATCTTCCCGCGGGCTGACCCTTCGTAGCGCGTACACACCGCGTGAGCGTATATACATGCACAAACATACATAAACACAGTCAGCGTCGAGAAAGAACTTTATTTTCTTTTCTCCACGCCGACTTCGCAAGAAATTCAAAAACACGAATTTCGCAGCAAGCGTCCTTGCCGAGTGTAGCGATTGGCTCACAAGGAGACGGCACGACCGTGGGGTCGGGGATTTGGCCGAATTTTTTTGTGGTGAAAGAGGACCCCTAGCACCTGACGTGGTTAAAGTAGTAGGACGCACTACTCGGAAAATTCCGAGAAAAATCGATCCAAAGTTTCTTAGGCGCCGTATGAGTTTAAAATGTCAGGCACTTGTCGAGCCGCCGTCTAGTCTAGACGGTTAGGGCTCGGTCTTTTGCGCCGGAGGTCTCGCGTTTGATTCCTCCTTCGGGTCTTATTTTTTTTTCTTTTTTTTTTGTTATCCCAACAATTATTCAAAAAGTTTCTCATCCCTACATTATTTTTAAAAATTTATTTTAGCTCAAGAACATAAAGTTTTTCATTCACTGAAAAATATTCGTGCTCGTTGTTCTATTTGGTTTTATGGCCTTGTAAGGGTCTACAGAATTTTGACCTGGGGTCCCCTTAGGATTATAACGGACATCTGCGCATAGGACTGTGCGTGAGTCTGTGAGAATTGAACAGCAGTTCATTTTTCGGTTTCGTCGTGAACAGACGTGCCTATTTCTTATTGTTAAATTTCAAAGTTCTCTTACAATTCGAAGTTAAAAATGTCGACTGAAGAAGTTGCTGGCTCTTCTGGAATAGGAGAGGAAATTCCTGAAGAATCCATGTACAGTGATAGATCAAAATCGCGACCGAAGGACGCAGTAGTTTATTATGAAAAGCTGTTGACGGAAAATAATTTAATTGCATTGACACCTTCGGAAGAAATATCTCACGATGCTATGTTATTGGCCGGAGAACTTTATAATAATACATTGGAACTTTTAGGTGAAAAAAAAATCGTAATTGAAGAAGAATTAATTCACGCTCATGAGGATTGCGAAGAACTACAGTTCGAAGTGCCCCAACTTGATTCTTCTCCAGACGAGTACGAACCGGAACCGAAAAAAAATAAAAGTGAAATGATTCCCATCGCCTACAAAGTCAAAGTCGTGAACATTGTTAAAGCGCATCCCACGTGGTCTTCGGCGACATTGCAAAAAAAAGGATGCAGCCGCTTGAAGAGAAAAGAATATCTTTCACAATGGGAGAATGATATTAAAAGTGGTGGAACGAGATTGGACAAATTTGAGGCGATAGATTCGTGGACCTACGACCGTTTTGTGGAAGCAAGACAGCAATATCAGCAAGTTACGACAAGAAATTTGCAACAATGGGCGTTGGCCGCTGCTGCACAATTCATCGATTTCAATTTCAAGGCGTCTGATCGATGGGTCACGGCATTCAAACAGAAACACAAAATTTCTCAACGGAAAATCACGAAACTGATTTCGAAAAAAGAGGCGGCATCAATGGAGGAAATTCGGGCGTCTGCAGAGACCTTTCGTCGACAGACGTGCCGCTTAATACCTCAATAGCATGAGGATTATGTTATAAATACTAACCAAACAGGTAAATACAAGTTTTCTGCGTACAAAATGTTTTTACCGATGCAAAATATATAAATTCAAAATTAATTATATAAAAAGTTTTCTACATACATATTCGAATATTTTTTAATATTAAAAATACTATTTTTTTTTCAGGATGTCAATATCAATCTGTTTTCAACAGGACACTCACTCAAAAAGGGAGTAAAACCGTTTTCGTCAAAAAGTCGGATTTGAATAAAGTGACGCATTCGTACACCGCACTATATTCCATAACATTATCCGGAAAACTGCTCCCACATATCTTCGTATGTTTGCAAGAGGCGACCGGTCATTTCGGACCTCGTATTCAAAAATTAGTAGATGGCTATGCCAATACATATACGAACGTTATTGCAACATCATCGAAGTCCGGAAAACTAACAACAGCCTTATACACGGATTTTCTCCAGAAATGTTTAAAAAATTACGTCGGGGAGAATAAATTTTTACTTCTCATTGACTCTTGGGGGGGTCAAACAAATCCAGAGATGTATGATGAAATCTTCCAAGATGACGAAAATATGCCAACTTGCTCTGTAAAAGTAATTCCTCCAAAATCCAACTTGCCAAATATGCCAACTTGCTCTGTAAAAGTAATCCCTTGGTGCAACCTTGTGACGTTTACTTTTACAGACAAGTTAAAAATTTCATAAAACGCTTGCAAAATTGCAGCGAATTGTTAAAGCAGAATCGTGAAATTAATTCCCGGGAAGATTGTATAAAAATCCATTCAATAATTCACCATCAATTATCGTCACCAATATTCCGAGACATGATTCAATACGCCTGGTTTGCCTCAAAATTATCAGCTACTAGAAACATTTTCATGAATGTTAATGGGACATCTTTTTGTACGGATGTATTGCAAACTCCGTGCGATTGTAAAAAATCCGCTTTTATATGTTGCACAAGATCTCGCAAAAACTATTGCTTTGTTTGTTTCTACGATAATTACCACTGCGGTTTTTGTATATAATTATTATATGAATAAAAATGGAATTTTTCCTAATCGACTTTGTTATTCTCATTAAAAACCCAATGTTCCTCCTCATATACTTTACAATGAAAAATAAAAAACCCACCGTTATGAATTGTTTTATTGGGAAAAAAAAAGAAAATAATTTTAAAAAAATGAAAATAATTTTAAAAAAATAATGTAAATAAATTTTTAAAAATAATGTAAGGATGAGAAACGTTTTCAATAATTGTTGGGATAACAAAAAAAAAAAAAAAAGAAAAAAAAATAAGATCCGAAGGAGGAATCGAACGCGAGACCTCCGGCGCAAAAGACCGAGCCCTAACCGTCTAGACTAGACGGCGGCTCGACAAGTGCTTGACATTTTAAACTCATAAGCCGCGTAAGAAAATTTTCCGAGTAGTGCGTCCTACTACTTTAACCACGTGCGGTGCTAGAGGTCCTCTTTCACCACAAAAAAAATTCGGCCAAATCCCCGACCCCACGGTCGTGCCGTCTCCTTGTCAGTAAACATTTACGGTATAAATAATACAAACATAATTGTTTAAACAATTATGAATGCATTTATTCTCGACCACGATTGTGATCGGTAGATACGGTACTTTCAGTACCTCTTAGCAAATAGATTGCTGTTTGCGAGCCGCAAAATGTTACGCTAAAAATAATGCAAAAATAATTGTTTAAACAATTATGGATGCGTTTATCTCGACCACGGTTGTGATCGGTAGATATGGTACTTTCAGTACCTCTCCGCAAATAAATTGCTGCTTGCGAGCCGCAAAACCTAACAATAAAAATAATGCAATCATAATTGTTTAAACAATCATGAATGCGTTTATCTCGACCACGATTGTTATCGGTAGATACGGTACTTACTTCCAGTACCTCTCAGCAAATAGATTGCTGATTGCGAGCCGTAAAACCTAACAATAAAATAATGCAAACATAATTGTTTAAACAAATATGAATGCGTTTAGCTCGACCATGATTGTAATCGGTAGATACGGTACTTTCAGTACCGCTCAGCAAATAAATTGCTGATTGCGAGCTGCAAAACCTAACAATAAAAATAATGCAATCATGATTGTTTAAACAATTATCAATGCGTTTATCTCGACCACGATTGTCATCGGTAGATACGGTACTTTCAGTACCTCTCGGCAAATAAATTGCTGCTTGCGAGCCGCAAAACATAATAAAAATAATGCAATTATAATTGTTTAAACAATTATGAATGCGTTTATCTTGACCACGATTGTGGTCGGTAGATACGGTATTTACTTCCAGTACCTCTCAGCAAATAGATTGCTGATTGCGAGCCGCAAAACCTAACAATAAAATAATGCAAACATAATTGTTTAAACAATTATGAATGCGTTTATCTCGACTATGATTGTAATCGGTAGATACGGTACTTTCAGTACCTCTCAGCAAATAAATTGCTGAGTGCGAGCTGCAAAACCTAACAATAAAAAGAATGCAATCATAATTGTTTAAACAATTATGAATGCGTTTATCTCGACCACGATTGTGATCGGTAGATACGGTACTTACTTCCAGTACCTCTCAGCAAGTAGATTGCTGATTGCGAGCCGCAAAACCTAACAATAAAATAATGCAAACATAATTGTTTAAACAATTATGAATGCGTTTATCTCGACTACGATTGTGATCGGTAGATACGGTACTTTCAGTACCTCTCAGCAAATAGATTGCTCATAGCGAGCAATCGATTTTTTTCTTGTTTTTCGACGAAAAACACGAAAAAATCGATTGTTATATAACACACGAAAATTTGTTACATTTTCTCCACACGCAACCTCAGCTGTCACTTTCTCGGCTCATCGCGTTCAAGCCGACACCGATAAATGTCGAATGCGTCATGAGCGCCACTCCGGAGCCCCGGAATTCGCGGGAACTAAACTCTACGCAGTTCGTGCGACATATGCTCGAAATCATCAACAAATACCAACTAATTATAGATTCCCACGGATTTCCTGAAATATGTGATGGAATCAAATGATTCAGGTGCCAAAATGTGTGTTTTAAATATGGCTACGCGGCTCTTCTCCCCTCCAAGTTGTGACATGAGCCAAACTTTTTATTTCACATCATTTCTATCACGGCTGCAGCATGGTAATACAATCTACTTTTTTTTTTGATTGAACAAATTTCATGGGAAGACAGCCGTTCGTCTATTAATTTAACATTGTCTGGTCAAATTTCGTGAAATTCTGAAGAGCCGTTTAGGAAATCCGTGGGTATATACTATCCCGATCTGCCATACCGATGGAGCCGGCGTACCGTTCCGTCTTAAGTAGCGTCGGCGAGATAATCCACCATCCTAATAAATTTAACGTTTGGATATGCAAATAAAAATATATACCACACTAACTAGAGCGAGCAAATGACGCTGCAACCACATTAAGTTTATAACTATAGAAAATGAAGTATTTCCGTTTCAAAAAGATATGAAATCCCCCTAAAAAACTTTAACAACTAAAAAAACGCCAAGTAATCAAAAATGCCCTTGAAAAAATTATCGGTTGTTTCACTATCTCTAAGATTCTAATTAACCTCGAAATATTTGTTATTTTTTTCAAACAATAGTTTTATTTACATTTTAATTTTTCAACTCGAACGTACAAAAGAAGTGAAATAACTTTTTATGAAAAAGCCAAGCAAATTTACTGGAAACGTACAGAAAATTACCAAACTCTAGTAATACCATTTTTCTCAATATTTTGTTTTCAAAAACCATTTTACTATTATAATAAAAGTACGAATCACGATTATATAAAAGTACAACGTATGCATCACACAAGTACTGTATGTATGTATCACTAGAAAAACTGGGCAACGACTTGGCGTGCATGGTTAAGAAAAAAAGCTCGGGAAGATACACGATTTTCTTACAGAAACGTCCCTACAATTTATCTACATAGATTATTTCAAATATTAACACCGCATCAAGCATGCAGGATTATTAGAAATGAGATGTTCGACTATACTGAGACAGATTATCGGAAATGGAGTGATAGGTGTCGAGAGTAATATCGATATTCCGTTTTCACCAGCAAGTGGTGCGGACCGTAATTCAAACCTTCAGCCTGCCAAAACTATGTCCATTACACTAAAATTTATACGACCCCTGCTGCAAATTACCACACAGGAACCTGTATGGGATCCCGTACGGGATCCCACACGGGATCCCACGTGGTGTTTTCGTACAGGGAACCCGTACGGGTTCCCATATGGTGACCCGTACGGGTATGGGATCCCACGTGGTAACCCGTATGGGTTCCTGTATGTGAACCCATACGGGATCCCACGTGGTGGCCCATATGGGATCCCATACAGGTTCCTGTGTGGGAATTTATCGCTGTGTGGGAATATTATTAATCATATAATATTATTGCAATTTTCTGTAAACACATTATTGTAAGACGTAAAATGATAACATAATAAAAAAGTTTAATAAAAAAAACATTAAGATATTGCGTTTAATTAAGTTTAACTAAGAACTGTGTATTAAATATTTCACGTCATTTTGCGAGGCCGGGACCCACGTTGAAAAACAATACTTTTGACTTCAGATAACAACATTTTCAAAACAACGTTGTAAATAGTGATTAATGATTTATTTTCTCACGAAAGTGTAGATACAAATGAAAAAAATTAGAAGTTTCACATTTGTTTTGATTCAATCGTGATTAGCTTATTGAGCGCTGTCTCAAAAATTAAGCTACCCACATTGCCCCACACAGGTTCCCATGTAGGTTCCTGTACAGGAATTTATTTTCTGCATTCTCCCGTACAGGATCCCGTACAGGATTCAGCATCCCACGTTGCCCCACACAGGTTCCCATGCAGGTTCCCGTACAGGAATTTATTTCCTGCGTTCTCCCGTACAGGATCCCGTACAGAATTCAGCTTCCCACGTTGCCCTACACAGGTTCCCATGCAGGTTTCCGTATAGGAATTCATTTCTTGCGTTCTCCCGTACACGATCCCGTACAGGATTCAGCTTCCCACGTTGCCCCACACAGGTTCCCATGCAGGTTCCCGTACAGGAATTTATTTCCTGCGTTCTCCCGTACAGGATCCCGTACAAGATTCAGCTTCCCACGTTGCCCCACACAGGTTCCCATGCAGGTTCCCGTACAGGAATTTATTTCGTGCGTTCTCCCGTACAGGATCCCGTACAGAATCCCGTACAGGATTCAGCTTCCCACGTTGCCCCACACAGGTTCCCATGCAGGTTCCCGTACAGGAATTTATTTCCTGCGTTCTCCCGTACAGGATCCCGTACAGGATTCAGCTTCCCACGGTGCCCCACACAGGTTCCCATGCAGGTTCCCGTATAGGAATTTATTTCCTGCGTTCTCGCGTACAGGATCCCGTACAGGATTCAGCTTCCCACGTTGCCCCACACAGCTTCCCATGCAGGTTCCCGTAAAGGAATTTATTTCCTGCGTTCTCCCGTACAGGATCCCGTACAGGATTCAGCTTCCCACGTTGCCCCACACAGGTTCCCATGCAGGTTCCTGTACAGGAATGTTCATCCTGTACAGGAAACCGTACGGGATCCCACACTTTCCTTGGCTGTCCCATGCTTTCCCACACATTCCCACACTAAAACCCGTACGGGAATTTGCAGCAGGGACGCAATAGATTTCATGAGATGTATGGTGGTTCTGCAATGGAGTAGAAAGTGAATACTTCCACACAACTTTTCAAATTATGCAAATAAAGTGAGATTTCAAGAGCCGTGTGGTCTAGGGGTACATCACTGATTCTTTAATTCATACTTTGCGGAATCAGAAACTCGATTTGCATCAATTACATAATAAATTGCGTCAATTTATGTTTTTCTTAACCTAATGGTCAGGTTGTTGAGAAAACGTCATCCTTCGCCGAGCTTTTTTTCTTAACCATGCACGCCAAGGCGTTGCCCAGCTTTTCTAGTGATACATACATACAGTACTTGTGTGATGCATACGTTATACTTTTATATAATCGTGATTCGTACTTTTATTGTAATAGTAAAATGGTTTTTGAAAACAAAATATTGAGAAAAATGGTATTACTAGAGTTTGGTAATTTTCTGTACGTTTCTAGTAAATTTGATTAGCTTTTTCATTAAAAGTTATTTCACTTCTTTTGTACGTTCGATTTGAAAAATTAAAATCTAAATAAAACTATTGTTTGAAAAAAATCACAAATATTTCGAGGTTAATTAGAATCTTGGAGATAGTGAAACAAACGATAATTTTTTCGAGGGCATTTTTTATTACTTGGCGTTTTTTTTACTTGTTAAAGTTTTTTAGGGGTTTTATTAACGACTCGGTAGTGGATGCGTGCTCGATGCGGGCCTGCTGCGATCTCCCGTGTCAAGCAGTGTTGGCAAGGGCTGCAACTTCAATGGGTGACCCGTCGGCTGTGCACCACTTGGCACGAGTGGGTGATAGTTTTATCGAGTTTCTAATGGTGATGTAGCTAAAGCGTAGTTAAATATAGCTGGCAAACGATTTCCATAGTTACCCTGTGCCCTTGTATAATGCAAAACCGTGGTAGTGCGTCCGGAAAGGTCAACAATCTGGACTGAAATTCGTGAAGCGCGAGTGTGGCGTAAACGGGAAAGGGGTGCGATGGTAAAAGTCAGCAAAGACTTACAGCGAAGCATTAGAAAGGAATCAAATAAGAGGATTGCGCTCTTACCCTAGCAATGTCTTTTGTCTGTCCCGTAGGTGTTTGGAATATCTACGAGGAACATTTGAAGAGGAGAAATCCCAATACTCCAACGATCACGTACGACATAAGTCAGTTGTTCGACTTTGTGGACGAGCTGACAGACCTCTCTTGTCAGATATATCAAAAGTCCACCAAAACTTACGCCCCGTACAACAAGGATTGGATCAAGGAGAAAATATACGTTCTGTTGTGTCGAGCAGCGGACCACAGCGAGTAAAATTATACCACCCGAAGGAGAAACAAGAGCATCTAAAGATAACGAAAAAAATCCCATACCTAAGATATACGTTTTTTCATGTACAAGATTCGAAAACAAAGTATAATTACTTTAATGATATCACGTCATCGCTATTGTTCAATACTATGATTAAAGATTAATTAAGTATACGCAATATACGGATGCTTCAATTATAAACCATCGAGCTTCGCTGTTTCATTTTTAAATCAAATAATAACCAGATAGATGTTAGAAACTATCGTAGATTCGCCCAATCGACAAACAGGGATATCTGTGCGACATTGACATTCCGGCTGAAAAAAAAACACTTTTTCAAGAGTAATAAAAATCGATTTTTTATTAAATAACGGAGTTATATAGATTTAAAAAACGCTCGATTGATAACGTTTTGAAAAGATCCACATTCTGACCCAGCTAAAATTTTGTTCGAACAAATCGAATTTTATACGGTTTTGCAAACTTCTTTGGCCCTGATAAGGGCCATTTCAGTATTTTTTTTACCGTGGGTGTGTGTTTGAGTGAATGAAACGTGAAAAAAATTGCCGTAGATTCGAAATGTAGTAAAAGATCGACTTTTTTTAGAGGTGGTAGTCTCGCCAAGACGTTTTACTATAGATTTTTTTTTATTTTGAGGTTTCATTCAGGATACTATTAAGTGATGACCTGCAAAATTTCAAAAGGATTCACCGTTTTGTATTCGAGATATTGGCAATCAAAGATTGCACGGTTTACACGTGTTCTTATGGAGAGCAGTGGAAAATTTCACATTTCACGCAATAACTCCGAAACTTTTGTACAGATTTTTTTCAATACTCCATTACAGAGGAACATATGACAAAGTGGCTAAAAAAAAATCATGAATTTTAAACGCCTAGTTTTAGAGGTATAGCGATTTAAATTAAGCAATTTCTAACGACGCTAGCGCCACGAAGTGACTGAAGCAGACTAGAACTAGATTAGGGGAGACCGAGAAGATTTATGGCAGAGGAGAGTTGTGACAAAGTCGACTTCTCGGAGCCTATGATCGTTAGCGAACTAGCAAGTCGCGCATTTATTGCTTTTTGGACGCGCCATTAAATGCAGTATGCGCCGACGGCCCACGCGAAACGGTTGCGGCTATACGACGTCTGCGTCCAAAAAATTACCGAAAGTAAGTTTTCGGCGAACATTTTGTTATTCTATTTTTCGATACGTATTGTGTTACCGTTATTGTGATATTTTTTCTAATATGCATTGGCTTTTCAAGTTTCATAGCATGCTATTATTTTTTTGGGTTCGCTTCCTATTTGGCGGTTAAGAGTTATTATTCCGACCGAAGTACGATTTTTTGCACCTAGGAGAGTTGTGACAGCTTGTCACAACTCTCCTATTTTATTTTTTCCCTGGCAACAATGTTTTGTGGTGTGATTTTGCATGTTGAATTTTTATTTTATTGTTTCAGAATGCCTAAAAAATATGTGAGACAAGATTAAAGACCGAAAAAGACTAAAAAGAGACTAAAAAAACATTGATGACGAAGAAGATGAAGATGCAGAAAATATCTGTTTCTGCTTGTGTTGCCTCGAGCCCTATGCCAATAGCCAATCAAAATAGAAGTGGGTTCCGTGCATCTTATGCAAGGGAGTCCCATGAAGCTTGCACCGGCGGAGAGTGTCGATATATTTGTCATAATTGCTTGTCAGACTAGATTTCGGACGGAACTTGATTTTTTTACTGGATTTTAATTCGATTGATCTTACACAAATGCCATATTTTATTATTATTATAAGATAACTAATACTTCTTATGTTGACAATTAACATTAAATGTTATTTAAGTTCGTAATGATGTGCTAAAAAATGATTAAAGGAGTCTAATTAGTGTTAAAATAAATGGGCAGTTATTGTTGGTTATAATTACATGCCGAAGATTAAGGCGAAACAAATGTTTAATTATTCATTATTAACTAACTAGCCCGCGTAGAATCTGGCCCATCGAAACTTCATTAGAAGTGGAACCCCGCATCAGGAGTTTACAAAAATCCTGAATTATGCGTTTTATTATTTGTTTTGAAGAATATTTATACCAAGTTTGAAGTTGATACACGCAAGGAAAGTTTTCCATGCAAACTTTGCCACCCCCTTAGGGGTTGAATTTCGAGAAATCCCTTCTTAAGCGATGCCTCCAATATAAAATCAACACCTTCCCCAAATTTCACGTTTCTATCCTTAGCGGTTTAGGCTGGGCGATGATGAGTCAGTTAGTCAGTCAGTCAGTCAGGACTTTGCCTTTTATATATATAGATAGATAGATAGAAGATATAGATAGATAGATGTTTCTTTTATTCACCACAGCAGCGTTTAAATTAAATTTCTTTCACCATAATCACCAAATACATTGGTGTCACAACTTACCTCGACCTCAGTCACACCGTACTTCGGTACTAGAAAAGTTGTGACACGGGGAGTTGTTTCGGGTTTTGTAAATTTTCTCAGAAACCTTAATACTTTTATTTATTTTCATGTTTGTTTCGAATAGAGTATAGAACTAGCTATGTTAAGTTATAGAGTTCATAGATGTGTGACTTTTTTTTACTGAGATATGTTAGTTAAAGTTAAAATTGTCACAATTCTCCTCGGTCTCTCCTACAGTAGCGTGTGCATTTTCGTATACGCAGAGTATCTACTCATTAGTAGCCGGAATGGATGGTGTGACACAAAAGTGAGGGTTAGGTGAACATTATATTAGATGAAGTAAAAAGTTCTGAGCGTTTTTTCGCTTTATTTCGACGATGAAATTAACATAGTTAGGATTTTCCGATTTAGATCAAATATGCACCGTTTTGTTCGATAACTTTTATCCATTTTGAAGGCAATTTCATAATTCCGCGATTAAAGAAGTCCTCGTCCCTATTGGTAAAAAACTTGACCAGCTCATTTTCACAAGCCTCTCTTGAGGCCAATTTTGTACCATCAAGAAAATGTTGCAAATGCGTGAAAAGGTGATAATCGCTTGGTGCCAGGTCTGGACTATACGGCGGGTGCGATAGAACCTCCCATCCAAGGTCTCGGAGCTGTTGGCGCGTCGTTAAAGATGTGTGCGGCCTAGTGTTGTCTTGGTGGAACACAACACCCTTCCTATTGGCCAATTCTGGCGGCTTCTGGTTGATCGCCTGCTTCAATCTGGTCAGAAGTTGACAGTAGAGGTCCGAATTGACTGTTTGGCCCGATGGGAGCAGCTCATAGTGGGTGATTCCCGTCCAATCCCACCAAACACACAGCAAAACCTTCTTTACCGTTAATCCGGGCTTGGCGATCGTTTGGGCCGGCTCTCCGCGATTGGACCACGATCTTTTTCGGCTGTTGTTCTCGTATGTGACCCATTTTTCATCGCCAGTCACCATCCTCTTCAAAAATGGGTCGATTTCGTTACGTTTCAGCACAGAATCGCAGGCATCAACTCGGTCCAAAAGGTTATTTTGCGTCAATTCGTGTGGCACCCATACATCGAGCTTCTTCTTGAGACCAGCCTTATGCAAATGGTTCCAAACGGTTTTCTGGCTAATCTTCAGTTCCTGGACAATGGAATAAGTGCTCACATGCCGGTCCGACACGACGATTTCCATGAATTTAACGACATTTTAGACGATTGGCCCACCAGTGCGTGCCTCATCTTCGACGTCTATATTACCAGAACGGAATCGTTGCAACTACCGCTTTGTTGTTGCATTCGATACTGCATTGGGTCCATAAACAGCACAAATTTTTTTGGCCACCTGCTCCGTCTTTTCACCTTGGTCGTAGTGGTACTGAAGAATGTATCGAATTTTCTCTTTTTTTACCTCCATTTTGTAACGCTGTAACACACAGCTGGCTTCACCAAACACAAAACTGTCAAAGAACTTTTTTTGAAGCGTAATGTCACCTTTAAATCGCCGTATAGTATGACCCGATGCGATGTATACATCGTGAGATATGACTCACTAAATACATCTAGCGGAAAACGTTCAAAACTTTTTACTTCACCCACTATTAGGCGTTTTCATCAATACTTTATAAGTTTTTACATCCCGATAAGATGTACAGTCCACATTTTAAGGATATTTCGCAATATTTCGAAGCTTTTATCGATTGAGCGGAGAATAAACTTTTCAACGTGACTGTGGCGAGACTACTACTTTGAAACACTATAGGGCCTATTGTTCGATAGAAAATCGACTTTTATCACTCTTGAAAAAGTGTTTCTGTTGGCCGAAATAACAATGACGAACGGTCAAAATTTGGCGCCTCGTACATCGTAGTACTTCCCGACAAACGTTGATTTCAACTGAACAGTAAAAAAGAAACGAAAGAATTCGCGACCCGATTTAGTCCAATCGATTCGCGATGGCGAAAAAAAAATTATGATAATTTAATGCTCTTTAGACTCCAGGGTTAATCATACGAGTTGCTAGTGCGCAAATTCGTTCTCAACTCAGTTCATGGCTAGTTTTATTGGAGTGACACCGCAGTGTTCGAACAAGTCCGACACTTTATATTTGTCTCTCCTACCTAGATTTTAGATGCATGTATTCAGCAAACTGATAACCTGTTGATTCATTCGTTAAACCATTTTACCAATATAGTACCCTCCCATCAAACGGAAAAACACATGTTATTTTCGGAATCTTTTTCGCACATATATGTTCAATATTGAAAGAAAAGTTTTTAGCATTGATTCACATAGATCATAACTACAGTACTTGCTGCAATTGTTTCACCGAAATGATTACTCTTAATTCTTTTCATATCGTGACTGCTCATAGAACTTTTCACCTTGGAAAATCCAACATCAAGGCTGCGTCCCGTTTCGTCAGTAAAAACCCTACGGCCAAGTTTTCTCCTAGACGGATTACATTTCAGACAAACGAAGAGATGGACGTTGACCGTCGTTTGGCCGAACGGTGTTTTTTTCGAAATATTAGCCGTCTCTGCGAATCTGCAAGTCAGCTATCTCTGTCGCACTCATAGCGGCTCGGTTGGAGTGCAACCTCGTCCTAAAATACTAGTTCTCGTGTATACTACTTACGATCAAGCCTGAACATTTTCAAGATGCTCAATTAATATATTCGAAAAAAAAACCGATTTTTTCCACATTTTTTATAGGACCCCCTTAAGGCAAAGTGAAAGCCGTCGATGAAAATCCCGTTTTGTACTTTTCTACAAAACGATGGAAACGTTATAATCGTATGAAAGTGAGAACGAATTTTCCGCTATCTCTTTCTCGCATTTACATGTCACGTGGTACATATTTCCCTTTGCCTTAAGGCCTTACATCGGAATAAAAGAAATTTCAACTTTTTTTTATTGACTTAGATCATATATAAACATTACAAGAATAATATACAAAACGAATAATACGCGAAAAAATTGAATAAAAAAAATTTTAGAGTTTATTTTTCGAGCGCTCTGAAACGCACGGAACAGCCTAGATGGTAAAGGTAGAAATTTAGAGTCGTTTAGTCCAGTCGTTGTACATAAAATATACAACGACCTAACAACTGAAGATCCACTATCAAAACGCCTCGGTGAGTACACGCAGAATTCAAATGAGAGCTTCAATTCCGTCGTGTGGACGATAGCTCCTAAATCAGTTTTGAAATTTTAAGCGTGTTTTTCTCGAAACCGCGTTTTTGAAGTCGGGAGAACGCATAATTCGGGCAATTTTCATCCGATCGACTTGAAATTTTTTCTGTAGCTTCTTAGATAGATTTTCTAAAGAGGACCACACGATTCATACACTATTCTCGTTTCTATAAACAAAGGCCGATTTTTCCAGAAAAAAAATGTATTCAAGATGATGCCATTTTGCGAAAAAAAAACTATATTTCTAAATAATCCTGTGTACTTCTCTACCAAAGCTAATGTAAATGACGATTTTGTTTTGTTCCAGATGCTAATCCATAAAAGTTCTGCATCCTAGCGCAGAGAAAAAAGTGTACCTACGATCGAGCCGCCATTTTGTATTTCTTTTCATAAAAGTTTTTTTCTCTATACGTCAACACATGTAGCATAATAAACCCTTCGAACCTCATTTTGATTGCTCTTCCAGACTCTCAAAAAAAAATTCACACAAACGTGTCACTTTTTGGTGAGCCACATGGATATAACGCCTTAGTACGCGATAAACTTCGAATAAAAACAATGCTTTTAAATTCGGCCCTAATCCAAGTTTTTTTTCGACCCCATTTTCTTTCATAAAAAAAAATAAGGGCCGCGATTCGTATGCAATTTTATTTTCGTCATTTTCTCGTCTTGACAGTGGTATTCCATTACATATTGGGTGAAGTAAAAAGTTCTGAGCGTTTTCGGCTAGATGCCTTTAGTGAGCCATATCTCACGATGTATACATCGCATCGGGTCAAACTATACGGCGATTTGAAGGTGACGTTGCGCTTCAAAAAAAGGTCTTTGATAGTTTTGTGTTTGGTAAAGCCAGTTGTGTGTTACATCGTTCCAAAATGGAGGTAAAAAAAGAGAAAATTCGATACATTCTTCAGTACCACTACAACCAAGGTGAAAAGGCGGAGCAGGCGGCCAAAAAAATTTGTACTGATTATGGACCCAATACGGTATCGAATACAACAGCAAAGCGGTGGTTCCAACGATTCCGTTCTAGTAATATGGACGTCGAAGATGAGGCACGCTCTGGTAGGCCAATGGTAGGAAATCGTCGAGTTGGACCGGCATCCGAGCACTTATTCCATTGCCCAGGAACTGAAGATTAGCCAGAAAACTGTTTGGAACCATTCGCATAAGGCTGGTCTCATGCGAAGAAGCTCGATGTATGGGTGCCACACGAATTGACGCAAAAGAACCTTTTGGACTGAATTGATGCCTGCGATTCTTTGCTGAAACGTAATAGAATCGACCCATTTTTGAAGCGGATGGTGACTGGCGACGAAAAATGGGTCACATACGAGAACAACAACCGAAAAAGATCGCGGTCCAATCGCGGGGAGCCGGCCAAAACAATCGCCAAGCGCGGATTAACGGCCAAGAAGGTTTTTGGAAGGGCATCATTGGAAGGGCATCATCCACTATGAGCTGCTCCCATCGGGCCAAACACTCAATTCGGACCTCTACTGTCAACAACTGACCAGATTGAAGCAGGCGATCAACCAGAAGCGACCAGAATTGGCCAATAGGAAGGGTGTTGTGTTCCTTCAAGACAACACGAGGCCGCACACATCTTTAACGATGCGCCAGGAGCTCGGAGAGCTTGGATGGGAAGTTCTATTGCACCTGCCGTATAGTCCAGACCTGGCACCAAGCGATTATCACCTTTTCAAGCATTTGCAAAATTTTCTTGATGGTACAAAACTGGCCTCAAGAGAGGCTTGTGAAAATGAGCTGGTCAAGTTTTTTACCAATACCCTGGCGGAACTTTTTTTTTTAATGGATAAAAATTGGCAGAATATATCGAATATGATAAATTCGTAGAGATTATTGCATCTTTTGATAAAAAATATTGACAATTTATAACAAAAATGATTACCATAGGTCAAGAAATAAATGATATAAGTGAACAGATACTGTATTATTTTATCAGAATTAATATGAAAAGTGTCAATAATTATTTAAAAATTTCAAACATTTTTATGAGAAATTGTCATATTTGGATCAATCCTGTGCAAAACAAAATTACATAATATAATATAATCTCGCAGACAACACCAAGAAATGCAATATAACCTTAAATATAATCGAACTTATTATTACATTTTACTATATATTTTGGGAATAGCTATCTTTCATAAAACACGTCTTATAATTGATAAAATCGAGTAAATAGCATAAGAATGTGTGATGATTTGATAGATATATTTATAGTTTTTTATGATAGTTACTGACATTTATTGTAATAATCAGTAATTACATGAATTGACAATAAATACGATATTCTGGTAAGTAATTTAAGATTATGCATTATCATATATATATTTTCTAAGTGATCATCATGCAATTTGTGTTCTAACGCCAGCATATCACTATTATTTTATTGTTATTAAGTAATTCCACTTTTTATTGGAATGTTTCAATATTTAGTAGGTGCTTGCAAAATTACAAATAAAACACATTTCATTTTGAGTATTTTTTTCATATATTCATTATGAATCAATGATACAAAAGAACATATATATAACTTAGAACTAATCATCATTACAGCCTTTTGGAATTAGCGCTATAAAATTTTTTTCTTTAATTGTCATCAGTATGCACGTATTTTTTTTAATTTTCTGGTTTATAAACGCTCAATTCCCCATTTAGATCGCATGCTTTTATGTGCTGTATGTCACTGGTAAAATTTTGAAAACAACCCTGGAGGAACTTATGTACTGCGATACTGCAAAGTTTATTAATAAGCGGGTTGATGAAAATTTAATTTCAGTAAAAGCTCAATCTATATTAAAAAACAGATAACTCAATTAACGCCAGTATTATAAGGAGAGTATTACATAAGGTACAAAATTAGTATTAAGGCAGTAGTCTGCTTTACAGGCTTCAAAAAATCGATTTTTCGTTTTTGTCTTAAATCTATTCCAAAACTATCCAAGAATATGTGTTCAAAATTTTAGAGGCCAATTCAACATATTTTCGAAGCTAGATCAGTTTTAGTGGCCGAGCGTCGAGCAGGTGCGAATGCTCGGGCAGACTTTACAGCCCGTTTTCTCGAGTTTTCATTTTCACAAGTTTTGGAAAACGGTGCCGGCGATAGTAAAAACAATATATGTCCGATCGAAAAAAACCAAAGTGATCTAGCTTCAGTATTGAATTATCTTCTATTTGAACTAAAAAAGTTGGACAAAAGTACTATTTAAATTACTTGTTTTGCAACTTAAAGTGAATTTTTTTTTTCAAAAAAGTGAATTTTTTTTTCAAACTTCGAAAAAATTTGGAATTTCGTCATTTCTTCGGTATTTTTTTAGTTCATATAGAAAAGGAACTTATAAAAACTAAAAAAAAATTTGGTTCCACTGTTTCAGATGCATCGCACGACCTCCATCACCGGCACCGATTTACGAGTGCACACTCCAGGCGCCCCAGAAAAATCGTTACAACTTTGGCAAATTTCAATAATTTGTAATAATAAAAATTGTTTTTTAAAGCTTGAATATAATATACTATCGTCTCAAAATTTCGTTTACCGCAATCATTTCCTTCCCTTTCAAAAAAATTGTTGAAAAAACGCTTTTTTTCGGCTCCTAAAGCAGACTACTGCCTTAAGTACTTCAAACGTCACTAATGAGTAGTCGATAAAAATGTAATCGCAAAATAAATACTCTATAGATATTTAAAAAAACAACGTAACTTAAGTAAAGAAAAAATAATAAAGAAATTATTGTCCAGTAAAAATGCATTCATTTATTTTTAAATACCAAAATGGAATAAATTAAGAAATAATTTTTTAGGACAACATTCATCAAATCAGGTATATTTTACGAAATAAAAATACAGAAAATGTAATAAAATATCCTATGATGCCATTATATTACTACTATACTAATCGAAAACTAACAAAAAATGTCCTAATATATCAAGAACTGACGAACATAAGCTTCAGTATTTGATATAAAATTCTAAAAAAATGATGATTTATTTGACAATTACTGAGGAAATATGCTTTTGGTTCCAATTCCTGATCATCTAACTACATAACTGGGCAATTTTTGTTAATATCTTACACATTTTTCACAAAATTGATCAATTTCTGTTCAAATCTTGGAAAAAATCTGAATAAAAATGTTCAATTCTTACAAAATGTGACCAGAAAGTTCCACCAGGGTAGGGACGAGGACTTCTTCAATCGCGGAATTATGAAATTGCCTTTAAAATGGAAAAAAGTTATCGAACAAAACGGCGCATATTTTATCTAAATCAGATAATCCTATGTTAATTTTATCGTCGAAATAAAGCGAAAAAACGCTCAGAACTTTTTACTTCATCTAATATATCGCACGATTACAGATTTGCAGAATTGCGCACGCGCGCGATTCCACGTGCAGTCTAATGAAAACGCTACAATGTATTCGAAATACATCAAGGAAAAATGCTCAGAGTAAGATAGTAAGAGGCATGTAGATACGAGAAAAAAACGAAACTTTTATGCTCACCGGTTACATAAACAGTGCACATCGAAAATGTCGCGCGAGGAGTTTCGGTCGCGGGGAGTTCGCTAAGCTTTTTTTTATCACGCCTCCGTTCCCCCCAGCTCCTTTCCGCGGCATAGCGAGCATATAATGCGCGCGGTTTTTCAGATATAACGCGGGTTGGCCAGTCGCTTGTGGGCAATTGCGGGAGCAGCAATGTGCTGTCGCTCTCAGAAGACTTTTCAACCCTGGCAAATCGCATTATTGTCGCGATAAAAGTTTTTTTTTCCTTCCTTTCTGGTTATCGTTATCCATGCGTGACGACAATTTTACGCTTTGTTATCTGACCAACACTGTAATTACGATATTATAGTCTCTCGTTTCGCTATTGCGGCTGTTGCGTAGGTAAAAAAGAAAATAATAACGATAATACGTGCCTATAGAGCGTATATAGCTTTGCCTCGGGCGATCCATCAAAATCGTTTTGTTTTTCTTCTTTTCAACTTCCCTCCTGTACTTGCCCTCCCGGCCTTCTCGCAAGTATCGCAGGCCGTAAATGCGTTGAAATATATACATATTTTGAAAAAAAAAAAACACCTTTTTTGTTCGTCGTGATCGTCGATAATCGCCCCACGGACAAAGGGCTACTTTGAAAACGGGGGGGTAAAAAAATTGTATAATGCGCGCGCTGCCGAAAAACTCGTGTTACATGCGTGTGCGAATAGAAAAATTCTACGTGCATCGTGTGCATATATATAAGTGTGCGTGTGTATATGTTTGTCACTTAACCGCCGCATAGATGCATTCACAGTCATCTTTTTTTTTTGCCGTCACAATAATAATACACGCGCGTCCAAGGTTTACGCCACGTAAAATCATTGTATTTTTTTTTTCTCTTCTTTTCTTCTTGCACTTGTGGCGAAAAACGATAATAGAATGTCGGCAAGTACGTTCGCGAATTGTGATCCCTTGAACAAAACTCCAATCCATTCGGAACCGATCGAAGGTAAGATTGTCATTTTGTATTTCGAAAAAATGTTGAACAGCTGATTGGAATAATGTCGAAAAGATGCTTGGGAGAATTGAACGAATGAAATATTACGGCTCGATTGTCCTTTGTGCCCTCGATCTGTCCTTTGATTAGTGTCAATTCCTCAATAAGCCGGATAATTGGGTTTCATTATTGTCGTGGACACGGACAACATTGTCCGTGTTGTCCGTACGGACAACATACAACATTGTATGCTCGCACGATAAAATACATAGTTTATTTTTAGTTTCTGTCAACTGTACTGTCATTTTCTTATTCTCTTCGTCTATGACCAATTGAAATATTTCTTTTCCCAAAGTTTCGATAAAAAAATGACCGGCCATTTTTCACGATAATGTTTTTATTCGTAATTCGCTGTGATCGCGATTCGAATATTAGAATTTAGCCTAATTAGTATATTTACATTTTGTATCGGTATCGAATGTTGATTGAGCATCGTTTGAAAGTTGGCCAAAGTTTGATCGATCTGTACGGTTTGAAAGATTTACATTTCCAATGTGTGTCGGACTCGCGAATTCAATCGTAATGTCTGTATGAGAAAACTTAACGTCGTCGTAATTGCAGATCGCTGGTAAAATTCTAAATTTTGTCAGTGTTTTCAATTTACCAATTTTCAAATGTAGTTTCCACGCCATTATTTCCGTTATCTCAAGGAAATTGATGTCTAATTCGATTTAGGTTCATTCTGATATAGTTAAAATGTTATTCATTTGGCTAGTTTTACGCTATGGCTATGAATTCAAAGATGACGAAACAGAATCCTATGTTGCCGCCTGGCTAAACTGACTGCACGACTTTATACAATTTATGGTCCGATGCATTTTCTTTTCTGAGCGATACAAGCCAGGAGTACGTTGAACCACTGAGTGTAAGAAAATGTATAGCATCGATTGAAAAGTGAAACATAGACGAGTAGATGCAGCGTGACAAGGGCTCCAGAAATAAATCGTGGGTCATAGTCCTCTAGATAACCAGCTGCAGTTGCATCGAGAATGCGATTCTGCATGAGCTTTTATTCTATCGAGAATGCGTCCCGGGCTAATTCCAATTTGAGGCTGTAAAATAGTGATTTGAGACTTTGGCATCCATTTCTCGTTTCCCAGTGGTTTTCTATGTGTTTTTTTTCTCCCACAAAGATATAAATGGAGTTTTGGCGGAGGAGAATGGCATCGCAGAACAGTCCAACGAACCGCAGTGGGCAGAGCCTCTGACGCCCGAGGAGATACGCTGGATTTACAAGGATGGCATTCACAAGAGATGGGTAGAATTTTGCGGCTACGATAGTCTGAGAATAAAAAATGCGTGGCAACGGAGGCAATCTCGCGACGACAAGCAAAGCAGCGAACCATCGTCGTCAGCGGAGAGCATCGTCGTTAGAGGGGGAATGTACGACGTGGAATTGCATAATATGAGATGCGTATCTATTTATTGGCCCGGTACGTGAACATGAAGTATCAATGGACAAACAGTTTCTATGAGCTTTCAAAAAGTTTCGAGTTGGGAAAAAAAAGCATGTTGCGGTATATTTTCACCTATAGCTGAGGATATAACGCTAAGACTTTTTTTTATTACCCAGAAATATACAGCATAAACGAGTATGCTCTCGTAAATGTAGAATAACAATATTTTCTGTTGGTCTTTTATTTTTATGCCGTAACACGATTATGTGACTTTAAGGCTGGTTTCAACTTTGTTGGGTAGAAAAATCATCACAATTCGTACAGAACGAAGAAGACTATCATAGGTAAATTTCGTCGAGAACTTTCGTCGAAAAATTCGTCGAGAACGAAGAAGACTATGATAGGTAAATTTATGAACATTTTGGAAACATCTAAATGTATTATTATTGAACAATAAATTTAAACACTTCGCTTGAATGACAGTTGTGCCGCAAACGTCTCGGATTCTCTGGTAATGAGAATTTTAATGTGAACATGATTGTGTCCGACGTAAGCTAGAAACATAATTTTGTATGGACTTTTGTGCGAATGGTGATGAGCAAGAGAAAAAAGCAATTCACCGACAGTTATCTTGTTCATAAAAGAAAGTTTGGGTTGGCTTTAGTATACGGTCGCACGAATTATGGGTTGATAGGGGTGTCATTTTGAAGGGGGTGGTCTTCACTTCAAATTGATAATTCTCCCGGCCAGTGGAAATGTTTGGTTTTTTTTTAAATTAATTTTTGAGTGCGCTAGTAACGGAGCGAAATTTCGACAAATATTAATTGGCTTTAGTATACGGTTGTACGAGATAAGAGTTGCACCAAACGTAGTTTTGAAAACATGTGTTTTCATGCGAAAACATGTGTCGTCTTTGACGTGGCTTCCTTTAAGCTCTGGTGGTGTGCATTGCAGCCACTCATCGCTGCTATTTTTCTCTATAGCACTCATTTTTTATTTAATTTTTTTTATTAATACTTTATATCGCGGATATAAAGATATGCAGATATAATAAGATACAATAGGAGCGCAGTAAAAAAAATTATCTTCAAAAATCGATATCTCGAAAACTATAGCGCGTCGCCAAAAATCTTTTTAGGGGATCTCTTTAAAAGGAAGGTCTGTGCAAAATTAAAAGGAAGGTCTGTGCAAAATTTCAGCCCGATCGGAGGTGGGACCTTTGCGGAACTTTATCCATAAATTAAAAATTAATTAACAAAAAACCACACATTTCCGCGGGCGGGTAGGAGTACCAATTAAAAGGGGAGACCAATCACTTCAAAATGACACCCATATCAACTCAAAATTCGTGCGACCGTGTTCTAAAGTTTTGCCGAAAGTTTTTTTCAACTCAAGATTGTGATTGCAGCTTACTTTATAGAGACGAGTTTTGAAGACTAGAAAAGAAGTTCAGTTTCATTTAAACTGATTATTTTTTTAGCCTTTGAATACTTCCGCCGTCTTAAAAAAATCAGTTTAAGGCAGAACACCACTGTGACCCCCTGTTTTATTGCCATTTTTCAAGAATTTTTTTTTGTGGGAAAAAAAAGAGCTATTCGAAATTTTTTTTTTTGTTTTATTCGTTGTTTATTGAAGATACATAAAAAAAAAATTTCAAATTTTTCACGCCCCATGGTGACGCTGGGGAAGCTCCCGCGTCAGGTACTGTTGCCTCTGCAGTGGTTCGCGGCACGCAGCAGAACTCTCTTCAAAGTCGATCTGAAAAAAAATACCGAGTGTTTTCGTTAATAATATGATATTTTGAAGAGAAGTACACAGGGATTTAAAAAAATATTGATTTTTTAAAAATAGACACGCTTTTGAAATTAAAGGACGATTTTCGAGCAAAATTTCTCGTCGAAAATAGGCTATAACTTTTTTTATTATTGAGATATCGAAAAAATCCTATGTACTTCTTTAGATAATCTAGTTTTATTGATGCAGTCCAAATTTGAAGTCGATCGGATAAAAATTGCTCGAGTTCTGCTGCGTGCCGCACTCAAAAAAGTGGTTTTGAGAAAAACGCGTTCAAAGTTTTAGGTTTGTTAATTTATGCGATAAATTGGAAAAAAAATTTGTTACCTTTAATCCGCGATGCCGGCACCATATAGCTGGCCTTCAAGAAGCAAATGATTGTCCCTAGCATCTTTTCTCGAACTTGTAGAGGCTCTTCTTGCCTCTTTTGCAGCGTCTGTGAGCGAGCGCTCCGCCAGCTCGATCCGCGCTGCGTTGGTTTCAACGCAAAAATTGAAACAATTTGGGCCGATAGTTATCCCCAACGTCTCCAAAACTTTCATGAGGCTTCTCAGGCCATCATTGAATAATAATACCGCGATATCAGCTGCAATATCGACGATTTTTTTGCTCCCGGACTGACACTTGGGGGCTATTGCACAAACTGATTTGTTGTAGCTTTCGTTGTTGTTTTGCGTGAAGCCGCCCAAACAACGCTGCAGCAAATCGTCTCTGCTCAAATTTTCGAAGACTGGCGTAATTGCCTCCAATACTTCCTCAGGAAGAGGCGGCTTATGGCGATATTCAGAAATATTACCGCTTGCGACCGTTCGCTGCCACGAACACCACGACTCGGCTCCCTCTGGGCAATCGTCATGTTGTGGCTCACTATCTGTGGATATTTTATGTTTGATAGTTGCCCAAATCGCCTTCCTCATTTTTTCAACATCATCGCTGTTCCTCCGAATAGCCAAGCCGTAATATGTGCTCAACTCGTCAATCAATTTTCCGGTGAGCTTTCCTCTGCCAGACAATCCTTTTTGTTTTTTCACGATTTCGCGGAGGCGCGTCCCCATACGTTTTTGGACATGATCGATGCACTCTTTTTTTTTTATCTCGAAACCGTCGTATGGATCGCTATTCGATATGCCCAGAAACGTTTTAGAATCGCCGTCACCAATATAATATTTATATTTTATGCCATAGAGCTCTTCAGACCGTCGAAACATTTCGACAGCTGAGTCGACTTCCATTTTTCCGGAGGAGCCGCTATGGTTCGCCTGGCACTCGTCGTCGTGGGTACTTTTCAATTCCCAGTACTCCGCGGTGCTTTCTTTTTTTTTCCCAATGCTCGCAAGCTTTGCAATATTTCGATTTCACCATAACGTCGATCACTTTTTTAGTGTACCAGCCGATTAGCGATGTTATGCCGAAAAGCGAGCTGAAACCGCGCTTACGCCACGATCCGTCGCCTGAAACGATAATTCCGTCCTCCACCCCATTTTCCAACGAAATTGTCTCCTCCTCAAGTGCAGCCTTTTGTTTGCTCACTGTGCTCACAGCTTTAGTGGCAATCGAAATCGAATTTAAGATTCGATCGTGGAAAGACTGAAATATGGGGCGCGGTAGGTCCATAAATGCACAAAACTTCATCAGGCCATTCAAACCGACGCCAAGAAGACGCATACTGAATACGATCCGACGATTTATTTCGTATGCATTGTCAATCATAGGACACGAATTGATTTGCACTTTTTCACAATGGCCGCAATCGACCTCGATTTTGAATCCGAGTCCGCCCAAACTTTTTTCAGTAAACTTTATATCGCGATCACACACTTTGCACTTCACTAACGTCGATATAATGTTCAATGCATTGACGAGGTGTACTATACGATAACCGAAGTCGTTAGTAACACCGACCTCTAAATCGTCCGACGATTTTAACTTTTTCGCCGACGTGCTCACATACTCTGCAGAACTATTTTCGGAGCTATAACGGTTCGGAGGTTTTCGATTCGAAATTTTCGTTCGACTCCTCGTCATATAGCTCCGTTTTGTTCCCTTTTTCCCCGTGTACACTTTCGGATTATCCATTTCGATGTGCAAAGAATAATTCTGAGCGTTCGATATTTATAAACGAAACGATTCGGAGCGTTTAGACACGAGTAGCGTCGCTTCTATTCGCAAACTGACGCTATGACGCTATCCCTATACCTGCCTTGAAAATTTTTCAATTATCGCCACCTATGGCTTTTTTCCGAAACTATATTTATAACAATAGCCGGTTTTTGTGAAGGGAGACAAAAGAATACCTGGGAAAGACCCGCAGGACCTGGGAAAGGCCCGGTATACCTGCCGACCCTGAGGCGCGCAGCTGCGCGGGACCCCGAGCGTCACGGAGCGCTGCACCGCTCCACAAAATATTCAATATCTCCGAAAATAATTATTTTTTCGAGCTGGGTCCAACGGCATCTTAATCTTAAATGTATTTTAGATTTTTCTAGATGGTTTTCAAAAAATCGATTTTTTGAAGCCGTCACAGTGGTGTTGTCCCTTAAGTCTAGTTTCGTTCAAACTGATTATTTTTTTAGCCTTTGAACACTTCTGCAGTCTTCAAAAGTGGTTTGAAAAAAGCGCGTCCAAATTTTTTAGAAAAACTAGCATCAGTATAAAATAAAACAATTTGTAGTTACTAGTCGCCAATTATTCAAATTTCCTTTTGAAAATTTCACCGCATACTCTCTATTCTCAATCTCTCAGAAAAACGCAAGAAAATATCGGTCTTTTCACCTAAACAGAATGCAGACCTGCCTTAAATATTTGCAGCATTAAGACAAAAACTATAAAATCGATTTTACGAATTGCCTAAAATGCTGCATCGATAATTTATCATTTTTTGATAAAAGTTTAAATTGCAAGAAAATGATATCTAACAAGAAAAAGTTATCGCACATAAGAATGCATAGAAACGGCACAATAAAATATAAATATAACACCCTGACGACTGGCTTTATCTAATCACAAAACTGAGGAAACGTTGCCGCAAAGCTCTCACGGTTCTTCGTATGAGTAACGCTAGAATATCACACCTTGTTGCCCCAATCAATTTGACCGATCTTAATTATTCAGCTCGGTCACGAGTGGTTTGCTGGGCGCGCGTTGTTCAATGGAAAGATTAAAAAAAAACGCATTATGACGACAGAAAAATGTATTTCCTCAATAAATACTCGAGAAATGACACGTGTGTGTCTTGTCTTGTCGCAATATCGGTTTTTTCGTGTCTCGAGAATATTCATTTTGCAACACCAGTAGAGCGGTGTTGCCCGTGCACGCGTTCAAAAGAATAATATATCAGATGCTGCTGCACTCAATGAGTATCGCTTGCTGTCTGTACATGTACATACGTATAGTACGTATATGTCTCTATACGAGTTCATCTCCCACTCCGCAAAAGAGATTACTGTGGTCTTGTATTTATTATAGCCAATTTCCTTTAGTCACTTTTCCTCAGAGCAGCTCGCGCGCTACAAGAATACGATCTAACGAGAAGAGCTTGAAAATTCAACATCCCGTTTTCCCTCCCTTACTCATTGCGAGGCACGCGTCATTCCGCGCGTCTTTCTATTGGAATTTATGATGAAATTAACGTTCATGAAATTAACCTAGAAGATGCGAAAGTTATCGAAACGGTGCATCTTCGATTGTTCGAAAAACCGAGCGATACACCACCGCCTTGCACCACTCCCGAGGAACAAACTGTACCTGCACAACAACCATCGACAGGCATGTCTCGTCTGATCTCTCTCGAATTCCTTCCGTTCGTTGCCGACGATATACGACGCGTATTGGATATAGTTCAATATACTGGAGTGGATAATTGCATAACTGTTTTTTACAGCTTTTCAGGAGAGAGCTACGATTTACTCGCTCATCTTGGTGAAACAAAAATACAGTATTGGTTTTCGTTTATTGCCCATTTTTCTGATATTCAGATAACAAGAAGACCATGCAGTTTATTTATGTTGAATTCGAAGACATTTTCATTTAATTTATTCTTTGGAAAATTTTGTACGGTTGGTGTATCTCTGGAGGAAGAAATTGTAGCAAATTTTCGAAATTTATATGATTGAAATATAGAAGTGTATATATTCTTAGGAATTATCGTTTGTTTCTCTGAATTTCTAGAACTTCTCGAAGTTCTAGAGTGATCGTATCCTTTATTTATCCAATTAAAAAAAATATTCGGGACTTTTGTTAAAATTTTGTCGAAAAACTTTACTAATTTTCAGTATTGAAAGTTGAAAAAAACCTGTTTTATTCATTATTCGAAATATAAATTGGTAGCTTCGATCGTTGGATCCTCTTATCTAATGTTATTTTTACTAAAAAATTTTTTTTATCCTTGTCGATACAACGTCCCCGAAGCTTCTAGTTATGTAAATCTGTATACATGTATATAAAAAAAAACGCTCGTGTTCGTATAGATCAAATGTAACATTGATTACGTTGTTTATTTTATTTTGCAGTACTGCACACGCAACACTTTCCTGATTTCCATGTCGACTGGCATGCTATTAACGATGTCATTCGTTACAGCGAGTACAAGCATAGCAGGTTAATGCGAGGCGTTACGTCCAAACTAGGTTTCACCAAGAGTACGTATCACAAAGTATAATTCAATCTATTGTTGCAGTATGTGTTATATTATTATGCACGTTCGACCGCAGAGTCAATGTGAATCATCGACAATGTTGAAGCTAGCATCATTAGAATTCAATGAAATATTTTTCGGTCCCCTCATTTTTATATAGCCGATTCTTGCTACCGAATTCACTCAATCGTTTTTTAGACTCCTTATAAGATATCCAGAACTTGAATTCGCGAAAAAAGACTAAAAAAAAACTTCCAAAAAAATAAATAAATTTTCATTCCATTCAAAAGACGTAAAATTCGACACTATGATCATTGTCGACATAAATATTGTCTGAGTTTGTATCATTCATAAGCCCCACTATATCGACCATTTGGTGTTCGTCGTTCATGGAATCGGTCAAAAGGGAGATACGGGGAAAATCATACGTAATACAACATCGTGTGTGTCCTTATCTTAGCAAGAACCTTTCCCAAAGGCAATCGAGCGTTATTCGAATCGTACGAGTCTTCGAAAGAGCTGTATTATATTTATAATATTACCAAACATTATAATTCCCCGCGATGATAATCGGTCGTCGTTATAACGTTTGAGGCTTTTGAGACATTTTTAGTCCCAAATGAGCGCGGTGCCAAGTTTTTTTTCTCAATTTCTTGGTTCTTTCTGTTTATTCTTCTCTTTGTCAGGTTTAGAGAATGCGTTGGCAGGCTAGAGAGAAAATATTTTCCAAACTCGAAACATCGTGTAGAGTTCTTTCCCGTCGAGTGGAGATCTTCCCTGAAGCTTGACGGTGGTGCGTAATAGCGTTTATCTCATACATGCAGTCGCAGATATATTTACCGTAACATTTTATTATCGTGACGGAATGAAACTTTATCCGCGAGTCGCCGATAAACTTGACGGCGCGAAGTTTTTCCATTTTAGCCGATGTTCCTGCATTCCATTCGGCTCAATTTACTGCGCAAATAACTTCATAAACTTACGACCCGTTTTTCTTTACGGTAGAGAAAAAAGCATACGGTAGCAAACGACGATTTTTTTTTTATTCTCACCTGTTTAAAATTTCACAAAAAACTGGTGAGAAACTAAGCTTTTCAAAATGAGAACCGTAATGGTATTTTAAAAATGGATGATCACCAAAGCCGTCCACTTACCGCACGTCCACCAGGGTTTCTCGTATTCTTTTGTTCTTATACCAAAATTACAAAGTCATTTGTACAACGAAATCAAAGTTTATTTCGTCAAATTAACGTTGACGGTAGTCGTGCGTTCCTAATTTTAATAGAAAATAAAGCATTTATATTGTTTGACACCCCCAATCGAAGCAGCTTGAGTATTGCGAGAATCAACTTGATCTTCTCGTTTGACGTATCGTTAACACACTCATAACTTTACAGATATCGTTGATGCCATAACGCCTTACAGTGTACCGGGAATTCGCCAATTATTGAACACATCGGCGATGGACATTCTGTATTACACGAGTCCACTTTACGGTGGCGAAGTTAGAACCGGCCTCCAAAAAGAATTGAACAAGCTCTACTTTAAGTTCTCGAGTCGTCATCCAGGCTGGACCGGCAAAGTTTCCGTTTTGGCTCATTCGCTCGGTTGCGTGATCGTTTACGATATCGTCGCCGGATGGATGGGACCAGACCCGAGACCACCCTCACCCGCGGCGCCCGAGGTTTCCGAAGAAGGCCTTCAATTCACCGTAAGTTATGAAATTACAACCGTCGTTCTTTAAGGTATTCCTTTCGCGGCGGGCTGTATTTCGCGGGCGCATAAGCAAGGCCCTTTTGAATCATTAGTAGATTACAGTGACGCTTAATAAAAATAGGTTACAATCAATTATTATACCCAACGATGAACTGTAAGTGAAAGATTCGCATAAATTTTGTAGAATTAGACGTTTTTCCATGTTCGCTGAAAAATCGCGGTTACGAAAATTCTTCTGCTAGTCACATTTTTCGAAGTTCTATCATTAAGATTTTCTTTAAACATTCGGTGACCGCCTGGTTTCATTGACGTTACGGAATCTTCAGAATGTTTTACATGCTTAGCGCAGTTTATATTAGACATGCAGAGTTATCTATATATAAAAAAGGTAAAGTCCTGACTGACTGACTGATTCATCATCACCCAGCCTAAACCGCTAAATGTAGAAACGTGGAATTTGGAGGGCATGTTGATTTTATTATGACCGCACCATTTAAGAAGTGATTTTTCGAAATTCAACCTCTATGGGGAAAAAGGGGTGGCAAAGTTTGTATAAAAATTTTAAAACGTCTGGTCGAATTTACTTGAAATTTTGTATTCGTGCTTCTTGATACAATTAATGAAACACGTATTTCATCGTTTTTAGAAATTCAACAATTAAGGGGAGAAAGGGGTTGTCAAAGTTTGTATGGAAAATAAAAAAAATCGGGTCAAATTTACTTGAAACTTTGTGTAACTGCTCCTAGACACAATTAATGAATTTCAGCGTTTTTGGAAATTCAATCCTTAAGGGGGAAAAGAGGGTAGCGCAGTTTCTATGGTAAAAGATAAAACAGTTCTGTGACGACTAACTGACTGGCATATAAACAACGCCCAGCCTAAGCCGCTGAATATAGAAAAATTTACTTCTGGAAGATATGTTCCTCACAAGGTGCATTAAGAGCGGATTTTTCGAAAGTCAACTCTAAGGGGGTAAAATGGGGTGTAAAAGTTTGTACGTAAATTCTTATTATTGAAATCTGGACTAGTCCTTGAAAAAAACAACACAAATAGAGGATACTCCAAGATCAAGTGGGGTATAAAATAAATATCCTTTAGCCAATTCTTGCGAAAGATATCCTGGGTAACAAGGGAAAATGTGTTGCTTCTTCATTCATGTATTCGGCTTTCCAGTCTCTTCTATTGTTTTACTGCAATTTGTTTTTACTATTCTACTTTTTACTGTTCTTAATGGTTTTACTGTTCAATGAGGTGTTAAACATCTTGAATTTTTTACAGTCGCACACGATACTGCTTCTTCAACCAGGCAAGAGGCCCGAAACCAGAACATACTCGGACTACGAAAACGTCAACGAGTGTATGGAAGGTAAGCTATTCTGGAGTTATGGTGGAGAACCCTAAGTTACCAAAATCCTCTAAATGCAACCTGAAACTTTATTGTGGAAATTGCATGGCCATGGGACAATTTAAGGAAACAGCAAAATGAAAATTGCATTTTTATATGAATTCTGGGTAAACTACAAATTGAGAATTCAATTGTTATGGGAGGTTTTGAGGAAACGGCAAATTGCATTGTTATAGGACGTTGTGAGAAAATTGCAAATTGAAAATTGCATGGGTGTGGAAAGTTTTCAAGAAACTGCAAATTGAATATTGCATTCTTATGGGAGGCTTTAAGGAAACTGAAAATTGAAAATTCCATTGTTATAGGACGTTGTGAGAAAACTGCAAATTGAAAATTGCATTGGTTTGGAATGTTTTTAAGAAGCTCTAAATTGAAAATTGCACTGGTTTAAAAAGTTTTTGAGAAACTGTAAATTGAAACTTGCATTGTTACGGGAAGCTTTGAGGAAACTGCAAATTCCTATTATTATGAGAAGTCTGGAGAAAACTGCAAATTGAGAATTGCATTTATAGGGAATTCTATATTATTATTTAAGATTCCCCCTTTTCTTATAACACGGTACGTGGGCGGTTCCGTCGCGCCCACGTGATGCGGAAAGAGATAGGACTTTGATATAAAAGAACGTTTATTACAATAAAAGAATACAAATTAGAAAAAGGTTTCAACGTGACGCCATTCTTGTGTGGTCAAAGCGATCTTTAAATTTTCGAATGGCCTTTTTCCTTCATCTTCAAAGCGAAACTCTGTGTCGATTCTTAGCAGATACGTCAACGGGCGTGCGATCAAAGAGTATTTCGGAATAAATTTCCGAAAATAGCCTGTCAGCCCCAAAAAAGCTTGAACTTGTTTGACGCTCGTTAATTCTGGAAATTTTCGAACCGCGTCCGTCTTTCTTTCTGATGGCCGTACTTTTCCGTCTTTGACTATATGGCCTAAGAACTCTACTTCGGTTGTCAGAAAATTACATTTTGACCACTTAAAAATCAACCCGAACTCGCTTGCGACCCTGAACACACGCTCGAGCCCTTCGATTCCGCTTGCAACATTATTTGACGGTATTATTAAATCGTCCATGTACGTTAATACCACGCGCTCATTAATGAGTTCTCGAAAAACAGCGTTAATGAATTTCTGGAACACAGTTGGTGAGTTGCAAAGTCCGAACGGTACTCGACAAAATTCGTACTGCCCGTCTGGCACGATAAATGACGTGTATTTTCTACTCGACTCTTCTACTCTCACATGGAAAAATCCATTGCGTAGATCTAGCGTCGTGAATACCTTCGCGTCTTGCAACTGATCGAGCTGATCTTCGATGAGTGGTAACGGATAACGATCTTTAATGATTTTTTTATTTAACAATCGGTAGTCCACGCATAGGCGACTCGCCCCGTCTTTTTTCTTAACCAAAACTACGGGACTGGCGTAATCGGAATACGACTCGCGAACGATTCCATCTTTTAGCCACTCTTGTACATGCGCATTCACCGCCCGTTTTTCGACTTCGCCTAGTCTACGTGCTCGCTGGTATATCGGCGTGTCATCTTTAAGTACAATCGTCATACTCACGCCTGATTTGCGGCGTCTTTCAGGTTCGTAATCGTTTATCAAATTCGCGACTTTTTTCCGACTCTTACGTTCAGAGATTTGTGACAAATTTACTTCATCTGCATCATTCGACTCTATCGCTTGAATTCGTAGGATTTCGGGTACGCTTTCGTGTTCGTCTTGATCGTCTTCTAACGGCTTAATTGTACAAACCCTGCGCGATCGGATAAGTTGTACACTGTCGAGGAAATCGGTGCCAATCAAGAGTTTATGATCCAACAACTCGTTCGCGACAACGTGCAACCGGATATCGTATTCGTTACAATCGACTTTTATTTTCGCGTCGAAGAAACCGTTAGTTTTATTCGTCTCTTTTATAGGTATTCGCGTATAACCGTGATGTCGCTCGCCGTATCAATAATCGCGTCAACCATACGCCCGTTTATTAAGGCCAAGTGTCACACCGACCGAGCGGCCATGAGTGCGAGAGAGATAGCTGATTTGCAGATTCCCAATGATTTCTGAAACGGTTGATTTTTGGGAAAAAAGAAAAGAAACACGTTCCGCTCTGTTGAACGACGAACAACCGCTTTCTCTTCTTTTGCCCGAAATATGACCCGTCTAGGAGAAAACTTGGCAGTAGGATTTTTACCGACTGGGCGTGTGACACATTGCCTTAATACGCGTTTCGGTCGTTTGGAATTTCCTACTAAGGTGTCGGCTAGCACGCATGCATTTTTCGTCTCGCTTGAACTTTCAGGACAGAGTGCCGCGATATGCCCGTATTTCTCACATTTAAAACACTTACGACCCAGATCTTTCGACGGACATTTCATACTCACATGGTCTCGCGCTCCGCAGTTAAAACAGCGTCTTACACTACCGCGATCTTTCTTATCGCCGCATGGCTTCGTCTCGCGCGCTTCGGTAGAACGACTCGACTCACTCTTCATCGATGTTTTGGCCGCCATATTCTTACCGTCGCCTTTCTTTTCCACATTTTTCGTCGTGTCGCTTCGATCTCGCAGTGAGATCTCTTCGAATGCTTGAAGAAGTGATTCTTTGGTCGTGAAACCGTGGATTCGAGCTACGTCGCGTAGGTTAGAATTCGGAATTCCCTCGACGACGTACTGTAGAATTTCAGCTTCAGGCAGAGCTATCTTGTTCGTTAATATTATTTTTTCGTGGACATAGTCGTTGTAGGTTTCAGCCCTCTTCCAGACACGCTCCTTGAAACGTCGTCTCAATGCGATTTTGTACATGCGCTTGCAAAACATTCCACGTAACTCACCCAGCAGTTGGTCCGATGACATCTCGATGTGCTCTGGTTTCGAATGAAACCATTGCAGCGCCTTGTCTTTGATCCTCATCCCGATTAGAATCTTCGTTGCGTCATCTTCCAGTCGATACGATTGTTTCAGAAAAATCACTTGCTTCTCCCAAGTCTCGTACATCTCAGCGTTCCCGTCGAAGTAATTCAAGAGATCGGCGATCATCGTTCAGGTTCATGCGCATCGGATTTTGAGCGAAAGTTGCGCTTGAGGTTATACGCCTGTTGTCCGCCCGATTCACTACCGCCAACGCTGTCCGGTCATGTGTTATACGTCATTTTGAGCTCGCGTCGTAACAATGCGATTTCGTGTTCCGCGAGTTCCTTCTCTTTTTTGTATAGCTCCATCGTACGTTGGAGCGATGCTGCTTCGTCACGTGTGTCTTGAGTCGTTTGAACGCTATCTTCGTCGTCTTGCACCATCCCTTGTAGAGTTGACATATCGAAACCTGCGACCTCACTGAGTCTTATTATCAACTCACTCTTGTTGCCAGTTGTCGGCAATCCCAATGTTGACAATAAGTCTTTAAGCGTTTGCGTCTTATATTTCGTCGCATCCAGCATAGTCCCTCTTTTTTACAATGTCTCAGTTCCACTGATACACTTCGCTCTCTCTTTGTTTTTATGTCGAACGTTCTCGACAGCTACACCCACTACACGCGCGTCGTACGACCTACACGTGCCCTCTCGCTGTTCTCGGTTTAACGTTCGATTTGTCGCGCACCTTCACGTTGAAACGTATTTCTACGTTCGTCTTTGTCACCGTCTTTCTTTGCTTTTCACGTCGTTTCGTCGTTATTCGCCTTTCCGTCTTCTCTTCTTTTCGTCTTGTCGTCGTTTCTTCTTTTCGTCTTGTCGTCTTTTCTTCTTTACGTCTTTTCGGCTTTTCTTATTTGTACTACACTATCCTTTCCTCCGCGTTATCCCGGACCGAGCCCCCAAGTTTATAGGGAATTCTATATTATTATTTAAGATTCCCCCTTTTCTTATAAGGCGGTACGCGGGCGGTTACGTCGCGCCCACGTCATGCGGAAAGAGATAGGACTTTGATATAAAAGAACTTTTATTACAATAAAAGAATACAAATTAGAAAAAGGTTTCTACGTGCTATCTTTCTTCGCCTTCGTTCGTGCTACCACTGGCCCCATGGGCCTTGCACACTCGCGTCTCCCCTCCACACGGCGCTCTGTTCGAGCGCATCGTTCGCAAAATATCGCGCGGGAAGATACGATTTTTCTTTAAATTTTACGCGTCGCTTCCGTTCCTACACATTGTATAGGATGTTGTGAGAAAGCTGCAAATTGAAAATTGCATTGTTTTGGAAAGTTTTTAAGAAGCTCTAAATTGAAAATTGCATTGGTTTAAAAAGTTTTTGAGAAACTGTAAATTGAAACTTGCACTGTTACGGGAAGCTTTGAGGAAACTGCAAATTCCTATTATTATGGGAAGTCTTGAGAAAACTGCAAATTGAAAATTGCATTGGTTTGGAATGTTTTTAAGAAGCTCTAAATTGAAAATTGCATTGGTTTAAAAAGTTTTTGCGAAACTGTAAATTGAAACTTGCATTGTTACGGGAAACTTTGAGGAAACTGCAAATTCCTATTATTATGGGAAGTCTTGAGAAAACTGCAAATTGAGAATTGCATTGGTATAGGACGTTGTGAGAAAGCTGCAAATTTAAAATTGCATTGGTTTGGAAGGTTTTTAAGAAGTTGCAAATTGAAAATTGCATTGATTTGGAAAGTTTTTGAGAAACTGAGAATTGAAAATTGCATTGTTTTGGAAGGTTTTTAAGAAGTTACAAATCGAATATTGCATTGGTTTGGAAAGTTTTTAAGAAACTGCATATTGAAAATTGCATTGTAATGGGAAACTTTGAGGAAACTGTAAATCGAAATTTCGACTGTTATGGAAATTTTTTAGGAAACTGCAAATTGAAAATTGCATTTTTATGGGAAGTTTGGAAGGAGCTGTAAACTTAAAATTGGCCTTTTTTATGGAAAGTTTTAAGAAAACTGCAAATTGAAATCTTTCGTACATTTTATGGATGGCGTAAAGATGTAATAGTAATCAATATTGAATGTGAGAAAAATATTTTGAGGAATTACACAAATTACTTTTTGGTGGAATGTATCACAAAGTAATATCAAAGCTGTTCTGTGTGAATGCCTTTTCCAAAACTATCCATTGAAATATATAGTGCGTGGAAATAAAAGTGAAATTTGTCTAAAATTACAAAGTGCTTTAACTCGAGATATTTCAAATCGAAGTTAGCAAATTCTGCATAGTGCCCATGGTAACTGTGTCTAATTAGGACACTATCCTATTCTTTTGATATTACGCAAAAACTTGTTTATATACATTTATTTTAAAAAAAACCAGACTGCAGAGGACTATTATGCCAATGAAATAAATGGGCTTGAAGTTTGCATCGTTGGAATCCAACGATTTTTTTTGTTCCTTATTCTTATCGAAAATTATATTTTATAGACTTGGGTTGTAGATCGTTAAATAAGAAGCCTAAAAATGTGATCGTCAGATGCTTATGGCTTCAATTTGTCAAAGAAAATTTGGAAAAATCAGACAAAAATATTTCGTTGCATTCCAACGATGCAAACTTCAACATCATTGAAATAAAAAAATAACATAGTCGACCATTTAGTTTTCGAATTACAATGATGAGAAAGATCAAATCTCAACGAAGGTTAGTCACGTGGAGTTGTACGATCGTCACGGAGGTGGACACTTTATAGAATACGAATGTCTTCGCACACACACAATTCTGTCATATATATAGCAGTTCGAGTATCCCTAGCTTTTGTCACGTGTTACGAGGAAAACGTTCATGCGCTACACTAGTGTAGCACGAGAACAAGTTAATTGTACAAGTAATAAAAAAAAACAATTGTCACAACACGACACGCCGCGCACTCTTTATACACCAAGATGGGCTTTAGCAGACGACTTTTTAACTTATAATCGACATTACGCGAAAACGCGGAGTCGAATCGAAAATCTAATGACATTTTACCAATGAAATGTTATTTTTTCCTATCGATTTTGTTTGGGTCATTTTTTGATCCGCCTACTCAAACTTGAGATCTCATAATATTTGGCCGAATTTCCGAGCGACTTTTTTACCACAAAAATTCTTCAACACTATAGAACGTTCCAGACTCGTCGATTTTCTTGAAGGGATAAAGTTATTCGGTCGCATCGTAAGCTATACTACATACGTCCTTTTGGGGAAAGCGTTAACATGGGAGGCATGGAGCCTAGAGGGAAGGAGACCGAACGGGCATAGAAGAATCATGATAAATTTGGACCCTGAAAGCGACGAAAAAGCGACGAACACCCTTGGCCAAAAGTTTGGGGCACCCTGCAATTTTTCTTTCCGGACAAAAAATTGAATATTTCGTCCAAAAATAATCGGAAACCAATTTATCAAACGGGGTTTTGAAGAGAGTAAAGCCAGCTTCAATTTGCTTTTTTAATTTTATTTTTTCGATTCTTTTTGTGCCCGGTACGTCATTTTGAAAATGACGGTTTTTCACGATTTTCGCACCTCGCAAAGTCGTGCGCTGGACTTCGGAAAAATAGAAATCTCGCTATTTAGTGAAATGATCTTAGAAAAGGGAAGTGTTAGCTTTAGTTTCGTTTTTTTTTTTAATTTTGCAATTTTTTTTCGCAGAGAAATTCAGTTTTTCTTGAAAAAACGGCAGGTTTCCGTAAAGCCGGCATCGTGCAGCGTATCGTGAAAACTATGAGGTTGAGAATATTTGTCCTAAGGACTAAAAAGTTTTGTTTTGTTATTTTGGAGTTGTTAAATTTTTTTCAGATTTTTGTTGGCAACATTTTTTTTCATCGGTAGTTTTGGTTGATCGTCGACGATTAATCTAATTAATTTATTGCCATTACATTGAAACGAAGATGTTTTATTGAAAATATCTTTATTTCAAAGTAACTTTTCAAGAAAACGGACATAATTGAATTTGTACGTCGTACGAATCAAATGATGTTCTGAGCTTATACAGAGTGAAACGAATGAGTACTGACTGTCATTCAAATCAAAGATGATCGGGAAAAATAAAGTAATTACACTTGGGCAGATTCGAAAATTAGTGACAAGTGCTCTTAAAAATCAAAAGAAAATGTCGTCTGATCAGTACGACATACAAATTCAATTACGCCTTGACCAGGGGGGTGACACTCGTATATATTCCCTTAACAATCGATGTCCCCGTTATTGTCGCCACGTAAACTAACCCACCATGCGGCGCTAGTAGTCACCCGCATGACCCCCACTCCGCAAAGCGCCTCTCCGTATTATTTCGTCATCTTTTTCGTCGTGTAGACCAACTGGATATTTTTTTTCGTTTTCTCGATCTGTCGTTGTTCTGGAATAAAAAAATCGTAGTGTTACAAAGTGATAAAATAATAAACAATTTTAGTGTAGCGATAAAATAAAAAACAATTTTTGTGGTTTTTGTGCTTATATTTAAGAATGCCTGCGTGCGTGGTCCTTGGGTGCACGTCAGGTTATCAAACAAACAAGGAAAAATCGCATTTTTTCAATATACCAAAAGATCCAGAAGCCCTGGAATTATGGAGAAAAGCCATCGGACCCACAAACAAACCCATCAAGTCTGGTGAATCAGTGTACGACAAGCATTTTCGAGAAAAAGAAATATTGTGGAAACGGGAACTGCGAGGCCCCGATGGTGCTGTAATTGGTGTGGTGAGTACTATAATTGAGATAAAAATAAATTTTTTTATTCACACATTTTCAATTATAATGCTTTTCATTTTCTTATAATTTATTATAATTTTTATTATTATATTATAATTTTATATTTATTATAATTTTATTATTATTATTGTAATTATATTATGTTAATATAATATATTTATTATAATTTCCAGTCACTGTACAAAATCCCTCGGTTGGTGAAAGGTTCAACGCCATCGATATTTGCTCGGACGGAATGTGCGACGAAGCCCGGATCATCGGTCGTACTGGAAAATGTGCTACATCCGGAAAGAGATTCTGCAGAAGCCATGGATTGCAGCAATATTCAATCGTTCGACGCTGTCCCTGCAATATCTGAAAGTGAAGAGGAAAATATACCCGTAGACTGTACAAGCGCTGTGCGAACGGAGAGCGCCGTGCCAACAGAGAGCGCTGCGCCAACGGAGAGCACTGCGCCAACGGAGAGCGCTGTGCCAACGGAGAGTGCTGTGCCAACGGAGTCGCATGGTGAAAATTCTCATGAATCGATGGTGCCACTTACGATCGAAGAATTGATTGAATTAAATCAATCGCCAGTACCTGGATGGGTTAAGCAGAACATAAGGCGTGACGATGTGACCAGTGTAGTCTTTAGTAAAGCAGAGTTCCGTAGAGACAGTGTTGCACTGAAAACATTTCCACTCAAGGAAGTCATAATCACAAGTGATTTGTCAGTGCACGTGAATATTTTGAATAATGTGTATAACTATGAAAAGCTCTCTTTCCCGTGTATGGAACACGCCGATAATGTTCTTTTACACATGATACAATATTACGTATTGATGCGGATGCAGCAATATTCTGCACGTCTCAACGCAGAACAAAAAAAAAGCAATCTCGATAAAAAAAAAATTGCAAGATATTGTACAACGTGACTAGTCCATTATTTAAAAAAAAATAATGTTATCTGTTTATTTTGTTGAATAAATATTTTTATAATACATCATATTTCAACAAGTGTAAACATTGCATCCCTCCCCATATACACATATACTTTTAAATTTTAATATAAATAATGAATTATCCAAACGCGTCGAATGCAAATTAGGCAGACGCTGCGCGACTGGAGTGGGGGTCATGCGGGTGACTACTAGCGCCGCATGGTGGGTTAGTTTACGTGGCGACAATAACGGGGACACGGTAGACCCAGCAGTGTCAGGGGGCTGGCCTTGACCAAAAGCATTAAGCACCCTGTGTTTTCCTTCATTTTCTAGTTTAGAGCATACCATTGAACTCTTATTGTTTTTTAAATGTATTTATTAGTCAATTTTTACGATCCAGATGTTTTGCAATTCACTCAAAGCGGTTCTTTATTGTTTAATTTTATATTTGATGATGCGGACTTAGCGTTAGTGCAACACAACTATAATAGCTTTATGTACTTTTGAAAATATCAATATTTTATAGGAGTGCCCTATATTTGTGGCCAAGGATGTCAGTAGCTTTTCTCTTCTTGATATTTCCCTTAAAACATCTTCGTTTCAAAGTAACGGCAATAAATTAGTTAGATTAATCGTCGACAATCAAGCAAAACTACCGATGAAAAAAAATGTTGCCAACAAAAATCTGAAAAAAATTTAACAACTCGAAAATAACAAAACAAAACTTTTTAGTCCTTAGGACAAATATTCTCAACCTCATAGTTTTCACGATACGCTGCACGATGCCGGCTTGACGGAAACCTGCCGTTTTTTTCAAGAAAAACTAAATTTCTCTGCGAAAAAAAATTGCAAAATTAAAAAAAAACGAAACTAAAGCTAACACTTCCCTTTTCTAAGATTATTTCACTAAATAGCGAGATTTCTATTTTTCCGAAGTCCAGCGCACGACTTTGCGAGGTGCGAAAATCGTGAAAAACCGTCATTTTCAAAATGACGTACCGGGCACAAAAAAAATCGAAAAAATAAAATTAAAAAAGCAAATTGAAGCTGACTTTACTCTCTTCAAAACCCCGTTTGGTAAATTGGTTTCCGATTTTTTTTGGCCGAGATATTCAATTTTTTGTCCGGAAAGAAAAATTGCAGGGTGCCCCAAACTTTTGGCCAAGGGTGTATGTTGGTTGTAGTTCGAAATTCAGCCACGAGCGCGCTTGTGTTATCAGTATAGGATATGAAGTATGGCATTGGTGATGCCATGAAGTGAGGAGTATTCGTTATCGACCCCGGTCATTGCTGAAATAAGAATATATTGTCTTTTAGTGTTTACACGCCAACACATTATTTTCATTTTCTTATGTGCGAAAAAGTGTAGTGAGCTGATTGTTCCACATTTCATAACGAACAGGTAAGAAGACGGTATTTTTGTTAATAGTACATAGAATTTTCAGTGTAATTAATAATATTTTAAACGTATTGCGATTGTAATTCGGGGATTGTGTAAAGTGAGGTTAGCGTTCACACTGTCACATGCTATCACAAAAATTACAATAAGTTAATTTTTTTTTACAGAGTGCTTCATCAGTATGGGGAAATACTGTTCGCACAGAGGGTGTCGAACTGGGCGCGACGCCGACAGGGCGAAATGTAAACGTTTGGCTTTACGGCATATTTCGTGATCAAAGAAGCAAGGAGTATGCGAACGATTTTTTCACGTACGAGGTCGACAGGAATCAATTGGAAAATATCGATCTCGCGGGTTTTCGTATTCGAGCTCGTTATTTCGTTCCTGTTCTTTTCCCCAAATCGTAAATTCAGAATAACAGCGTTCTATATTCAGGTAAAATACTCCATTATATTCAATATTTTTACATTTCCAATGCACATAAAATTCTATTGTCATTTTTTCATAATACTACGCCTCGTTACAGATCTTCTTGCAAATTCACATTATCGTGACCGTGCATTGGAACTTATTCGATTTTGTCTCAACTACAAATTCTCGACACTTGAATCGTAAAATCAGAAATCGGTAAGTTGAAATAAAAGTAATGACGTTACCAGATACAGATTTATGATTTTATAATGTCTAACAATATTTTACAGGATTTAACCAAGAGCTGTCATCAGTCATGCCAATGTCGATTTGTATAGTGGCCTATCGTCACTGGGTTTCGTTGTCACTGATTCCGTGTCACCTATTCGATTCTATCGTCGAAAGAAAGGAGGAACAAGATCATCAACACTCTCCAAATGTTCAATGTTTTGTTGGGATAGAAAATGGAGGCCTGGTGAAAAAGGATTACATTTTTTCTCCGGCTCTTGAAGAAATGTGAGTCTACCCCCCCCCCCCCCCTAACTACAATCAGAAAAATGTTAATGACGTTGGATTGAAGAATTGTTTAAAATCGACAGGGTCTGAGCAAGAATGACGACAAGAGGGTCTACAAGGTTTTTCATTCCTTTTGCTCGGAAAAAATGCAAGAGAATCAATGGTCGTGCGGTTATCGAAACGAGAACGTCGATAATTAACCACCGCAGTGTTTCACTTATCAACTTGTATTTGATTATGCTCAAAAGGTTCATTATTTCTTGGATTGAAATCCCGGACGTTCGTGCCTGTCAAAATTTTGGCTAGATGATTTTTTTGCAGCTTCGTTTCTGCCGTCTTTCGAGAGAATACTTGCCGATAAGATGCAAGCTCTTCTTTAAAGACTTGAAACAAACAAAAATACCAAAATACATTGCTTTTTCGCTGCTTTTGGCTCGCATAAATAATTTCTCACTGTTTATCGTTTAAAGATGTTTTCCGCACGCGTCGTAAAAACACCCCGAAATGTGCACCCTTTTGATGAACTTCGATGTACATAACCGTTCATTTATTTTCATGATATCATAATGTCTCTCTTTTTATCATCAATATCATTAATCCTAGACTCCCACAACTATTTTTTTTTGAGACGTAGGTCCCACAGTGAGTTAACTGATTACCCCAATCTTCTTTTGAAGATGAAATAATACAATATCCTCTGTTTTTCCATATCGAAGCGAATGATATGTGATAAAATAGCTTTCGGTGAAGATTTAATAGAAGAAACTCTAAAAAACGAGAAGTTATAAAAAATTATAAAAATTATGTGCTTTTTACTAAAAAAAATGAGGTAATTAATTGCCCCAGGAAGGGAGTCTAGGATTAAGTGTTCTTTATAAAAATATCTCGTGTACAAGAATTGTATGTATCAAATTTATAATATTTATTATTATTTATTTAATTCATATACATTTATATGAATAAATACATGGAACAAATAAAATGAGCTCATGTATTAAAATTATTATATTATATTACAGTTATATTACAATTATAAACAAAACAAAATTGAACAAAGTTTCAGCCTGAAGTGCACCGTTGGTGCACTTCAGGGAGGAGCTACTATAAACAAACGATAGCGCGCTAGAAACGTCAAAAGTCGGGTTCTTCGAATTTATGCCCTCTGTCGGCTTTAAGAGGGAACGGTACCCGCAGCAAGACTTCGACGCAGCCCCGACTCGAGTTGGTAGGGCAGAACTCGTATGAGCCCCTGCCACCTACCGGGAGATTGCAAATTCCTTCCTGCGTCTCGCAACGCGTGTGAGCGTGTATGTCGGTGTGCATTACTACGTCGGCCGCACGCGGTTGAAGATTTTTATCTTCCCGCGGCTGACCCTTCGTAGCGCGTACACACCGCGTGAGCGTATATACATGCATAAACATACATAAACACAGTCAGCGTCGAGAAATAACTTTATTTTCTTTTCTCAACGCCAACTTCGCAAGAAATTCAAAAACACGAATTTCGCAGCAAGCGTCCTTGCTGAGTGTAACGATTGGCTCACAAGGAGACGGCACGACCGTGGGGTCGGGGATTTGCCCGAATTTTTTTGTGGTGAAAGAGGAACCCTAGCACCTCATGTGGTTAAAGTAGTAGGACGCACTACTCGGAAAATTCCGAGAAAAATCGATTCAAAGTTTCTTAGGCGCCTTATGAGTTTACAATGTCAGGCACTTGTCGAGCCGCCATCTAGTCTAGACGGTTAGGGCTCGGTCTTTTGCGCCGGAGGTCTCGCGTTCGATTCCTCCTTCGGATCTTATTTTTTTTTCTTTTTTTTTTGTTATCCCAACAATTATTCAAAACGTTTCTCATCCCTACATTATTTTTTAAAATTTATTTTAGCTCAAGAACGTAAAGTTTTTCATTCACTGAAAAATATTCGTGCTCGTTGTTCTATTTGGTTTTATGGCCTTGTAAGGGTCTAAAGAATTTTTACCTGGGGTCCCCTTAGGATTATAACGGACATCTGCGCATAGGACTGTGCGTGAGTCTGTGAGAATTGAACAGCAGTTCATTTTTCGATTTCGTCGTGAACAGACGTGCCTATTTCTTATTGTTAAATTTCAAAGTTCTCTTACAATTCCAAGTTAAAAATGTCGACTGAAGAAGTTGCTGGCTCTTCTGGAATAGGAGAGGAAATTCCTGAAGAATCCATGTACAGTGATAAATCAACATCGCGATTGAAGGACGCAGTAGTTTATTATGAAAAGCTGTTGACGGAAAATAATTTAATTGCATTGACACCTTCGGAAGAAATATGTCACGGTGCTATGTTATTGGCCGGAGAACTTTGAAATAATACATTGGAACTGTTGGGTGAAAAAAAATTCGTAATTGAAGAAGAATTAATTCACGCTCATGAGGATTGCGAAGAACTACAGTTCGAAGTGCCCCAACTTGAATCTTCTCCAGACGAGTACGAACCGGAACCGAAAAAAAATAAAAGTGAAATGATTCCCATCGCCTACAAAGTCAAAGTCGTGAAGATTGCTAAAGCGCATCCCACGTGGTCTTTGGCGACATTGCAAAAAAAAGGATGCAGCCGCTTGAAAGGAAAAGAATATCTTTCACAATGGGAGAATGATATTAAAAGTGGTGGAACGAGATTGGACAAATTTGAGGCGATAGATTCGTGGACCTACGACCGTTTTGTGGAAGCAAGACAGCAATATCAGCAAGTTATGACAAGAAATTTACAACAATGGGCGTTGGCTGCTGCTGCACAATTCATCGATTTCAATTTCACGGCGTCTGATCGATGGGTCACGGCATTCAAACAGAAACACAAAATTTCTCAACGGAAAATCACGAAACTGGTTTCGAAAAAAGAGGCGGCATCAATGGAGGAAATCCGGGCGTCTGCAGAGACCTTTCGTCGAGAGACGTGCCGCTTAATACCTCAATACCATGAGGATTATATTATAAATACCAACCAAACAGGTAAATACAAGTTTTCTGCGTACAAACGTTTTTACCGATGCAAAATGTATAAATTCAAAATTAATTATATAAAAAGTTTTCTACATACATATTCGAATATTTTTTAATATTAAAAATACTATTTTTTTTTACGATGTCAATATCAATCTGTTTTCAACAGGACACTCACTTAAAAAGGGAGTAAAACAGTTTTCGTCAAAAAGTCGGATTTGAATAAAGTGACGCATTCGTACACCGCACAATATTCCATAACATTATCCGGAAAACTGCTCCCACATGTCTTCGTATGTTTGCAAGAGGCGACCGGTCATTTGGGACCTCGTATTCAAAAATTAGTAGATGGCTATGCCAATACATATACGAACGTCATTGCAACATCATCGAAGTCCGGAAAACTAACAACAGCCTCACGTGGTTAAAGTAGTAGTGCGTCCTACTACTTTAACCACGTGAGGTGCTAGGGGTCCTCTTTTACCACAAAAAAATTCGGCCAAATCCCCGACCCCACGGTCGTGCGGGTCAGTAAACATTTACGGTATAAATAATACAAACAATTGTTGAAACAATTATGAATGCATTTATTCTTGACCACGATTGTGATCGGTAGATACGGTACTTTCAGTACCTCTTAGCAAATAGATTGCTGTTTGCGAGCCGCAAAATGTTACGCTAAAAATAATGCAAAAATAATTGTTTAAACAATTATGGATGCGTTTATCTCGACCACGGTTGTGATCGGTAGATACGGTACTTACTTCCAGTACCTCTCAGCAAATAGATTGCTGATTGCGAGCCGTAAAACCTAACAATAAAATAATGCAAACATAATTGTTTAAACAATTATGAATGCGTTTAGCTCGACCATGATTGTAATCGGTAGATACGGTACTTTCAGTACCGCTCAGCAAATAAATTGCTGATTGCGAGCCGCAAAATCTAACAATAAAAATAATGCAATCCTGATTGTTTAAACAATTATCAATGCGTTTATCTCGACCACGATTGTGATCGGTAGATACGGTACTTTCAGTACCTCTCGGCAAATAAATTGCTGCTTGCGAGCCGCAAAACATAACAATAAAAATAATGCAATTATAATTGTTTAAACAATTATGAATGCGTTTATCTCGACCACGATTATGATCGGTAGATACGGTACTTTCAGTACCTCTTAGCAAATAGATTGCTGTTTGCGAGCAGCAAAATGTTACGCTAAAAATAATGCAAAAATAATTGTTTAAACAATTATGGATGCGTTTATCTCGACCACGGTTGTGATCAGTAAATATGGTACTTTCAGTACCTTTCGGCAAATAAATTGCTGCTTGCGAGCCGCAAAACCTAACAATAAAAATAATGCAATCATAATTGTTTAAACAATTATCAATGCGTTTATCTCGACCATGATTGTGATCGGTAGATACGGTACTTTCAGTACATCTCGGCAAATAAATTGCTGCTTGCGAGCCGCAAAACATAACATTAAAAATAATGCAAACATAATTGTTTAAACAATTATGAATGCGTTTAGCTCGACCACGATTGTGATCGGTAGATACGGTACTTGCTTCCAGTACCTCTCAGCAAATAGATTGCTGATTGCGAGCCGCAAAACCTAACAATAAAATAATGCAAACATAATTGTTAAAACAATTATGAATGCGTTTATCTCGACCACGATTGTGATCGGTAGATACGGTACTTACTTCCAGTACCTCTCAGCAAATAGATTGCTGATTGCGAGCCGCAAAACCTAACAATAAAATAATGCAAACATAATTGTTTAAACAATTATGAATGCGTTTATCTCGACTACGATTGTGATCGGTAGATACGGTACTTTCAGTACCTCTCAGCAAATAGATTGCTGATTGCGAGCAATCGATTTTTTTCTTGTTTTTCGACGAAAAACACGAAAAAATCGATTGTTATATAACACACGAAAATTTGTTACATTTTCTCCACACGCAACCTCAGCTGTCACTTTCTCGGCTCATCGAGTTCAAGCCGACACCGATATATGTCGAATGCGTCATGACCGCCACTCCGGAGCCCCGGAATTCGCGGGAACTAAACTCTACGCAGTTCGTGCGACATATGCTCGAAATCGTCAACAAATACCAACTAATTATAGATTCCCACGGATTTCCTGAAATATGTGATGGAATCAAATGATCCAGGTGCCAAAATGTGTGTTTTGAATATGGCTACGCGGCTCTTCTCCCCTCCAAGTTGTGACATGAGCCAAACTTTTTATTTCACATCATTTCTATCACGGGTTCAGCATGATAATACAATCTACTTTATTTTTTGACTGAACAAATTTCAGGAGAAGACAGCCGTTCGTCTATTAATTTAACATTGTCTGGTCAAATTTCGTGAAATTCTGAAGAGCCGTTTAGGAAATCCGTGGGTATATACTATCCCGATCTGCCACACCGATGGAGCCGGGGTACCGTTCCGTCTTAAGGCCATGTGTCACACGTCCAGTCGATAAAAATCCTACTGCCAAGTTTTCTCCTAGACGGAACATATTTCGGGCAAAAGAAGAGAAAGCCGTTGTTCGTCGTTCAACAGAGCGGAACGTGTTTCTATTCTTTTTTCCCAAAAATCAACCGTTTCAAAAATCATTGGGAATCTGCAAATCGGCTATCTCTCTCGCACTCATGGCCGCTCGGTCAGTGTGACACTTGACCTTAAGTAGCGTCGGCGAGATAATCCACCATCCTAATAAATTTAACGTTTGGTATGCAAAAAAATATATATACCACACTAACTAGAGCGAGCAAATGACGCTGCAACCACATTAAGTTTATAACTATAGAAAATGAAGTATTTCCGTTTCAAAAAGATATGAAATCCCCCTAAAAAACTTTAACAAGTAAAAAAAACGCCAAGTAATAAAAAATGCCCTCGAAAAAATTATCGGCTGTTTCACTATCTCCAAGATTCTAATTAACCTCGAAATATTTGTGATTTTTTTCAAACAATAGTTTTATTTACATTTTCATTTTTCAACTCGAACGTACAAAAGAAGTGAAATAACTTTTTATGAAAAAGCCAAGCAAATTTACTAGAAACGTACAGAAAATTACCAAACTCTAGTAATACCATTTTTCTCAATATTTTGTTTTCAAAAACCATTTTACTATTATAATAAAAGTACGAATCACGGTTATATAAAAGTACAACGTATGCATCACACAAGTACTGTATGTATGTATCACTAGAAAAGCTGTGCAACGACTTGGCGTGCATGGTTAAGAAAAAAAGCTCGGGAAGATACACGATTTTCTTACAGAAACGTCCCTACCGCTTGCAAAAGTAACTTTTGCAACAATTTATCTACATAGATTATTTCAAATAGTAACATCGCATTAAGCATACAGGATTATTAGAAATGAGATGTTCGACTGTACTGAGACAGATTATCGGAAATGGAGTGATAGGTGTCGAGAGTAATATCGATATTCCTTTTTCACCAGCAAGTGGTGCGGACCGTAATTCAAACCTTCAGCCTGCCAAAAGTATGTCCATTACACCACAATTTATATGACGCAATAGATTTCATGAGGTGTATGGTGGTTCTGCAATAGAGTAGAAAGTGATTACTTCCACATAACTTTTCAAATTATGCAAATAAAGTGAGATTTCAAGAGCCGTGTGGTCTAGGGGTACATCACTGATTCTTTCATTTATACTTTGCGGAATCAGAAACTTGATTTGCAGTTACATAATAAATTGCGTCAATTTATGTTTTTCTTAACCTAATGGTCAGGTTGTTGAGAAAACGTCATCCTTCGCCGAGCTTTTTTTCTTAACCATGCACGCCAAGTCGTTGCCCAGCTTTTCTAGTGATACATACAGTACTTGTGTGATGCATACGTTGTACTTTTATATAATCGTGATTCGTACTTTTATTATAATAGTAAAATGGTTTTTGAAAACAAAATATTGAGAAAAATGGTATTACTAGAGTTTGGTAATTTTCTGTACGTTTCTAGTAAATTTGCTTGGCTTTTTCATAAAAAGTTATTTCACTTCTTTTGTACGTTCGATTTGAAAAATTAAAATCTAAATAAAACTATTGTTTGAAAAAAATCATAAATATTTCGAGGTTAATTAGAATCTTGGAGATGGTGAAACAAACGATAATTTTTTCGAGGGCATTTTTTATTACTTGGCGTTTTTTTGACTTGTTAAAGTTTTTTAGGGGTTTTATTAACGACTCGGTAGTGGATGCGTGCTCGGTGCGGGGCTGCTGCGATCTCCCGTGTCAAGCAGTGTTGGCAAGGGCTGAAACTTCAATGGATGACCCGTCGGCTGTGCACCACTTGGCACGCAGACTGCCGGGTGGGTGATAGTTTTATCGAGTTTCTAATGGTGATGTAGCTAAACCGTAGTTAAATATAGCTGGTAAACGATTTCCATAGTTTCCCTGTGCCCTTGTATAATGCAAAACCGTGGTAGTGCGTCCGGAAAGGTCAACAATCTGGACTGAAATTCGTGAAGCGCGAGTGTGGCGTAAACGGGAAAGGGGTGCGATGGTAAAAGTCAGCAAAGACTTACAGCGAAGCATTAGAAAGCAATCAAATAAGAGGAGTGCGCTCTTACCCTAGCAATGTCTTTTGTCTGTCCCGTAGGTGTTTGGAATATCTACGAGGAACATTTGAAGAGGAGAAATCCCAATACTCCAACGATCACGTACGACATAAGTCAGTTGTTCGACTTTGTGGACGAGCTGACAGACCTCTCTTGTCTGATATATCAAAAGTCCACCAAAACTTACGCCCCGTACAACAAGGATTGGATCAAGGAGAAAATATACGTTCTGTTGTGTCGAGCAGCGGACCACAGCGAGTAAAATTATACCACCCGAAGGAGAAACAAGAGCATCTAAAGATAACGAAAAAAATCCCATACCTAAGATATACGTTTTTTCATGTACAAGATTCGAAAACAAAGTATAATTACTTTAATGATATCACGTCATCGCTATTGTTCAATACTATGATTAAAGATTAATTAAGTATACGCAATATACGGATGCTTCAATTATAAACCATCGAGCTTCGCTGTTTCATTTTAAAAAATCAAATAATAACCAGATAGATGTTAGAAACTATCGTAGATTCGCCCAATCGACAAACAGGGATATCTGTGCGACATTGACATTCCGGCTGAAAAAAAAAACACTTTTTCAGGAGTAATAAAAATCGATTTTTTATTAAATAACTGAGGTATATAGATTTTAAAAACGCTCGATTGATAACGTTTTGAAAAGATCCACATTCTGACCCAGCTAAAATTTTGTTCGAACAAATCGAATTTTATACGGTTTTGCAAACTTCTTTGGCCCTGATAAGGGCCATTTCAGTATTTTTTTACCGTGGGTGTGTGTTTGAGTGAATGAAACGTGAAAAAAATTGCCGCCGATTCGAAATGTAGTGAAAGATCGACTTTTTTTGAAGGTGGTAGTCTCGCCAAGGCGTTTTACTAGAGATTTTTTTTGATTTTGAGGTTTCATTCAGGATACTATTAAGTGATGACCTGCAAAATTTCAAAAGGATTCACCGTTTTGTATTCGAGATATTGGCAATCAAAGATTGCACGGTTTACACGTGTTCTTATGGAGAGCAGTGGAAAATTTCACATTTCACGCAATAACTCCGAAACTTTTGTACAGATTTTTTTTTAATACTCCATTACAGAGGAACATATGACAAAGTGCCTAAAAAAAATTCATGAATTTTAACCGCCTAGATTCAGAGGTATAGCGATTTAAATTAAGCAATTTCTAACGACGCTAGCGCCACGAAGTGACTGAAGCAGACTAGAACTAGATTAGGGGAGACCGAGGAGGTTTATGACAGAGGAGAGTTGTGACAAAGTCGATTTCTCGGAGCCTATGATCGTTAGCGAACTAGCAAGTCGCGCATTTATTGCTTTTTGGACGCGCCATTAAATGCAGTATGCGCCGACGGCCCACGCGAAACGGTTGCGGCTATACGACGTCTGCGTCCAAAAAATTACCGAAAGTAAGTTTTCGGCCAAAATTTTGTTATTCTATTTTTCGATACGTATTATGTTACCGTTATTGTGATATTTTTTCTAATATGCATTGGCTTTTCAAGTTTCATAGCATGCTATTGTTTTTTTGGGTTCGCTTCCTATTTGGCGGTTAAGAGTTATTATTCCGACCGAAGTACGATTTTTTGCACCTAGGAGAGTTGTGACAGCTTGTCACAACTCTTACACGATCTTACACAAATGCCATATTTTATTATTATTATAAGATAACTAATACTTCTTATGTTGATAATTAACATTAAATGTTATTTAAGTTCGTAATGATGTGCTAAAAAATGATTAAAGGAGTCTAATTAGTGTTAAAATAAATAGGTAGTTATTGTTGGTTATAATTACATGCCGAAGATTAAGGCGAAACAAATGTTTAATTATTCATTATTAACTAGCTTCCACCCGCGGCTTCGCCCGCGTAGAATCTGGCCCATAGAAACTTCATTAGAAGTGGAACCCCGCATTAGGAGTTTACAAAAATCCTGAATTATGCGTTTTATTATTTGTTTTGAAGAATATTTATACCGAGTTTGAAGTTGATACACGCGAAGAAAGTTTTCCATTCAAACTTTTCTCTCTTAAGGGGTTGAATGGGGTCACCCCCTTAAGAGTTGATTTTCGAAAAATCCTTCCTTAGTACACTTCTACACCTTCTAAGGTACTTATGCTACAAGGTTCAAGTTGATACACGCAAGGAGTATAATTTCCCATACAAACTTTGCCACCCCCTTAGGGGTTGAATTTCGAGAAATCCCTTCTTAAGCGATGCCTCCAATATAAAATCAACACCCTCCCCAAATTTCACGTTTCTATCCTTAGCGGTTTAGGCTGGGCGATGATGAGTCAGTTAGTCAGTCATTCAGTCAGGACTTTGCCTTTTATATATATAAATAGATAGATAGATAGAAGATATAGATAGATAGATGTTTCTTTTATTCACCACAGCAGCGTTTAAATAAAATTTCTTTCACCATAATCACCAAATACATTGGTGTCACAACTTACCTCGACCTCAGTCACACCGTACTTCGGTACTAGAAAAGTTGTGACAAGGGGAGTTGTTTCGGTTTTTGTCAATTTTCTCAGAAACCTTAATACTTTTTTTTATTTTCATGTTTGTTTCGAATAGAGTATAGAACTAGCTATGTTAAGTTATAAAGTTCATAGATGTATGACTTTTTTTTACTGAGATTTGTTAGGTAAAGTAAAAATTGTCACAATTCTCCTCGGTCTCCCCTACAGTAGTGTGTGCATTTCCGTATACGCAGAGTATCTACTCATTAGTAGCCGGAAGGGATGGTGTGACACAAAAGTGAGGGTTAGGTGAACATTATATTAGATGAAGTAAAAAGTTCTGAGCGTTTTTTCGCTTTATTTCGACGATGAAATTAACATAGTTAGGATTTTCCGATTTAGATCAAATATGCACCGTTTTGTTCGATAACTTTTGTCCATTTTGAAGGCAATTTCATAATTCCGCGATTAAAGAAGTCCTCGTCCCTATTGGTAAAAAACTTGACCAGCTCATTTTCACAAGCCTCTCTTGAGGCCAATTTTGTACCATCAAGAAAATTTTGCAAATGCTTGAAAAGGTGATAATCGCTTGGGGCCAGGTCTGGACTATACGGCGGGTGCGATAGAACCTCCCATCCAAGGTCTCGGAGCTGTTGGCGCGTCGTTAAAGATGTGTGCGGCCTAGCGTTGCCTTGGTGGAACACAACACCCTTCCTATTGGCCCGGATTAACTTTACCGTTAATCCGGGCTTGGCGATCGTTTGGGCCGGCTCACCGCGATTGGACCACGATCTTTTTCGGCTGTTGTTCTCGTATGTGACCGATTTTTCATCGCCAGTCGCCATCCTCTTCAAAAATGGGTCGATTTCGTTACGTTTCAGCAAAGAATCGCAGGCATCAACTTGGTCCAAAAGGTTATTTTGCGTCAATACGTGTGGCACCCATACATCGAGCTTCTTCTTGAGACCAGCCTTATGCAAATGGTTCCAAACGGTTTCCTGGCTAATCTTCAGTTCCTGGGCAATGGAATAAGTGCTCACATGCCGGTCCGACACGACGATTTCCATGAATTTATCGACATTTTCGACGATTGGCCCACCAGTGCGTGCCTCATCTTCGACGTCTATATTACCAGAACGGAATCGTTGCAACTACCGCTTTGTTGTTGCATTCGATACTGCATTGGGTCCATAAACAGCACAAATTTTTTTGGCCACCTGCTCCGCCTTTTCACCTTGGTCGTAGTGGTACTGAAGAATGTAGCGAATTATCTCATTTTTTACCTCCATTTTGGAACGCTGTAACACACAGCTGGCTTCACCAAACACAAAACTGTCAAAGAACTTTTTTTGAAGCGTAATGTCACCTTTAAATCGCCGTATAGTATGACCCGATGCGATGTATACATCGTGAGATATGACTCACTAAATACATCTAGCGGAAAACGTTCAAAACTTTTTACTTCACCCAATATTAGGCGTTTTCATCAATACTTCATAAGTTTTTACATCCCGATAAGATGTACAGTCCACATTTTACGGATATTTCGCAATATTTCGAAGCTTTTATCGATTGAGCGGAGAATAAACTTTTCAACGTGACTGTGGTGAGACTACTACTTTGAAACACTATAGGGCCTATTGTTTGATAGAAAATCGACTTTTATCACTCTTGAAAAAGTGTTTCTGTTGGCCGAAATAACAATGACGAACGGTTAAAATTTGGCGCCTCGTACATCGTAGTACTTCCCGACAAACGTTGATTTCAACTGAACAGTAAAAAAGAAACCAAAGAATTCGCGACCCGATTTAGTCCAATCGATACTCGATGGCGAAAAAAAAAATCATGATAATTTAATGCTCTTTAGACTCCAGGGTTAATCATACGAGTTTCTCGTGCGCAAATTCGTTCTCAATTCAGTTCATGGCTAGTTTTATTGGAGTGACACTGCAGTGTTCGAACAAGTCGGACACTTTATATTTGTCTCTCTACCTAAATTTTAGATGCATGTATTCAGCAAACTGATAACCTATTGATTCATTCGTTAAACCATTTTACCATTATAGTACCCTCCCATCAACCGGAAAAACACATGTTATTTTCGGAATCTTTTTCGCACATATATGTTCAATATTGAAAGAAAAGTTTTTAGCCTTGATTCACATAGATCATAACTACAGTACTTGCTGCAATCGTTTCACCGAAATGATTATTCTTAATTCTTTTCATATCGTGACTGCTCATAGAACTTTCCACCTTGGAAAATCCAACATCAAGGCTGCGTCCCGTTTCGTCAGTAAAAACCCTACGGCCAAGTTTTCTCCTAGACGGATTACATTTCAGACAAACGAAGAGATGGACGTTGACCGTCGTTTGGCCGAACGGTGTTTTTTTCGAAATATTAACCGTCTCTGCGAATCTGCAAGTCAGCTATCTCTGTCGCACTCATAGCGGCTCGGTTGGAGTGCAACCTCGTCCTAAAATACTCTAGTAGTTCTCGTGTGTACTACTTACAATCAAGCCTGAACATTTTCAAGATGCTCAATTAATATATTCGAAAAAAAACCGATTTTTTCCACATTTTTTATAGGACCCCCTTAAGGCAAAGTGAAAGCCGTCGATGAAAATCCCGTTTTGTACTTTTCTACAAAAGGATGGAAACGTTATAATCGTATGAAAGTGAGAACGAATTTTCCGCTATCTCTTTCTCGCATTTGCATGTCACGTGGTACATATGTCCCTTTGCCTTAAGGCCTTACATCGGAATAAAAGAAATTTCAACTTTTTTTTATTGACTTAGATTATATATAAACATTACAAGAATAATATACAAAACGAATAATACGCGAAAAAATTGAATAAAAAAAATGTTAGAGCTTATTTTCTGAGCGCTCTGAAACGCACGGAACAGCCTAGATGGTAATGGTAGAAATTTAGAGTCGTTTAGTCCAGTCGTTGTACATAAAATATACAACGACCTAACAACTGAAGATCCACTATCAAAACGCCTCGGTGAGTACACGCAGAATTCAAATGAGAGCTTCAATTCCGTCGTGTGGACGATAGCTCCTAAATCAGTTTTGAAATTTTAAGCGTATTTTTCTCGAAACCGCGTTTTTGAAGTCGGGAGAACGCATAATTCGGGCAATTTTCATCCGATCGACTTGAAATTTTAACTGTAGCTTCTTAGATAGATTTTCTAAAGAGGACCACACGATTCTCGTTTGTATAAACAAAGGCCGATTTTTCCAGAAAAAAAATGTATTCAAGATGATGTCATTTTGCGAAAAAAAACTATATTTCTAAATAATCCTGTGTACTTCTCTACCAAAGCTAATGTAAATTTATGTAAATTTATGTAAAGCTAACATAAAAGTTCTGCATCTTAGCGCAGAGAAAAAAGTGTACCTACGATCGAGCCGCCATTTTGTATTTCTTTTCATAAAAGTTTTTTTCTGTATACGTCAACACATGTAGCATAATAAACCCTTCGAACCTCATTTTGATTGCTCTTCCAGACTCTCAAAAAAAAATTCACACAAAAGTGTCACTTTTCGGTGAGCCACATGGATGTAACGCCTTAGTACGCGATAAACATCGAATAAAAACAATGCTTTTACATTCGGCCCTAATCCAAGTTTTTTTTCGACCCCATTTTCTTTCATAAAAAAAAATAAGGGCCGTATTAGTATGCAATTTTATTTTCGTCATTTTCTCGTCTAGACAGTGGTATTCCATTACATATTGGGTGAAATAAAAAGTTCTGAGCGTTTTCCGCTAGATGTCTTTAGTGAGCCATATCTCACGATGTATACATCGCATCGGGTCATACTATACGGCGATTTAAAGGTGACGTTACGCTTCAAAAAAAGGTCTTTGATAGTTTGTGTTTGGTGAAGCCAGTTGTGCTACAGCGTTCCAAAATGGAGGTAAAAAAAGAGAAAATTCGATATATTCTTCAGTACCACTACAACCAAGGTGAAAAGGCGGAGCAGGCAGCCAAAAAAATTTGTGCTGATTATGGACCCAATACAGTATCGAATAGAACAGCAAAGCGGTGGTTCCAACGATTCCGTTCTAGTAATATGGATGTCGAAGATGAGGCACGCTCTGTTAGGCCAATGGTAGGAAATCGTTGAGTTGGACCGGCATGCAAGCACTTATTCCATTGCCCAGGAACTGAAGATTAGCCAGAAAACTGTTTGGAACCATTCGCATAAGGCTGGTCTCATGCGAAGAAGCTCGATGTATGGGTGCCACACGAATTGATGCAAAAGAACCTTTTGGGCTGAATTGATGCCTGCGATTCTTTGCTGAAACGTGACAGAATTGGACCATTTTTTAAGCGGATGGTGACTAGCGATGAAAAATGGGTCACATACGAGAACAACAACCGAAAAAGATCGTGGTCCAATTGCGGGGGGGCGGCCCAAACAATCGCCAAGCGCGGATTGACAGCCAAGAAGGTTTTGCTATGTGTTTGGTGGGGTTGGAAGGGAATCATCCACTATGAGCTGCTCCCATTGGGCCAAACACTCAATTCGGACCTCTACTGTCAACAACTGATCAGATTGAAGCAGGCGATCAACCAGAAGCAACCAGAATTGGCCAATAGGAAGGGTGTTGTGTTCCTTCAAGACAACACCAGGCTGCACACATCTTTAACGATGCGCCAGGAGCTCGGAGAGCTTGGATGGGAAGTTCTATTGCACCTGCCGTATAGTCCAGACCTGGCACCAAGCGATTATCACCTTTTCAAGCATTTGCAAAATTTTCTTGATGGTACAAAACTGGCCTCAAAAGAGGCTTGTGAAAATGAGCTGGTCGAGTTTTTTATCAATGGGGACGAGGACTTCTTCAATCGCGGAATTATGAAATTGCCTTCAAAATGGACAAAAGTTATCGAACAAAACGGCGCATATTTTATCTAAATCAAATAATCCTATGTTAATTTTATCGTCGAAATAAAGCGAAAAAACGCTTAGAACTTTTTACTTCATCTAATATATCGCACGATTACAGATTTGCAGAATTGCGCAACGCGCGCGATTCCACGTGCAGTCTAATGCAAACGCTACAATGTGTTCGAAATACATCAAGGAAAAAATGCTCAGACCAAGATAGTAAGAGGCATGTAGATACGAGAAAAAAACGAAACTTTTATGCTCACCAGTTACATAAACAGTGCACATCGAAAATGTCGCGCGAGGAGTTTCGGTCGCGGGGAGTTCGCTAAGCTTTTTTTTATCACGCCTCCGTTCCCCCCCAGCTCCTTTCCACGGCATAGCGAGCATATACTGCGCGCTGTTTTTCAGATATAACTCGGGTTGGCCAGTCGCTCGTGGGTAATTGCGAGGGTAGCAACGTGCTGTCGCTCTCAGAAGACTTTCCAACCCTGGCAAATCGCATTATTGTCGCGATAAAAGTTTTTTTTTCCTTCCTTTCTGGTTATCGTTATCCATGCGTGACGACAATTTTACGCTTTGTTATCTGACCAACACTGTAATTACGATATTACGGTCTCTCGTTTCGCTATTGCGGCTGTTGCGTAGGTAAAAAAGAAAATAATAACGATAATACGTGCCTATAGAGCATATATAGCTTTGCCTCGGGCGATCCGTCAAAATCGTTTTGTTTTTCTTCTTTTCAATTTCCCTCCTGTACTTCCTCTCCCGGCCTTCTCGCAGTATCACAGGCCGTAAATGCGTTGACATATATACATATTTTGAGGAAAAAAAACCTTTTTTGTTCGTCGCGATCGTCGATAATCGCCCCACGGACAAAGGGCTCCTTTGAAAACGGGGGGGAAAAAAAATTGTATAATGCGCGCGTTGCCGAAAAACTCGTGCTACATGCGTGTGCGAATAGAAAAATTCTACGTGCATCGTGTGCATATATATAAGTGTGCGTGTGTATATGTTTGTCACTTAACCGCCGCGTAGATGCATTCACAGTCATCTTTTTTTTTTGCCGTCACAATAATAATACACGCGCGTCCAAGGTTTACGCCACGTAAAATCATTGTATTTTTTTTTCTCTTCTTTTCTTCTTGCACTTGTGGCGAAAAACGATAATAGAATGTCGGCAAGTTCGTTCGCGAATTGTGATCCCTTGAACAAAACTCCAATCCATTCGGAACCGATCGAAGGTAAGATTGTCATTTTGTATTTCGAAAAAATGTTGAACAGCTGATTGGAATAATGTCGAAAAGATGCTTGGGAGAAATGAATGTACGGCAGAATTGAACGAATGAAATATTACGGCTCGATTGTCCTTTGTGCCCTCGATCTGTCTTTTGATTAGTGTCAATTCCTCAATAAGCCGGATAATTGGGTTTCATTATTGTCGTGGACACGGACAATGTTGTATGCTCGCACGATAGAATACATAGTTTATTTTTAGTTTCTGTCAACTGTACTGACATTTTCTTATTCTCTTCGTCTATGACCAATTGAAATATTTCTTTTCCCAAAGTTTCGATACAAAAATGACCAGCCATTTTTCACGATAATGTTTTTATTCGTAATTCGCTGTGGTCGCGATTCGAATATTAGAATTTAGCCTAATTAGTATATTTACATTTTGTATCGGTATCGAATGTTGATTGAGCGTCGTTTGAAAGTTGGTCAAAGTTTGATCGATCTGTACGGTTTGAAAGATTTACATTTCCAATGTGTGTCGGACTCGCGAATTCAATCGTAATGTCAGTGTTTTCAATTTACCAATTTTCAAATGTAGTTTCCACACCATTATTTCCGTTATCTCAAGGAAATTGATGTCTAATTCGATTTAGGTTCATTCCGATATAGTTAAAATGTTATTCATTTGGCTAGTTTTACGCTATGGCTATGAATTCAAAGATGACGAAACAGAATCCTATGCTGCCGCCTGGCTAAACTGACTGCACGACTTTATACAATTTATGGTCCGATGCATTTTCTTTTCTGAGCGATACAAGCCAGGAGTACGTTGAACCACTGAGTGTAAGAAAATGTATAGCATCGATTAAAAAGTGAAACATAGACGAGTAGATGCAGCGTGACAAGGGCTCCAGAAATAAATCATGGGTCATAGTCCTCTAGATAACCAGCTGCAGTTGCATCAAGAATGCGATTCTGCATGAGCTTTTATTCTATCGAGAATGCGTCCCGGGCTAATTCCAATTTGAGGCTGTAAAATAGTTATTCGAGACTTCGGCATTCATTTCTCGTTTCCCAGTGGTTTTTTATGTGTTTTTTTTCTCCCACAAAGATATAAATGGAGTTTTGGCGGAGGAGAATGGCATCGAAGAAGAGTCCAACGAACCGCAGTGGGCAGAGCCTCTGACGCCCGAGGAGATACGCTGGTTTTACAAGGATGGCATTCACAAGAGATGGGTAGAATTTTGCGGCTACGATAGTCTGAGAATAGAAAATGCGTGGAGACGGAGGCAATCTCGAGACGACACGCAAAGCAGCGAACCATCGTCGTCAGCGGAGAGCGTCGTCGTTAGAGGGGGAATGTACGATGTGGAATTGCATAATATGAGATGCGTATCTATTTATTGGCCCGGTACGTGAACATGAAGTATCAATGGACAAACAGTTTCTATGAGCTTTCAAAAAGTTTTGAGTTGGGAAAAAAAAGCATGTTGCGGTATATTTTCACCTATAGCTGAGGATATACCGCTAGGACTCTTTTTTATTACCCAGAAATATACAGCATAAACGAATATGCTCTCGTAAATGTAGAATAACAATATTTTCTGTTGGTCTTTTATTTTTATGCCATAACACGATTATGTGACTTTAAGGCAGGTTTCAACTTTGTTGGGTAGAAAAATCATCACAATTCATACAGTTTCTCGAAGAAGACTATGATAGGTAAATTTATGAACATTTTGGAAACATCTACATGTATTATTATTGAACAATAAATTTAAACGCTTCGCTTGAATGACAGTTGTGCGGCAAACGTCTCGGACTCTCTGGTAATGAGAATTTTAATGTGATCATGATTGTGTCCGAAGTAAACTAGAAACATAATTTTGTATGGACTTTTGTGCGAATGGTGATGAGTAAGAGTAAAAAACAATTCACCGACAGTTTTCTTGTTCATAAAAGAAAGTTTGGGTTGGCTTTAGTATACGGTCGCACGAATTGTGAGTTGATAGGGGTGTCATTTTGAAGGGGGTGGTCTTCACTTTAAATTGATAATTCTCCCTGCCAGTGGAAATGTTTGGTTTTTTTTTAATTAATTTTTGAGTGCGCTAGTAACGGAGCGAAATTTCGACAAATATTAGTTTGCTTTAGTATACGGTTGTACGGGATAAGAGTTGCACCAAACGTAGTTTTGAAATGTATCAGCATATTTTAATATACTATCTTTGATAGTTTATAACAAGGCATTCACCGTTCATACGCACGAAAAAGCGAGGAAAACATGTGTCGTCTTTGACGCGGCTTCCTTTAAGATCTGGTGGTGTGCATTGCAGCCACTCATCGCTGCTATTTTTCTCTATAGCACTCATTTTTTGTTTGATTTTTTTTATTAATACTTTATATCGCGGATATAAAGATATGCAGATATAATAAGATATAATAGATACAATAGGAGCGCAGTAAAAAAAATTATCTTCAAAAATCGATATCTCGAAAACTATAGCGCGTCGCCAAAAATCTTTTTAGGGGATCTCTTTAAAAGGAAGGTCTGTGCAAAATTTCAGCCCGATCGGAGGTGGAACCTTTGCGAAACTTTATCCATAAATTAAAAATTAATTAACAAAAAAACCACACATTTCCGCGGGCGGGTAGGAGTACCAATTAAAAGGGGAGACCAATCAGTTCAAAATGACAGCCATATCAACTCAAAATTCGAGCGACCGTATTCTAAAGTTTTACCGAAAGTTTTTTTCAACTCAAGATTGTGATTGCAGCTTACTTTATAGAGACGAGTTTTGAAGACTAGAAAAGAAGTCCAGTTTCATTTAAACTGATTATTTTTTTAGCCTTTGAACACTTCTGCAGTCTTAAAAAGTGGTTTGAGAAAAGCGCGTTCAAATTTTTTAGAAAAACTAGCATCAGTATAAAATAAAACAATTTGTAGTTACTAGTCGCCAATTATTCAAATTTCCTTTTGAAAATTTCACCGCATACTCTCTATTCTCAATCTCTCAGAAAAACGCAAGAAAATATCGGTCTTTTCACCTAAACAGAATGCAGACCTGCCTTAAATATTTGCAGTATTAAGACAAAAACTATAAAATCGATTTTACGAATTGCCTAAAATGCTGCATCGATAATTTATCATTTTTTGATAAAAGTTTAAGTTGCAAGAAAATGATATCTAACAAGAAAAAGTTATCGCACATAAGAATGCATAGAAACGGCACAATAAAATATAAATATAACACCCTGACGACTGGCTTTATCTAATCACAAAACTGAGGAAACGTTGCCGCAAAGCTCTCACGGTTCTTCGTATGAGTAACGCTAGAATATCACACCTTGTTGACCCAATCAATTTGATCGATCTTAATTATTCAGCTCGGTCACGAGTGGTTTGCTGGGCGCGCGTTGTTCAATGGAAAGATAAAAAAAGCATTATGACGACAGAAAAATGTATTTCCTCAATAAATATTCGAGAAATGACACGTGTGTGTCTTGTCGCAATATCGGTTTTCTCGTGTCTCGAGAATATTCATTTTGCAACACCAGTAGAGCGGTGTTGCCCGTGCACGCGTTCAAAGGAATAATATATCAGATGCTGCTGCACTCAATGAGTATCGCTTGCTGTCTGTACATGTACATACGTATCGTACGTATATGTCTCTATACGAGTTCATCTCCCACTCCGCAAAAGAGATTACTGTGGCCTTGTGTTTATTATAGCCAATTTCCTTTAGTCACTTTTCCTCGGAGCAGCTCGCGCGCTACAAGAATACGATCTAACGAGAAGAGCTTAAAAATTCAACATTTCGTTTTCCCTCCCTTACTCATTGCGAGGCACGCTTCATTCCGCGCGTCTTTCTATTGGAATTTATGATGAAATTAACGTACATGTATTTTGTAATTACAGGCGAGGAATGGGAAATAATGCGTGGCACTTGGTATTACGACGGTAGTTGGATACCGATTGACGTCGAAGATGCGAAAGTTATCGAAACGGTGCATCTTCGATTGTTCGAAAAACCGACCGATACACCACCGCCTTGCACCACTCCCGAGGAACAAACTGTACCTGCACAACAACCATCGACAGGCATGTCTCGTCTGATCTCTCTTGAATTCCTTCCGTTCGTTGTCCACGATATACGACGCGTATTGGATATAGTTCAATATACTGGAGTGGATAATTGCATAACTGTTTTTTACAGCTTTTCACGAGAGAGCTACGTTTTATTCGCTCGTCTTGGTGAAACAAAAATACAGTATTGGTTTTCGTTTATTGCCCATTTTTCTGATAATCAGATAACAAGAAGACCATGCAGTTTATTTATGTTGAATTCGAAGACATTTTCACTTAATTTATTCTTTGGAAAATTTTGTACGGTTGGTGTATCTCTGGAGGAAGAAATTGTAGCAAATTTACGAAATTTATATGATTGAAATATAGAAGTGTATATATTCTTAGGAATTATCGTTTGTTTCTCTGAATTTCTAGAACTTCTCGAAAAATTTCGACGTTTTTCTCTAAAATACATCAACATTTTCGTAAAATTGCGTCTGGTCTGGGATGCCTGCGCTGTACCTTGTAAATTGACGTTCTCCTCTCTCTTTTTGACTGATTGTAAAGACCTCCGAGTCCCTTTTACAGCATCAATCAGCGATGGCTCCAAAAAATTGATGAAAATATGTTGTGAAAGAGGTTTGTGCAAATGTTCGTGCAGAGTATTGGGTACTTTCGCTTGCTGCCACGAAGGCCACAAATTCTCGGGCAGGCATCTCGCGCGCTGCGGTATTTCACGGAATAAGCACAAATCTTTTTCCTCCTTATAAAAATGATTGCACCTTGTTTGTAAGACCCTGAGACATTATTTGAGCAAAAAAATGTTTAGCATTTTCTCGAAGTTCTAGAGTGATCGTATCCTTTATTTATCCAATTAAAAAAAAATATTCGGGACTTTTGTTAAAATTTTGTCGAAAAACTTTACTAATTTTCAGTATTGAAAGTTGAAAAAAACCTACTTTATTCATTATTCGAAATATAAATTGGTAGCTTCGATCGTTGGATCCTCTTATCTAATGTTATTTTTACTTAAAAATGTTTTTTATCCTTGTCGATACAACGTCCCCGAAGCTTCTAGTTATGTAAATCTGTATACATGTATATAAAAAAAACGCTCGTGTTCGTATAGATCAAATGTAACATTGATTACGTTGTTTATTTTATTTTGCAGTACTGCACACGCAACACTTTCCTGATTTCCATGTCGACTGGCATGCTATTAACGATGTCACTCGTTACAGCGAGTACAAGCATAGCAAATTAATGCGAAGCGTTACGTCCAAACTAGGTTTCACCAAGAGTACGTATCACAAAGTATAATTCAATCTATTGTTGCAGTATATGTTATATTATTATGCACGTTCGACCGTAGAGTCAATGTGAATCATCGACAATGTTGAAGCTAGCATCATTAGAATGCAATGAAATCTTTTTCGGTCCCCTAATTTTTATATAGCCGATTCTTGCTACCGAATTCACTCAATCGTTTTTTAGACTCCTTATAAGATATCCAGAACTTGAATTGGCGAAAAAAGACTTTCAAAAAAAAACTTCCAAAAAAATAAATAAATTTTCATTCCATTCAAAAGACGTAAAATTCGACACTATGATTATTGTCGACATAAATATTGTCTGAGTTTGTTATCATTCAGGGTGTCGACGTTGTGATTTTTTGCAGCCACGGGTTACCGTTTGAGAAGAGGCTATGCGACACGCGCCACTATGGACGATAAGCCCCACGATATCGACCATTTGGTGTTCGTCGTTCATGGAATCGGCCAAAAGGGAGATACGGGGAAAATCATACGTAATACAACATCGTGTGTGTCCTTATCTTAGCAAGAACCTTTCCCAAAGGCAATCGAGCGTTATTCGAATCGTACGAGTCTTCGAAAGAGCTGTATTATATTTATAATATTACCAAACATTATAATTCCCCGCGATGATAATCGGTCGTCGTTATAACGTTTGAGGCTTTTGAGAAATGTTTAGTCCCAAATGAGCGCGGTGCCAAGTTTTTTTTCTCAATTTCTTGGTTCTTTCTGTTTATTCTTCTCTTTGTCAGGTTTAGAGAATGCGTTGGCTGGCTAGAGAGAAAATATTTTCCAAACTCGAAACATCGTGTAGAGTTCTTTCCCGTCGAGTGGAGATCTTCCCTGAAGCTTGACGGTGGTGAGTAATAGCGTTTATCTCATACATGCAGTCGCAGCTATATTTACCGTAACATTTTATTATCGTGACGGTATGAAACTTTATCCGCGAGTCGCCGATAAACTTGACGGCGCGAAGTTTATCTATTTTAGCCGATGTTCCTGCATTCCATTGGGCTCAATTTACTGCGCAAATAACTTCATAAACTTACGACCCGTTTTTCTTTACGGTAGAGAAAAAAGCATACGACGAATTTTTTTTTATTCTCACCTGTTTAAAATTTCACAAAAAACTGGTGAGAAACTAAGCTTTTCAAAATGAGAACCGTAATGGTATTTTAAAAATGGATGATCACCAAAGCCGTCCACTTACCGCACGTCCACCAGGGTTTCTCGTATTCTTTTGTTCTTATACCAAAATTACAAAGTCATTTGTACAACGAAATCAAAGTTTATTTCATCAAATTAACGTTGACGGTAGTCGTGCGTTCCTAATTTTAATAGAAAATAAAGCATTTATATTGTTTGACACCCCCAATCGAAGCAGCTTGAGTATTGCGAGAATCAACTTGATCTTCTCGTTTGACGTATCGTTAACACACTCATAACTTTACAGATATCGTTGATGCCATAACGCCTTACAGTGTACCGGGAATTCGCCAATTATTGAACACATCGGCGATGGACATTCTATATTACACGAGTCCACTTTACGGTGGCGAAGTTAGAACCGGCCTCCAAAAAGAATTGAACAGGCTCTACTTTAAGTTCTCGAGTCGTCATCCAGGCTGGACCGGCAAAGTTTCCGTTTTGGCTCATTCGCTCGGTTGCGTGATCGTTTACGATATCGTCACCGGATGGATGGGACCAGACCCGAGACCACCCTCACCCGCGGCGCCCGAGGTTTCCGAAGAAGGCCTTCAATTCACCGTAAGTTATGAAATTATAACCGTCGTTCTTTAAGGTATTCCTTTCGCGGCGGGCTGTATTTTGCGGGCGCATAAGCAAGGCCCTTTTGAATCATTAGTAGATTACAGTGACGCTTAATAAAAATAGGTTACAATCAATTATTATACCCAACGATGAACTGTAAGTGAAAGATTCGCATAAATTTTGTAGAATTAGACGTTTTTCCATGTTCGCTGAAAAATCGCGGTTACGAAAATTCTTCTGCTAGTCACATTTTTCGAAGTTCTATCATTAAGATTTTCTTTAAACATTCGGTGACCGCTTGGTTTCATTGTCGTTACGGAATCTTCAGAATGTTTTACATGCTTAGCGCAGTTTATATTAGACATGTAGAGTTATCTATATATAAAAAAGGTAAAGTCCTGACTGACTGACTGATTCATCATCACCCAGCCTAAACCGCTAAATGTAGAAATGTGAAATTTGGAGGTCATGTTGATTTTATTATGACCGCACCATTTAAGAAGTGATTTTTCGAAATTCAACCTCTATGGGGAAAAAGGGGTGGCAAAGTTTGTATAAAAATTTTAAAACGTCTGGTCGAATTTACTTGAAATTTTGTATTCGTGCTTCTTGATACAATTAATGAAACACGTATTTCATCGTTTTTAGAAATTCAACCCTTAAGGGGAGAAAGGGGTTGTCAAAGTTTGTATGGAAAATAAAAAAAAATCGGGACAAATTTACTTGAAACTTTGTGTAACTGCTCCTAGACACAATTAATGAATTTCAGCGTTTTTGGAAATTCAATCCTTAAGAGGGAAAATAGGGTAGTGCAGTTTCTATGGCAAAAGATAAAACAGTTCTGTGACGACTGATTGACTGGCATATAAACAACGCCCAGCCTAAGCCGCTGAAGATAGAAAAATGACATTCGGAAGATATGTTCCTCACAAGGTGTAGAGGTGTATTAAGAGAGGATTTTTCGAAAGTCAACTCTAAGGGGGTAAAATGTGGTGTAAAAGTTTGTACGGAAAATTGTATTCCTTGCATGCATCAACTTGAAACTTGGAAGATAGGTTCCTTAGAAGGTGTAGAGGTGCACTAAGAATCGATTTTTCAGAAGCCAACCCCTAAGAGGATGAAATGGGATGTAAAAGTTTGTATGGAAATTGTAGTCATTACGTGTATCAACTTGAAACTCGGTATAAATGTCCTTCAAAACAAATAATAAAACGCATATTTTAGGATTTTTTTAAAACAACCCCCAATAAGGGGTGCAAATTGCACGCGGGCGGAAGCTAGTTTAGTATATAAAGTATTAGATAGAAATGTGGCCAGCATGTCATCTCCATAGAGAGCTGCATAAATTAGACAATTTTTAACCCATTAACGCCGAAGAATTGTGATTTTTTAAATTGTTTTCAAGCCAAATTTATTATATCAAAAAAAGAGAATTTTGAAATAAAAGTTATGTTTCCCAGTACTCTCCAGCGTGCGCTTTCAGAATCTGGGATCGAAATTGAGTTTTTTTCAATTAGAATAATAAATATGGCAGCAGTGAAATAAAAAAACAGAGAAAATCGATTTTTTTTTCATGATTTTTATTTCTTATTGGAGACGCAGAAAAATTTCATATTTTTATCAACCATGAGTGCACAAAATGGTTGTAGTTTAACAGTATATTTTTTTAATTCGTCGTCATCATCATTTTGACTTCCAAAATGACGATTTTAACGTGAAAATCCTAGAATATACTTATCCTCAGCTATTATTTTAGGTTTATTGAAAAATTGATAACCAATTATAAGCGTAGATAATAATCATTCAATTCATTTATGTTTTATGATAGAATATTATGTTTTCATTGTGACGAATAAAAAATGGCGACCACAGAGACTCAGGAATCTTCGATCTTTCCATACCTTTTTTTTTGTACAGTTCATCACTCAATATCATTTCAAATACACATATATATATTTCTATGTTGTATGTATGTATTATTTTTTCAATAGTTAAACTTATAGTTCCTTATCCTACTCTCAGCGTAACGCAGAGAAAACGACACGGACGGGGTAGAATTTCTCTCTCACTGCTTGCGGTGCTTGATTTGAGTGAGTCCCCTTGCCTCTCACTCCTTGGGGTGCTTGATTTGAGTGAGTCCCCTTGCCTCTTACTTTTTGGGGTGCTTGATTTGAGTGAGTTCCCTTGCCTCTCACCATTTCGAATCCCCATACTCGAAAGGACTGAGACACATAAGTTTTATTTAGAAATTCTCCTTTTTTAATATAAAAAATTTGGCTTCAAAATAATATAAAAAATCAAAATTCTTTAGTGTTAGTGGGTTAAGGTCGTAGTTTTTTGTTAGAAGTTTGGTCACTTGGCTTCATATTTTACCAAGATACTGGGATGTATTATTACTTAATTATAGACGAAAATCAGGTAATTGTTAATTATTCGGGTTCGTGAAAGGAATACCTTAAGTTCAATATGCTTGTCGCCCATCAAGCGAACAGGCAATTCTCCCGCGAATGTCTCTTTCGAAAGAATGGATTAAAATGTATAGTGGGTGAAAAGAACTGCAATGTCGGTTGGTAATGTTTTAGAAGGTTTACCATTTTTAATGCGCGATTTTTATATCAACGTTAGCAATTTTTCACATATTGCTGCGATCATCAGTCAGGAGAATACTTTATATTAAGGCCTTATATACGCGATTTCGCCGATTTTCGAAGGTACTTTTCTAGACGCGGTTAAAAAAAAATGACGCATATATTGACAACATTTTTTTTACAGATCATTTATGCGCATGGTTAAGTATATGTAAAAAAAAAATCAGAAATATTAACAAATGGCGGAGATATAACATAATAAAGCGATGTATTTTTTTTGCGCGCGCGTTGATGGTGAAAGTTCTCGGCATCGATGTGGGTGTCTGAAAAAAAACAATGAACATATATATAATTGCACAATGAATGTATCTTCAGTGTGAACCAACAATATTATTAAAAAATTATTATAATAAAAATTCGAAACTTAAAATTTTTTTACTCAATTTTCTGTCGGTATTTTATTTTTTATATTTGTGTTATTGAAATTTTTGTTTCTGTGGTTCACACGATAGGTGATGATACTAAAAATATGTTGTAAAAATTTCAAAGCGATCTGAACCTTCGTTCAAGAGTTAGAACTTTCGAAAGGTTCAAAAAAGTGAATCGTGGAAAAACGGCTTTGAAGTTGGCGGTCGGGCGCGCAGCGCGGTATCTATTATAAATGCAATCTTACCTTATTTAATAACATAATGGATTTTTTCAATTCTGTAAAGCTGAAAATATTCCTAACCGTTCAGGCTAATGGAATCAAAAATTAAAAAAAAATGAAAAATTTTGAAATTTTTCGCGTATATAAGGCCTTAAAGTATACCAGTGTTCGTGCCGACACTTCAAAGAAGGAAAACTTTCTGATGCTATTGTAGCATGAGAGATGCGTTAAAAGTTCACACGTTTTTTTATTTTGTTTCTTTTCAGATCGAAAATCTATTTTGTTTGGGCTCACCGTTGTCGGTCTTCCTGGCATTGCGTACTCGGACACCGACGACGAGGCTCGACGTGATGCCGAAGGAGCTCTGCAAAAGATTTTACAATATATTCCATTGGAGCGATCCGGTTGCCTATCGTATGGAACCTTTGCTCGAGCGCGGTTACAGCAAAATTGATCCGGTACTTATATTACCTTACGGTGGCGCTGACTCGCAGATTAACGAGCAGCCGCCCACCCTGAGTGCTGTTGAACAGGGTATCGCTGCCCCAGGTAAACGTTTATTCACTTTCGTCACCATTTTTCTGTGCAAATACACAACTATTATTAAGGGGTTACGTGGGTTTCGAAGCCAAAAAAAGCATATTTTTTCAATTTTTTTAAAATATAACATAAATTATTTTATTCAAAATGTTAAGCACACAAAAGAGCAACATTTCAACAATATTTTTAAAAAATTTCATCTAAAAATTTGGGAACTTCAGCCGGTGGGACCTGGTTTCCGAAGACCCCTAAAAAAAAGTGTCCTCGTGGTGGTCAGAATAACTCATGATAGCTTTATCTGAAATTAAAAAACCGATTTTTTTCTGTTATTAGATAAGTATAGCTCGTGATTGAACAAAGGATTTAAAAAAAAATTGAAATTTGAATTTTTGGCAACGTTGTATGCAAAATAGTTCAATTTTTGGTACAATTTACATTACGTATAGCCTTGTAAAATTAGTTGTAATCGAAAAAAAAACCTTCGTTCAATCACTGGTCAATGCTATTTTGAAAAAGTGTGCAAAATTTCAATAAGATCGGTGCATTCGTTTTTTGAGAAATCGTGTCCACCGACTTCAAAATAAGTGTTATGAGAAAAATGCGTATACCTGCGTCGCTCCCGGCCGGTCTTTCCCAACGGGGAGAATTCCTAAAGGCTCTCTCTCTCCTAGACTTTTACTCCGATTGACTTCTAACTTTGGGAGAATATTCTAGACATATTGTACTATAAGATAATAAAATAAAATAAATGGATTTTTTGAAATTTTCACGCTCACTTAACCTCTTAAAGATTAATTAAGTCAGAACGAGTTTAGAAGAGAAAAAAAACATGCCAATTGGAAATTCCATGTCAACAGTCGTGGCCGTAGAAAATGAAGAGGTAGAACGAGACGACAATCCTAGCGACGCGTCCAGTCGTAACGTTGAAAAGGGTTGGAGTCTTTGGGGACTCGTGAGAGCAGGCTGGACCGCGAAAGAGGGATCGTCACTCACACCGGATGCTAATCCCATACGCCCGGATCAGGGTACGTCACGTTTTTTTTTTGAACGCGAAACAAGATTTGTTTTTATGATTTTTGTTTCATCGCACGTCGGTTATTATTTCGGCTTGGGTCTGAAGGACGCCCGGAAAAAATACGTTAAAAAAAAACATTAATCGAATAAAATGGGAATTTGAAATTCCACCTCATTTACATTTCTCGGTGGGGTCACCCAGAGACAATGCCTTTTAATAGAGGAAGGTGGACCCGAGATAACTAATTTACACGCCTTGATTTCCATGTATTTCAACTTTCAACGAATACAAAGATATACAGAGCGAGTACCGATTAATTTAGTATTCGCGTGTTACAGAATTAGCTCAGCGTCTGGATTACGTGCTCCGCGCAGGTGGCCTAGGACGCAATTATCTGTACACCGTAACGGCGCATACGGCTTATTGGAACAATTACGACGTGGCCTATTTCGTGCTTACCCGACTATTTCCAACACTGGATACTTGATGTTGGCATGTCGTTTTACATTGTGACGATAATCCCTCTTACGACGCGCCAACGTTCACTAGTCCGTCGTGAGCCTTCGAGGCCTGAACTTGGATGACAAAAATTCGGTCTCCTGCCACAATAAGATAGAGAAAAGAATAATAATTTAAAGAAAAAAAAACAAAAGCAAACAATCTGTGATAACGGTAAATCGATACAATAACGTAACAATTATTGAATAGGTGAAGTCATATTTGTGCATAATATTTCTTGCATATTTGCGGGCATAAATGAGATCGCCAAGATCATTGATTTTCCGTAATAATATATAAAACCGTTGCATATTTTTTATATTGCGAAAAAAAAAATTGCCTGAGGCTTTTTCGGAAATTTGCAGCGCTACGCTGATACATATCTGTTTTTTTTCGATCGTTTCGCAGTGCGTTTCGTTCGCGCTTGCTTCTCGAGGATTCTTATTGATTGTATTCTGCCGGCGTTCGTCAACGTTGCTATTTTATTTATGCGAAGTATTTATTCGCTCTTTTCCTCGTCTTTTTATTTGTCTATCTTGTACGAGCTCTATGACAATTGAAATTTGCAAGTGAGATCCCGAAAGAATTCCAAAAGGGACGAAATCATTGTTTAACCCAATCACGTTTCGTTCTTCATTATCTTGCAACTCGTTTTTCCGTAGTTGCATGTCTGATAAGTCCGATAATTGTTCGGAAATAAATTTCAACACAACGAGCGTAGAAGACTAGAAGACAAGCCGAACACCGCAGTTTTCTCAAATTTAGCCTATATATATGTATATGTGTACACACATATATATATATATATATATATATATATATATATATATATATATATATATTTAGCCAGGAGAAAGTCTGATCAAGTGCCGAACGAGCGTTTGTTATCCACCCGAGTCATAAATGCTCCCATTACTTTAGAAATTGCTGTATCACTTTACTCATGGAAAAATTGTTTTTTGTGATGAATTTTTTTCTTCAATTTCGATGGTATGAAAATCACGAATATTTTTATGCGAAGCAGCATTGTATGCCTTCCACAAAGAAAACTAGTCGATACAGAAAAAAATGCTTCGCGCTCTCCGTCAATTTGGTGGTTTTCTAATACACGCTTTGGAAGTAATGGGATGTAAATAATTCCGGCGTGCAGATTTGCGGATGTTACGAGACAGCGTAGGGGTAAAAAAATAACAACGAAATTTCATTGGGATACGCGAAACTCGTCCAGAATATTGAAAGTTTAAATAATAGACGAAGAATAACGAACACTAGCCTCTGTAAAACAGTAACTGCGGACCGACCAATATTGTTATTAACACGAAGAAGAGAATAACAAATCGAACCGTCATCGCCTAGCATATCCGGCATCTACAGAATCAATCTCGTGCAACAATTTTCGCGTTTTCAACCCTACATATGTAAACTTTGCCAATCTTCATTAGAGATACTGTTTCACTCGGCAAAAAAATAAAAGGAAAATTGTAACGTTTCGCAGCGCGACAATAATTTTAGATTGTTCAATAGTTCTTTATTATAGTTTGTATACGGAACAGCTGATATTCCAGGCCGCATAGCGAGACTTTCCAGCTGCTTTTTCGAGTCTGTCTATGTAACTGTCTTCTAACAATGATCTATCAGAAAAATACGTTGAGCATATTTACATATACATATATAAATTTATCTCGTACCCATTCAAACAATAGCATAAAGTTTTTTAAGAAATCATACCATATTTGCGGTCTTTAACTCAAGTCTAAAAAAGAAATCGTGCGCTGACCCTCCTATTTTGATGAAATTTGGCATATTTGTGAACTGGGTCGAAATACTTGGCATGTATTTCTTCATAACAACAGAACTCCATTTTTGAGGGCCATTGGCACCCTTGAAAATTGGGTTTGGTTGGGCTGTGGTTTTTTTGGCAGTCAATTTTAAACGGGACGAGATACGAAGAAATTCCAAACAGCAAAAATGTTTTGTTTTTCGAGTACTATAAACTTGTCATGAGGTTCGCCACTACGAGGATTATACTTTGTTTGAAACACTTTTCTCACGAGTATCTCTACTATAATACATACAATCGGTATTTAAAAAAAAAGAACTACAGGCATACTCGAATTTTGTTTTTTTTCCCCCAATATTTCGGCCCTGATTATTTTCATGTCATATATAATATCTACGAATATGTTTATTGAAAAAATTGAGCTCACTCGATTAGGAAGTAGCGATATCACAGTGAAGTTTTCTTCCAGTAATCATATCAACGGATACGTCAGGATTAATTCCCACTATATTCCTCGTTTATTTGAACTCTATTTGGTAAATATGCAGAAGCGGGGCTTCAGCTGAAAATCGATCGAAAATTTGTTTACGGTTATTATCGAGATATAGAATGTGTAAAGTCGTAATTTAAGCTGGGAGGAGAGAGCTGGAATACTGGTGTGGGCGCATGCACCTCATGATTTCGCACGCACGTCCGAGGTGCCTCGCGCCCATACCTGCATACTGCGGCAGTCTTGTTTACATCATATAGTCGTCAGTCTTGTTTACGTCGACCTCTGTGTGAAATATAGAATGCGTGGCTCGTGAAAATATCGATCCGAAAACTGTTAGATTTTTTTTTTCTTACCAATACATGTCTTTCTCCACCTTCAATTTGGTATTTACACATTCTCCATCTTGATATCAAATTTATGACCGATTGTCAGCTAGAACCCCACTTCTGTATATTTATCCTCTATTTTTGTCAACTATTCCCACTCGATGTCTTTTTCATATATGCGCGATCTACAATTATGGAAAATTTGTGAAACACTAACGGCGATAATGAATTTACATGTGTATAGGTCGACGGCTAGCAAAACCGTACATACGAAAAATCACATCCTGGACCGGTTGTGATAACAATATTACCCAATCTTGTGAACTATTCCGGTCACGAATATCCTCATTTTTTGTAAATGTGTGTATATATATATATATATATATATATATATATATAAAGAAATTTTTAATGAAGTAGCCTGTACGTTATATGGATTTCGAATATGTATTATTGAGCATATATCTGCATTTTCCTTTGCAGTTTAAATACAACGTTGTTATATTAATTACGGTTAATTATTCCTTGGGATACCCTTGTAACCCTCCACGTAACGAGAGCGACAAAGGGTGCAGTCTCGTGAGTAGTCTTGTGAAATATCAACGCTTGGAGTCCGCATCCTGGCGGCGTTAATTGATTTTTCCAATAACATTTATAATTGACAATCAGCGTTCGTATTCACCAAGTCGTTTTATTGAAACCATGCAAAGTTCGAGAATTTATTTTCGACCGTTCGGTAATTTCGATAGGATACAGCGACCAGTGAATGAACGAAAGCTGATTTATACTTAAAACTGGCTTCCGCCCGCGTGGAATTTGGCCCATAGAAACTTCATTACCAGTTGCACCCCTTATTAGGGTTTTTTTTTAAATTCTAAATCATGCGTTATATTATTTGTTTTGAAGAATATTTATACCGAGTTTCAAGTTGATACACGCAAGGAATACAATTTCCCATACAAACTTTTATACCCCATTTCAGCATCATATGAGTTGATTTAGGAAAAATCTTTTTTTATTGCACCTCTACAGCTTTTAAGAAACATGTCTTCCAAAATTTCCATGTTTCTATCTCCAGCGGTTTAAGCTGTGTGTTTTCTATATGTCAGCCAGCCAGTTACGGAACTCTTTTATATTTACAGATAAGTAAAGAATATGAATTGACGATAAAAACTTGGTTCACGACAATTTAGCAAAAAAAAATCATAAGAGTTAAAACCAATTTCTTAGTTTAATATTGAATATTGACGTTATATGGAATTTTCCTCGTTTGTGGTTGCACACTGCGCAATTTAGTTACGGCACGTCTGTGCACGGTAGGTGTTCTAAAGGTGAAGAAATCAAGTTTCTATGAGTTTTGAGGGTATGACTCTTATTATTTAAGACAGAATCAATCTTTGATTTTTTGAAAAAATTGTATAAAAATCGTACTAATAGGTCAGAGTTAGGTTTGTTTGGGTTTGTTTGCTGTATTCACCGGTACTGTATTCAAACCTCTTTCCAGTGAATGAACATATGGGCTCTGATCCGATAATTCAAAGCTGATCATAGCTGTGTGAAAAATTTTGCTCATCTGCTGGAAATTACAAAATTAATTACTGTTAAGTATTGACACCGTATATATTTCACCAAATGTTGTCATAAAATTATTTCATTCGTTCTTATTAATTTTGACAAAATTTGATTTCATACTTCTCTGTCGAAACTAACTTTGGTAGTTTTTTTGAGAATCTCACGTTAATATGCAAAAAAAGCTTTGTTTATTTTCTACGATATCGTAATAACAAATATAATATTCATATGTATAAGAATATTATAATTTTCGTGGAACACAATGATCTCCAAATCTAGCGTCTAATAGAAATAAATAATAATTCGTTATCCTTTACAGCGTTAATCTACACTATGCGTCCATTTGCTGGTGGTCGAGTGTCCATTTGCTGGTAATCTCGTCCATTTACTGCCGGTTTAATCATTTCTCTACTTATTTATCAATTCCTTCAGTATTGTTTGTTGCAATTCGAATATTTTTTTCTATCAGAATAATATCTTTTGTTAGCTATAGCAATTAAAAAGTTTGTTTCGATACTATTTTCATTTTACAGTCCATCTGAATCCAATAGTGTCGTTATTTGTCCATTCACTGGTCCGTTTACCCTACGAATAATGTACCAAAATGAGACATAATTTTCAAAAAAGTTGATAACGTGTTGCGCCCTCGTGGATTTGAAATCCATAGGAAATTCGAATTTCGCGCCATACGATTAATGGACCTATACATTTGGTCGCAGAGCAATGCATTGTACTTTGGCCCGCAGGACACACGTCTCGTGATTCGCAAGGAGAAGCGAAGAATTCTGGAAAGGAGATCTTTCGTCTGGAACAACGTAGAATGTAGCCGGAAATCCGTGAGACTGTACGCGATACGAAGTTCAAACACGAACGCTAAACGAGGTCAGCGATGAAAACTCGCGAGATGATTCGGAATGTGCCTCATGCGTAACCGGTACAACGTGTGCAAGCCGCTGCTACCATATCGCACACGCTTGTCCTACGGTGCAATGTGTCGGCACGAAGCGTGCTAAGTGGTCACAAAAATTTAGCTCTCCGCGTTACAAAGGTTATGCATTCCTAATTGTTAAAACTGTTTTTCTATTCGTGAGTTTCGCGAGTGGCGGCCACGTGATGTGGAGTGGGCAAGAAAAAAGATATCACGAGATACGACTATCGTAGCGTTATTTCAAGGCCGTTCAAGCATTCCCGTTAATTTATACCGCGTTCACAACTACGGTATTTCGAATTAGCGCAAGCTCCTGTTATCTTAACTGTGTCCATTGTTCCTAATAATGCTGCTTCGAGTAAGAATATTCTTGAAATGAAGCTTATTCAAGGACCTAGCTAAAAAGTGCGTCGATTTTTTTTTCTTTTACGGTTTTCCTCACAGGTCAAAGGTATCCCAGAAGCAGCAAAATAATTTTACGACTACGAAGCGACCTGTGAAGTGTATGTTTGCCGTTCGTTTTTAATACTTTAATACTTCTGCTCTTTGGAAAAACGGTTTGATGGTATGTTGTTTTTTTTTTCCTTCTTCAGAGCCATGAATAATTTGCACAATTCGCCAATGATCGCGGTCGCGATCGGTGCAACGATCGGTGTCATTGGAGCAGCGACTATGATAATTTATCAACGAATCGTTGAACAGAGACAAAAGTCTATGATGAACGATTACGTGGAAAATGTTGATCGAAGATTTGCCGAATTGGAAGCTGAATTACAGAGCTTTAGGTACGTTCAAAAGTATTTTTTCCGTGGTGCGTATCTTTCGATTATCATTGGAAAAGTGAGTGTCGGAATTATCGTTGAAGAAAGATCTTGAGCCAAGCATTCAAGAATTCTTCAAAGACAATAATCAAATTGTGCCTTCTGTAAAATCGTTATTTCGAAAATTTTATAAGGGTTTTGTCCTCGCATCTTCCCAATTTTTGTACGGTTATCCTTTGGTAATTTCTTTTATCAAGAATTGCGAAAGAATTTTATCGCAAACTCGTAAAACAATTGCAATGTGATAGAACGTAATTCATTTTGCCAGGAATCAACAGAAAATTAGAAAACCCAGAGCAGTAGCTCGCAAGCGAGGCACTTCCCTCGGTAGTTTTTGTACCGCCGAAGATGGAGAAACTGACGCCGATGTTATGTCCATTGCCGAAACTGAAACAGCGGACGACGAGTTTTACGATTGCTCGGACGACGAACTCGGAGGAGTGGAGAACGGAAATGGGTTTGTTATGGAATTTCTTCCTCATCCAGGAAAAGGAAACAAATTTTTGGTTTTGGGTTTAGGCATTTTTTGTGCAAGCAGAGCAAAAAAACTAAATTTATTTCATAGAGTATATTTGATTTCACTCTATTCTACAATGTTTCTCCTTTTCTACATCCCCCTGTTTGATATTTTCATTCAGGCCATGTTTTTGAGTAATCAAAGATATTGGGCAAGCTCAAGAGATTGCGAGTGCAATTGCTACATTGGCTGAACAACTGTAGTCCAAGAATCAGTATAAACAAATTATTTTGCTCGCTGTCCGATAATCTGTGACCTTGAATTGGCTTTGCACACCTTGCTGGACAGTGTAAATAAATTTTTTCATCTTGCCATTATTTTGCTTTGTAAACTTGGGCTTAATAATTTAATCGAATAACCGGACCAGCTTGGTTTTGATAAGAAGAAAAAACAAGTCTCCGGTCTTACTTTGGTAACTGAATATTTTGGGACTTCGGATAAAAGTTATCATTTCGTAAAAGTATCATTTTAACATGGCTAAAATACTTAGAAGACCCGGATCATATATTCAGTGATGCAGGTCGTCAAGAGCAATGAGGGAGCTGAGTCTTCAACTCAGAGCTTTGGACGAAAAAATCGAGGAGCGTTCGTTGCTTGAAGAGGTATTATGCGATCTTCGTTCTTTGGTTATGTGGTACGACGACGACGTCGAGGTTATTTGGCGACTGGGCAGGGCTTGTTTCAAAAATGCTGACTGTATCGCCGATCAATCGAGACAAGAAGATTTACTTTGCGAAGGTAAAACGAAGCGAGTCTCTTGTTTCGCATTCTGGATGTCTATCGAAGCGTAAAAGAAAGCTATTACTTTTCTCCTAACATGCAAATATTCTTTCTGCTTAACCCTGATCAATTAGGGATTGAGGCTTGTGAACGAGTACTCGAAGTTGACCACGCCGAGTTGCACAAATGGTATGCCCTTCTCGTTGGCGCCAGAACCGAATATCTACCGTACAAGGAGCAAGTTGAGAGCGGCATGCGTTTCGTGAAACACGTCAAAATAGCTCTTGACCTGAGGCCTATGGACCCTACCCTTCATTATCTCATGGGTAGATTCAAATATTCCGTTTCGGGTCTCAGCTGGACCAAGAGGAAGGTAACTACCGAGTACTAGTCGATGAAATGAGAAAAAAAACTAAAGTTTTTATTCCGTGTTTTCAAGTTGACAATGTAAACTTATAAATTAAAATCATACGGGCTTTCAACTTAAAATTTGAATACAAAGTTCTTTCGATTAAGTTATTCCTTTCGTGGAGGGTCGTATTTTGGGAGCGCATAAACAAGGCACTTTTCAATCATTAGTAAATTACAGTGGAGCTTAATAAAAAAGTAAATAACAATAACTCATTATACCCAACGATAAACTGGAATTAAAAATTTTGCAAAAATTTTATACATTTAGACATTTTTACACTTGCTTCGAAAACTAGAGGTGACGAAAATTCTTCTGCTGGTCACATTTTTTAAAGTTTTATCATTAATACTTTCTTTAAACATTCGGTCACCTGTTTTTATTGTCGTTCCGGACTATTAAAATTTTTTCACATGCGTAGAACAGTTTATGTCATACATCTAGATTTATTCAGTATAGAAATTATTAGAAATGTGGCCGTCGTGTCGTCTCCATAAAGTTCCGTATAAATCAGACGATTTTTGAAGTCGTAATTTTTTGTTGAAAGTTCGGTAACTTGGCTTGAAATTTTACCAGTATACTGTGACGCATTTTGACTTAAGTGTAGACAAAAATCAGTCAATTCTTATATATTCGGGTTTGTGAACTGAATGCCTTTCTCTCAATTTACGTGTAACTGCATCGCTCCGTTTTTCTTTTTTATTTTGCAGATTTGCTCCGCGTTATTCGGGGAGGTACCACCCGCGACTTACGAAGAGGTGATACAACATTTGGAAGATGCCGAGAAGCTGAGCGACAACCCAGACATAGAGTACAAGTATTATTTGGGCATGGCATACTTGAAGATAAAGGCGTATAAGAAGGGTCTCGAAGTGTTGCGAGAAGTCGACGACCTGCCGTGCATTAAAGACTCGCACGAAACATTGAAAACCGAAGCCAAAGATGCGATAACACAGTACTCGATTTACTCGTGATAGAAGACTGGCAAGTCTCATTGCATGCGATTCGGTACTCGAGAAGGTCAAAATCTTGAGTGTCGCGGAAAATTGCGTTACGTATTCGTTTGTTCGATTGAGACGGTGCTCGGGAGTGTATATATACATATATGGATGCAATTCGACAACCATATTCTATTAGAAAATGAGACTATGCCTCCCTCTTACAATTATTTGTGGTATTAGGAAGAAAGTTTTTACTATCGTTTGACGCACGAATGTCATGGTGTCGACTTCCGTTAGGGCAACGCGCCGTTCGAAAATGTTAACAGATTCGAGTATTTGGTCAATTTGGCGCATCAGCTATTTTCGAATTTCGTCGTATCGGGAACAAATGTGAAAATACACGTTTGGAGAAGTTGAAAAAAAAAGTTTATAAAATCATAAGTCATTTTTCAAATGTCCGAGACACTTCGGGAAAGCCGCGGTATTCATTTTGAAGGCGTTCAATTTTTTAAACTTTTATTTGGGGAACAATTCTTCCGTGGTATCCGCTGAAGGGTATTCTGGTCGTTCAGACATGTTTGAAAAGTCACGTTCAATAGAAAAATCTGTTTGCAACACTTCAGAAGCATGCCGTATCAATTTGCTCAATTTCGTTGGTGTACAGTAAACACCGATAAGGATTGATCGTACTTGACGTTTTATTTTAACATATACCATTTTCTTATTCGTTGAAAGACAAATTTTCCGTTTAAAAACTAAAGCCATGTATATATAACACTGGTTATTTTGCGCGTAGTATTCCAATTTTTAAATCGAAAGAATAAGTTGAACAAGCGGTGTCTATTGAAGCAATATGGCTAATCTTTTTTTCTATCGATGGCCTACTTTTTATATACGGCTGTACGTTCAGTATATTCTCACATCGATCATGATCGGTCTTGATTGAGGATTATAGCGTTAGTCATCAGTGCGAGGTCATTGTATCCGGTAAAACAATTCGGCAGAAGTGAGCCAAGAATTTAAATTTATCCTCAATAACTCGACCTTGATTTGTTTGTCAATGTATACATGTTGTATCGTTGCCGTCTATCGTTGATACGAGGTATTTTGTTTTTACTCACTTGACAATCTATTAGAAAATTTAGACTTTTTATGCATTGGGACATTTCTGCGCGATCCATATTCTTACAACGGATTTTTTTTTATAAATTGATAACGAACCGCGTATTATATAATAGTGGTGCACAATTTTATAATAATTTTGAAATATACGCCTCTTTTACACGACGGCAAGGATCAATGAATTCTTGTACGCACGATATTCGAAGACCTAAGAAATCTGTCGTTTAAATTTTTACATTAAATAAAATTACAAAGGGTTCTGTGTTCGCAAGTTGTCAAGATCCACGATTTTTGTCACAGGATGTTTGTATAAAAAAATAAAAAAAAAACAAGTATAAAATTATATTTAAAAAATGTCGGTCTGTCTGTACATTTGCCTGCTTATAATTTTCACAAAAACTTCGCCGAGTCTAAACGAATAGGACTTCAGCTACGAAGCAGTATGGCATATAATTGATTACAATTACAATAAACAAGCAAATAAGCGAATAAACAATTAAACAAAATGCGCAAATTAAATAAACCGCAGCAACAAATAATTACAAACAACTATAAACAGTGTAACAAACGAAAGATTACAAATAATAAGAGGTTGTCCGTAATTAATGAATTTTCAAAAATTTTCCTTGTAGTTTACTATTTTCAGCAAACAAATGAAAGAAAATATCAAAGTTAAACTACATGCAACTACAAGCCAAGAAACAAAGAAACGAAATAACGGACGCGCGCACGCACAAGGCTGAAATAGATGCTAAAAGTGTGCGAGAAACTTGGGCAATGAAACACGACGCGAGTCTCGCCTCATCGGGCAATGTAGACGGGCCGCGAGAACCGCTGTTCAGTCTGAGGCTGAGCGTGAGAAACAGTGACTCTTTGAGAAAGCGAGAAGGACGTTCTCAAGGCGTTATGAAGGCCGTATGAAGAGAAGGAAAGAGTGTGTGAGAATTCCACAGAGACAGATAGAGCGGATCCTCCTCAGGGTCTCGTGTGAATTTTCGACGCACCATCGAAAAAATGATATGTAAATATAGGGCTACATTTGCCGTCAAGCAGACTTCAACACACAGACAAAGTCGAGAGCACAACTGGTACATATAGATATATAAGTTATTTATTTCTATTGAATACCCTTGGGGTTCTTATATTTCTCATTATATTTGCTTTATGTATCAAACTTGGCAACCATCCAATTCTATCTGATTCCCATCCCTGTAAGCCATGAATTTAGGACTGGACGAGAATGGGACTTGGAAATTCGTGACTAACAAACGGTTTGCGTCGAATAACGGCATGCCCAATCCATTTTAGCGAAGAATAAAAATGCTCCAATTTCAGGTCCTGTGTCCCGTTAATTAGGGACCAATTTTTATCTAGCGCTTTACTTGGGCTGCTGACACCCTCGTCGATGCAAAATCATCCACCGATTACGAATTCCCCAGACCGAACTCGATCGGACGAAAACTCTTGGTCCGGCACACGTTTATAGAAAAAAAAATAATCTCCTGGGCTGAATGAGCCCTTGACGCGGTGGGGACTAGAAAATTCGTGACCAACAAACGATTTTACATCGAATAAGAGTCTGCCCAATCCATTCTATCGAGAAATAAAAAACCCTCGAATTTCAGGTCTTGTGTTTTATTAATTAGGACCAATTATATTATAGCGGTCTAATCGATTTCCCGACACCCTTATCGATGCAAATCATCTTTTTTTTCTCCTTTCACCTCCCCATAAAGGATGGGTTCCGGTGGTCGAACAGTCTGAACATGTATTTTACTATGTTTTTCAAGCAACTAGAGCTCAAATGTGTAAGCATTTGTGGTAAATAGAAAATAAAATAAAAACATTCGTTGCTCCGCAACGATGCAAATTCAGACTCATATAACATTCTCGTTTTATCCCTTGAATTCGCCACGTGGCTTTATTTTCCATTGACTTCTGTCCTCAATAATATTTTGTAATTCATTACGAAATTATGTACCGCGAGTTACGTGATGTTACATTGTTCTGCAATCGTGTCCTTCATTTCTTTCCCGTCCGTTCTTGATCTTTCCTTTCGTTTACCCTTATTTTCCCCCATGTTCCGGGAAACCATCAAATCGTATTCGATCCACTCTATGTTGGCTTCAACGCTATGTGTATGCCACCAGCAAAAGTAGAAGTTTGCTGATATTTGCTGGTATCAGCAAACTTCTACTTTTCTTATCACTTATTTCTTCCTTCTTTTCCTTATGCTAGTCGCCTATATGCCTGTTTGGTATACACACTTCCATCAGTGACGCTCGTACATACGATCATTGTAATAGGTAGATTGACGTATATTTTTCATTTTATGTTTCAATACGTATTATTCTGATAGTGTTTACAAAAGCTGCTAAAAGAGTCTCCATGATTCAGGCAAGATGTTAGATTATATTACAATATATATATATGTTACGGGTAATGTCAAAAGAACGAGTAAACCTAGGTTTACCCGGGTATACTTAGTATTACCCAAGCTTGTTGGGTAAAGTCCGAATAATAATTAAAATACATTTGAATTCGGCGTTTACCCGTGTGCATCTAGGTCTCTCCAATGATGGCTGGGTAATGTTCGATTAATTGGTAAAATTAAAAATCACGTCGATTGATAACGTTTGTTTATTTAATTAACAACCGACAAAACATTGATACCTTAACTGAACACACTATACTTAGAGTAGATATTTTGAATTAGAAAATTCGTAAAGAAATGTAATCTAAGTTAAAGTTATGACATTAGTACACAAAATATTGTTATTATAACGTAATATAAATTGTTATTTAACGCCGAATTCAATTTTTTTTTTAGTTACATGTCGGACTTTACTCAACAAGCTTGGGTAATTCTAGGTAAACCCGGGTAAACCTAGGTTTACTAGTTCTTCTAGCATTGCCCGTAACATATACAAGGTGTTCCAGGTCAACCGCCCGATCTCTGAATTCTGAATACATGCCAGCATTCTGAACAAAAAACGTCCTCTGCCATTTTCGCGTCTGTCGTACCGTTATCAAATTACAGTGCAATTGCCTCGCGCTGATAGTAAGCCCGCTATAGCTATAGCGACGCGAAATAGCCCTTTTCAGGGCTAACAAAAATCTTCAACGTCACAGCAACACGTTCGCAATGGTCGAACCGTATATTTTTTCCTTTTTTAATTATCCCAAGAAAACTTTTTCTAAGGTCATAAGGATCGTATTTTTAAATGTTTACAAAGTTTGACAGTATGAAAAAAAAAACTTTTTTCAATATCGCTCTGTGTTAATTTTGTTATTCTGAATTGAAAAGTCCTTAGCCACTTCGATGTCTAACGAACCGTTGCTTCGCTATAGCTATAGCGGACTTGCTGTCAGCGCGAGACGATTGCACTGTAATATGGTAAGGGCTCGTCAGACGCCAAAATGGCAGAGGACTTTTTTGTTCAGAATGATGGCATGTATTCAGAACTCAGAGATCGGGAGGTTGACCTGGGACACCCTGTATATAGCTTTCTCGCGCAATTCGCGGTGGTAAAGAAACACGATAATGTTGGATTATTGTTTTCTTCCCGCAATCTCGTGGGATAACCGTTTATAGCAGCGAGTGTTATTAGAAAATTTAGATCGTACAGGGGCCAGAAACATGAGAAGAAAAAGCCGTTCCTTTTATACTTCATTCAATAAAGTCCTGTTGAAGTGTAATAAAATTTACAAATTTATTTTACATATTTACCAGCGTCTGCGGAAAAACTACGATCAATTTATTAATTGATTAAAAATTAATCGTGTTGAAATTTGAAGTAGTCTGTGAGGAAGAAATTGCTGAAAATTGCAATTAGCCAACTAATGGATTGTCGGTTCAAAATATTTTCAACTACATAAATAATGGGTAACTGATCAGAAATGTATTTTTACAAGTACGATAATTTGGCGAAAATACTTCATCAATTATTCAAATAGTTATATTTAATATATTTGAATAATTTGCGTATAAGTGTATGGCGAGGTAAGAGAAGGAACAAGATATACTGGAAGGACACATAGTGGCAGGCACACAGCCAAGAGCACATTGTACGTAAGATATCAGAAAGACACACAGCGAGAGACTCAATGGGAGATCCGGGAGGCCGTGGGTCTGTCGCTGTCTGACGCTTGCTTTGTGCTTGTCGCTGTATCTTCCGCTTTCTTGTACACTTCCGAATTATGGAAAATTATTTTAGTAATTAAGAATTTATTGTCATCAAAGTACTATATTTTTTGAGAATTTACACTATTTCATAACTTTATTTCGCTTCAAAATATATTTGATCAATAATTTTGATATTTGAAAATATATTCCGCACCAATTATCACTTCTTCCAGTAATGAAAAACGGATTTCTGAACATAACCCATTAGTCGGATAACTAATATCATTCCGAAAAAGCTTAATTTCCCAAAATCTGGAACGCAGTTACTTATTTTCGAGTAATTGGATAATATAATTTGGAAAATTACCAATTTTTCTTCAATTTAAAAGTATCGAAAATTAAATTTGAATTTTTGAGAAAAGGAACGTTGAAAAATAGCTATAAAAATATAATTACTGGTAATCTGTCATATTTGCGCGTGAAACGTGGCGCAAAGCGTTGTGACTATACGGAGGGGTGATGCGACAAATTTTCGATGGTGTGACGGTAACTCAGTGGATACACCCCGTAAAAGATAGATCAATAACGGTCCTGCACAGCATCCCAGAAGCCACCGGATTTCGAGCAGAGGGTGTGTGTGAGAGAGATCGAGTGAAAAAAAGACGAAGAGCGTTGCCTCGCGAAAGGGTAAGTGGGACAAGGGGTGTGGGCATGGAGGGAAGCCCCTCTTGGGTTTAGGTAAAGCTAGAACGAAGCCAGAGCAAGACCTTTATCTCGTGAGTAGAAAGAGGTATCAGTCGGTTCTTGATCTTCGTGAGATGTGAAACAAATTTTTTTTACTTAGCAAATGTTCAAAGTGGAAAAAATAAAAGAATTCTTGGCAAATACAAAAAAAATGTGACGTCAATGTACTTTTTTTTTTAACTTTCAAGTTAAACTGAGATTGACCTGGGATGCGTGGACTCGTACGTGGTACAATATACTGCGCTCTGTGGTATGGCAGTATAGTGGCAGGATTTTTATTCATTGCTTGTCCTCTTCTACCGTTGCTTCTCATAAGTCCGCCGAAGTTTCGAAAATGCGGCGATCTTCTGTTCTCCTTCTGGGAACTGTACCCCACGGTGAGTCGAAAAGTCAGTTTGTTCCTTTTGTGGACTGATCCCGTATCGTAGTCCGAATCAAATATCGGCTGGTGGATGCTTAATGGATTGATGCAATATTGTTTGTAGTCTTTCTGTAATAATTAAATATTATAGGGTGACTGGAACGCTAACTTACAAAAAAATGTTTTTGGGGACGTTGGACGTGTTTTTTTTTTATCGTACCAGGACCTCTGGGACGTTCTTGCCAAAGAAGGAAGTAAATATGTAGTGTGAGCCTTGATCGAAGTAAAGTTATCCGATTTTTATATGGCACCCTAAAAATCGGTTAAATTTTTTTAAATTGAACGTAAAAAATATATGTAAAATATGGGATATCCTTTATTTTTAGTATATCAGTATATACATGAAAAAAGATATAGTTAAAAAATGCAGTCGTCAATTTTTTTTTTTTAACTGCGTCTGGCGGTACCATACGATATAATTTATGAATTTCTTAATTTGGCCTACCAGGTCGGCCTTTGCAAAATAATAAATAACTTTTCTAATTATTGATATGTTTCCTTTGAATTTTCCAGATGTCATTAATAATAACATTTGACAGATATAATTATTGCGAATTACTCAATGGAAACGAGTACAAATATTAAACATGTTTTACCCTGTAACTTTTATCGAAGTTTTTTTGCTTTTATTTGTATAGCGATTGTACCGAGGATAAGAATATCAATAAAAAAATGTTTGTCTACCGCACAGGCATTGCTGGAGATGTTTGGTGTGAAAGTGATAGTCTCGGGAGATCACATATCGCCGCACGAGTCGGCGATCCTCGTGATGAATCATCGAACGCGGGTTGATTGGAATTTCCTCTGGGCGGCGATGTATCAGGCGTGTATGCCGAGTATAGCAGCGCACAGATTGAAATTTATTCTGAAGGATCCCATAAGGCACATACCAGGTCCAGGTGAGCGCGACGCAATGTTGAAGGACGTAGAGAAAGACGAAATAGAGGATGCGTTCATGGCCTCTTTGTCCTTCATTCGTAAGCCCATTAACTGAAATTCGATCAATTCATACGTGATTATTTTCTGGACACATGCAGGTTGGATAATGCAGATGAATGGTTTCCTTTACATAACACGTCACTGGGACGAGGACAAGGGTCGTTTGTCGCGTACGCTCGATTATCTCGTTGCCCTTCAGAGACGAACGCAACTGTTGATTTTTCCCGAGGGTACGGATTTAACGAGCAGCAGCAAAGAAAAATCCGACAGATACGCGACAAAAAATGGCTTGCCACTCTACTATCACACCCTTCATCCAAAGACCACGGGTTTCAGTTATCTTGTGTCTTATCTTCAACGCGCGAGTTACCTGGACGCCGTTTACGATCTAACGATAGCCTATCCCGATTACGTGCCCCAGTCCGAGGTTGATTTGATAACTGGTAAATTGCCGAACGAGGTGCACTTCAATATACGTAGGATATCATCGTCGGAGTTGCCACAGGACGAGAATTTGCTGAGACGCTGGCTTGAGGAACGCTGGTACGACAAGGAGGAAGGCCTCAAACGTTTCGCCGAGAAAAATAGCTTCGGTGGTGAGAGCCCGGTGTGGCCGATGGCGAGTGTCGTCCCGCTCAGAGCCGCCTTCGGCTTTTGGAGTTTACTCACAGGTAAATATCCAGCCGTCTCTGCAATATCAATAAATACATTTATTTATTTGACTTTTGACGTTCTTCCGTATGCCTCTGCGAGGTATTACGACCTCGTCCTGTTGCTTTTCCCCCACACTTGTCACTTAATTATGTCTAGTCCCTTAGAAAACTCCTCAAAGTATTGCCCATAGCCGCAGCAAATGATGAATTTCGTATGAAGATTTATACTCATCTTTCAAAAATTGTCGATACTCGACGCACGATATCTCTCAATACTGTTCGAATTCATTTTTTTGCCGCGTAACTCAACAACCCTTCGAATTACAATGTCAACGAAAATATTTCAATGATCTGAAATCTAAAAAACAATTGCGATGATGCATTAATCTCTAGGAAAATGGCAACGGAACAAAATCCAAGCAGGATAGATTTGTCCCCGAGTCAGATATAATGATTGTTGCATGGAATCTTTGAGTTTTGAATTCAAAATGCGTTTCTCTACAATAAACGCTTTAAGGAGCCACGGTGCTGCTTCTGGTCGTATCGCCGGTGTTCCAATTGTGGGCTCTCACCCACGCAACTCTTTTCATCGCGCTGTCAGTCTTCAGCACGGGTTTCAATCAAATTGAGATGGGATGGTTCTGGCGTTGGAAGAGTCACAGTCTGCGAGCCAAGCTCGGCTGAACGACGTTCGAGCTCCATCGCACGACAGATATAACTTACATTTGGCGTAGCACCTCGTACATCACTGTGATATAGACGTGTATATGCTAGAAGCATTTAGTTAATTACTCCTTTTTCTTTTCCAACACTTAGCTGATGAGGGGAGGGGATAATTTTTTGCAATACAAGTTTCTCAAAGGTCATTGTGAATATTCTGCAGAATGAAGACGTTCTAATGATGTCTTTGAACTTCAAATCTTACCTCGAAATTTCATTGACGTTAAATTCTGCCAAATTGTCACGCATTATTCAAACGAATGAAAAACATTCGGACGTTCAAAGCAACCGAATATTGCGTTTGTGCGAAAGATGCATATTTTTTATTCATTTAAATACTTCACGAAACGAACAAAGGATTATTGAGGCAGTTCTTGAAGGTTTAAAAAACCTTTTTCAAACATGCCTTCCTTTTTGGACGTAATTTTACTAACATTCTCAACTGCAGCCCCGTCAGCAAAAAAAAAACGTGAAAAGGAAAAGCGCAATGACGGTTATTTTAGGGAACGTGGAACAATGAAATCGAGAAAGCACTTGTGTAATACTGGAATTGATGTAACTCGAAAAATAATAGACTAGCAGTAGGATTATGCAATCCCCTCCGAAACAACGTCCTCTTATATCCCAATAACCCAAAAAATGTGTATAACAGAAAATGTCTATTTTTCTGAAAGTCATAGTTAAGCAAAGTAGCTGATAAGTAAAACAAAAAAAAGAAAACAAAGTGTGAATTCATGTGCCAAAGGATGAACTCGTTTGGCAATCCTTTTCCCGTCTCTTTCACGATTTATTCTCCGTATTGAGATGGGACAAGCGTTTTATGTCAAACGAATACATTGTACATAACTTTTAGCAGGATACAACAGGAAAAACATTTGCATCTCTATGTCTTTGAACCGTTTACAATGTAGCATATTCCTGTATCGTAATTCGCGTGAATCGATGTGTCTCTTTATTGTTCCGTTTGTCGCAAAAATCGTAACGCAGAGAGAAACTATCCGAGTATGTATGTTTCGAAGGAGTCCATTGAGCGTTTTCAGAAGACGAAGATTGTCTCCCGATTACCGATTCTACTCGAGTCGTCGAATTTACACTTATGAGGAGTATCGTAGTTGAGCAACCGAAGGCAAAAAACAAAATTAGACTGAAGCATATTGTGTCCGGTACAAATAACTATTTATTGTAAATAAAGAATTGATTTTTCTCGATGTGTAAACCAATGCTTTTTCGTTTATTCGACGAAGGCGACTGAAACAACGATGTTATTTTCAGGACATACAAATTTCCGTAATGCATTTTTTTCGTCAACTTTTTATTGAATAATCGCTCACCCTCAGGCGCTCCCGGAGAAATTGCTTATCCTACGCATTCTTGTAAAATGGATTTACCGGACTGGACAAAGGGCTCGGCTTGAGAACACTGCTCAATGGTTTACGATTGGCATCGTAGGGTATTGCTGAACTCCGGCGTAACTGTCGTATGTATTCCGAGGTATGCTGGGCCGTGTTATTTTGAAGAACTATCTTCACTCGTTTCTTCGTGCTTGAACCACTGCTCTTCACTTCCGGCTGCGTTTTATTCGGCGTCTGTGCCTGCTGAGGCAGAAAAAAGGCGCAACTTGAAACATTTTCACACGACATTCTTTAAGGAGTTTCGATACCGTTCTTTAGCTGCAAGAGTGGGGATAAAAATACAACGAGTTTTCGGCAGGATGCCAACTTCCTGCGAATAAAATTACATGTAAAAATAAATTATTATTGGGCAATTTTCGACTCATAACATTGTTGAAAAATATTTCGAACCCAACAATCAGTCTACAAGCATTTCGATTTTGGTGTCGAAACTCCTTAATACATACATTTTTTAGAGAAGTGCTGAAGGTTTTTTTGAAATATTGGAATATCCTTTTTGCCATCAACATTTTTCGAAAGGACTTTTTTGAAAGAATGAAAGTGTGCAACGTGCTCTCAAAAATAAATATTAAAAGAAAATCCTTCAGACTTGTTCAGTGTTTAATAATTGCATTAAGAAACGTGATTCTATTTTGCTTAAAGTACAACTAGAAAAATCGGAAAAGTTGGCTTTAGACAGACTGTTAGTGTGTCGCTAATGGATATTGAAAAACATCTTTAATAATTTGTTTTTACTCTCCTTACATATATTTTGAGAGAACCAAATTGTAAATTTTCGGTAAATTACATTACTTGAAAAAAAAATTAACTCGGAAACATCTGTTTCTGGCCTAACATGAGAGGGGGTCTTTGAGGCCAGAGAATTACGACTTGCAAAATTCATATGGCACAAGCAATCGAAACTTTTGTATAACAGAAAAAAATGCATATATATGAAGCTAGAATAGCGAGTCTATTTTTACTGACCGACTTTTCGTCCTCCAATTTCGTGATCACAGGAAGCAACCAAGGTATTTGCGTCAATTGATCCTTGGTTGGAGTGGCGAGCGATTCTTTGACATCGACATCGCTCGTAACATTCGTTACTGACTTTTCCGGAGCCCGAGACTTCGTCGAGACTTTAGAAGTTGGCGAGATCGTTGGAGTCGGCGGATCCTGATTGTTCGATACGTCCCACGCTGGTTCGATACTAAGTCGGGATTTTTTTACCTTTGTCGGCGTACCAGGCTCGTCGGAAGAGCGATTCAGGAATTTTTTATTCAAATAATTGATGGCGCTTTGTAACTTTTTCGTTTTCGATTTCTTGTTTTTGATTTTGATAGTTTTGCCAAGAACGGATTGTTTTTCTTCTTCCGCTACGTTTGGCAATTTCTCATTGATATGTTGCTCTTTTTTCTGCTTCTTGTGTTTTTTCTGCCCAGATTTTTTAGATATCGCGTTTGCCGACGGTACGGCAGTTTGTTGGGGCAACGATTTCTTCAATTTTTTATTACTTTTGGCTAACAATGCGCCAGAGTTATGGACGGTTTCGCCCACTGCTTTTCCCTGTGACATCTCAGTATGCTCGTCATCATCATTGTCGGTCTCAGGTTCCAGGTCGTCCTGAAATCCATTTTCTTCGTGTTCCTCAGAAAGTGTTGGCGCGTATACGTTCTCAAAACCCTCGTTATCATCGTCGACCGGCAAGGCCAGTTTTCTCTTTCGTTTACGACGTATATTATCCGAATAAAGCTCTTTCTCGAATTCGAGCAGACGATACGCTGCTTTCTTAGGATTAGTTTCAGGATTCTTTCGTTGTGGCAGAAGGATCTCCTTCACACCAAGCGGCATGTTCCCTTTGGCCAGTTCAGAAAATCTAATCAACAAAGTAAAGAACAAATGAGGGAGATTGTAAAAAAATAGTAAAAATCATAATCGTTTCGTAAGCCACCAGGAGTGGACGTGCAGTTGGTGCACGCCTTCGGTAATCTCCCATGTCAAGCATCGTTAGCCTGGGCCAACTCGGACGGGTGACCGCATAGACGCGCACCAACTTGTCCCTGAATTATCAAGCTGGCAATTGTGAATACAACTGAATCTCAGTTGAAGCCACCCATATCGGCACAGGTTTTCCCGTGCCGTTGGTCATATGCGATGCAATTGTGCATTACGTACTCTCTGATCAAACGCATGATTTGTCGACGAGTCTTGGTCGTTGATTTCGGATGAAATTTGTACTGCTTTATCAATTCCGCTATGGCTAAAGGATCGAAAGGCAGCTGGGGCAGTTCCACGTCCACTCTGCCTGCTCTTGGATCCAGCGCTTTCAATTCTCGCGACTCTGTGACGCTCTTGTCCGTATTTTCATCCTCGTCCATTGACTCTTCGTCGGATAGCTCAATTTTTTGCATATCGTCGATATTTTTACAAGGGAAACCCGCCTGTTACGGGATAATGAAAAAAAAACAAAGTGTTAAAATTATTTCATAGGCTTAGGCCAATAAAAATGTTAATAATTCAAATAAAACGATAAAGCTATTACCTCACGCCAGGCTTGGAACTTGTCCATGTAGTCCATACCGACGTCAGATTGAAATATCAGATACCTAAATATGTGTTTCATCACGTGCCTGATCTGTCTCTCGTCTTCCATCGACGCCAAGTGTATCGCGAATGGTCTGAGCAATTCCGTTACGAGATGGGGAAGAATCGTTTTACCGCCGATCTGTTGAAAGGGACCCGTGAATTGAGCACTACCAGGGAATACTTTCTCCTCCACAGCAATCGTGAAGTTACCTTTGCCAATTCTTCCATGTACAATTCCGTTAGATGCAAACTGAATCCTAATGTCGTTTTAGGCTCCAACAGGAGAGTCTCGATCACCGAGGCAGTGCCCTTGGTCCACTCCTCATCCCAGGATGTTCGCCGGCACATCTCGAACGTTTGACGTATTATCCTCCTTACTAACTGCAGGTGGAAGAAAAGTATTCTGTTAGTTCGCTGAATCGAGTTCGGATAATACAGTCTGTTTGTTGAAAGCGTGTACAGCTACATTTTTTCCTGGAAACTGGTAGAGAGCAGATTAGAATGCGAGCAGGTGGCGGGTCAGAAAAACACGTCGAAAAGATTCCCTTGGGCAAAAGAAAATTTGGACCATGATTGGGACAATGCAATTTTTTTTGGAGCTTCTTTTTGGGCACACTCTTCCATCAATCATACCTGGTTTACCCATACCAATAGACACCAAAGATCTGGAACGTTAAGCAACTATTCTGACAGATTTGACTCGTATGGAGCTTATGCCATGAAATGAATGGAAAGTATCCCTCGAAGATGCCAGGCGATTATTAACAGTGGAGGCAGCTGGAACACTTCTCTATACATATAAAACAGTTTCGTGACTGACTGACATACAGACAACGCATAGCCTAAACCGCTGAAGATAGAAGCGTGAAATCTGGAAGATATGCTCCTTAGAAGGTATTGAAGTGCACTAAGTTCGGATTTTTCGAAAACCAACTCTTAAGGGGGAGAAATGGGGTGTAAAAGTTTGTATGGAAAATTATATTTCTTGTGTGTATCAACTTGAAACACACGTTTCTTAGAAGGTGTAGAGGTGTACTAAGAAAGGAGTAGCTTCTTGTATGGTTGACTATACGTTGGTTGTTCGAGAGTTATCGAGTGCCCAAAACTTGAATGCGTTTGCCAAAGACCATAAAGCATACAACGTTGTCTACAGAACTAAGCAAAGCCATATAACTCTATAGATAACAATGACATTGTATAATACTGGAGTTGAAGGTTGGCACGTTTATACTAGTTTTTCATTAATTACCAATCCTTACCTCAGTCAGTCAGTCTATTAACGTGCCTGAGGAATATGACACTCTACCTTTTTTCTTTTTTTTTTTTCCTCTCTTTCTTTATCTCCTCTGCATCAAATTCTAGAATTTTAGATTGCAAGCGAATGCTAGTTAATAATAAAGCATCACGGTTATATAATGTATTATACATGTATTTTTTTTCAATGCCTTCTTCCAAATAGTTTTTAAGTTTTGCCGTAGATGCTCTTGTCGAACAGACTGCACATGTGAGAAAGGCCTACTTTTTTATTAAGGACATTCCGTAGGTACACATACAAGTTAAAAGTTTCAGCTGCAGCGTATAGTAAAATCCAATGCCTATATGATGATGTCAGTTGTAAATTTTTGACCAAGCTTGTATACTCTGTATGTTCTACACAATCACACCTCATGCATGGATAGAGAGAGCGGCACTGTACTGATGCGTGACAAAAGACTGTAAGCTGTGATAGCCATGTGTTGAGCTGGTTGTGCACAAGTTTCGCATGAAATAAAATTAAGTTAAAAGATCGATACCTCCGAAACTAAACGGTCAAAAATTGCTATTTTTTTTTAATGAACCCATAATAGTACTGCATACACACGTGTTTTTATTCAACAATCCTAAGATCCGTTAATAACCCATAATGAGAAATGTGAGCAAAGTCCTATCGGTTTATGTGTTAGATATAGGGATCGCGTGCAAAGAGATCTATATTCATTTTCAATTATCTCATAAACTAAACGGTGAATCGAATTGAAAATTTGGGCATCAGTCTATAAAGGTCATGTCTACATCATACTTGAATTTCAGGCAATTCCTAAGATTTGAACAAAACTACAGAACTACGCTAAAGTAACTTACCATCTGAAATTTGTCCAGTCGGTAACGATCTATACCAAACCACTCTACAGCGAGCGTTCGCAAGGTACATTTAGTATAAAGTAGCGCAGTTTCCACAGAGTCGAAGCAATGTACAATATTGCTCAGAGACTCGGCGAGTTCTTCCTGTACGAGCGGCTTGTCCGACATCCACATGCAGTAGAACAGACCCTTCCAGAGTCTCATGAAATCTGCCTCTGTGAAAGCTAATAATCATAATAAATCGAATATTACATTTGGATAAAATGGATCATCATTGGAGTACGGAATGAAAAAAAAAAAAGATATTTGAAACGATGGAACTCACCAAAAGAGCTTTCGGAACGTACTGTCAACCACTTTTTAAGATTCTTGAGCATCTTATCCCTAACTTTTTTGTCATTGTTCGCAAGTAATCGTGCGAATTTTATTTCTTGGGCGATCACGAGTGCCTTGCGTTTTTTAATCTTTTTAACGGGAAAATCGGCCTCGAGGTCTCGCTTAACCGGTTGAGTTTGCGCCCGTTTTCGCGACACACGTGCATTTTTCTTTAGGGCCATATTTCTTTTTTTTTTTAATTCACCACATAACAATTATAATCGTTTAACGGAACGATCGTGAAATTTGACTAATACATGTACGAAAATCGCAATTACTCAGGCCGATGGTAATGGGAAAAATTCTGCCGATTTATGTACAACAATGTGAGCGTTTCTTTCGTATCCCTCACAAATTTGTAACCTATAAAACCTAACGGTTCACTCGGAAGCCCCGCGAGAGTGCTGTGAACAATGCACGCCATGCGCTCATTTCAACCGAACGCGGCGCTTTTTTGAACTATTTTTTAGTATCGATAATATCCGCGCAGCATGCGGCGCTGTGGGCTTTTTTATTCTCCTATTTCCCGGACAACCGTCACGAGTCGATTACATCATTGGGAGGGGATAAAAGTGGGGTTTCGTTGGATTTTGCGCTTCAGTAGCGTCGTAACCGTTCCGAGTTGCGGTAGCACGAACGATTTTTATCCTTTGACAGAAGTCGTCGCGTAGCTCGGACGGCGAGTCGCTGCTCCAATATTTTCTTTGTATATATAAAAAAAAAAAACATCGCCCGCACGCACATACACAAACTCTCATCAACGTATCGTGTTACGAATCGTCTGCTAAATTCCGTCACTTATCCACTTCGCGACTGTAAGAAATAAATAAATTAGCAAAAAAAAAAAAAATGCCGAATATAATAAACGATGTTAAATTGGACTTCAAAGATGTGTTATTAAGGCCAAAGAGGAGCACCTTGAAGAGCAGATCTGACGTGAGTTAAAAAAAACTGACAATATTGCATCAACCGCTAGAGCTGAGGAAACATTTCTTTTCCTATTCTTTGCCTGTCGAACTATTTATATGTCGCGCTGAAATTCTAAAATTAATATGCCATTTTACGCTTCGTCTCGAATTGCCTAATAATCGATGAATTTTATTTTGTAATAAAAAAAATACATAAATAAGTATACATTCTTTGTAATGAATTTGAAGAAAAGCTCCGCCACTGAGCCCAGTAACGATTGTTATCCTAGCAACTCGCAATTCATTTTGCTTCAACCCACAGTCCCATGGAGATAACCGTTTTTTTTTTATTTTTCGCAAATATATATACCTTCCCGTTTGTCACCGTAAAATAGTCTAATGATTCGGATTTACGACAGTTCAGTTTTGTTAGAATAAAAATGTCATATTTTAACTGCAGAAGTCTTGTATGCGGAAATTGATGTGTGTGTGTTGTGTGTATGTGTGAACTCTTGATGCGGATGAGGGTCGCGCGTACATCATGTGGTGCATTAATAGAGCATAAAAGGGAAGAATCTGATCAAAGGTCACAATCGATGTGAAATCATTTTTGCGCTCTTCACATCTTAACTTTCGAAACATAAGTCCTGTATGAAGTTGCATAAATCTGGAAATATTTCTGTGTATCGGGCTTATAATTAACAGCTATCTCTTGTGACTGCTTTGAAGAAAGCATTCATTCATATATTTTCGAAATGATATAATTGACTAGCTTTCGTCCGCGTGGATTTTGGCCCATAGAAATTTCATTACCACGTTGCACATGGGGGTTGTTTTACAAAATCCTAAAATATGTGTTTTATTATTTGTTTTGAAGAATATTTATATCAAGTTTCGAATTGATACACGCAAGAAATACAATTATCGATACAAATTTTTATAGCCCGTTTCACCTCCTTATGATTCGATTTTCGAAAGATCCATATCTTCCAAATTACACGTTTCTATCTTCAGCGGTTTTGGCTGTGCGTTGTCAATGTGTCGTTCAGTCAGTCAGTTACAGAACTCTTTTATATGTATAGATGATTTCTCATGCCCGCAAAACAAGGATAATCTTGATTATGCGTTCTTATCTTTTCGTTGTAATGTAGATGATTGAAGATGATTTCTTCCTCGCAGAGCAGGAGGCTTCGTATTTATAAATTATTTTGTACACTTTCCTTAGTTGAAAGGCAATAAATATAGCGCGCAGTCTGGAATAACGGCGGGTAATAAGTGTAACACGATCCAAACACGACTGATCGTGTATATCTATTTATGGAGGATAAAGTTACGGTGTAATAAATATGACGGGTTTTCTTTATCAAATCAATTACTTTAAAAAATTCATGTTCAATCACTTATTAAATAGTGGACGTTCGGATAAATAAATATGAATGATCGACTCAATGGATATTAAATTCGCGGTTTCTTTTGCCATATTTCATAAGAAGTATTAACGAAAAATAATGCTATCGAAGTTTGCATCGTTGGAATGTACCGAATATTCTGTTATATTTATTTTTATTATTACACCAAATATTTTTTGAATATTTTGATTGTAAATATTCAAGTGAGGATCTTAAAAAATGATTGAGGGAATTTCATAGCGAAGATCTGAGAAACTTGAGTATTTAAAAAATAATTATAATTTCCATTGCATTCCAACGGTGCGAGCTTCACTCCCATGAAAAGTAATAAATAATAAAATGAAAACTAATCAATAAAATGAAAAGGACTCAATAAAACGAAAAAAAGGAATCATCTGAAATGTCTTGTATTTAAAAAAAATCCCGAAAAAGTGCACTGTTTATCTTGATTATTACACGAGACTCTTCGAAGCAGTGTGTGCACATAAAGTATGTTACAAAGCTCGTTCTTAATTTCTTCGTCGTTTTCGACATCTCTCGTCGTTTCGATAGAATAAATCTCTCGCTTCACAAACATTTTATCGTGACGTGTATTTTTAAGTATACACACGTTTTATTGTATATTTAACACCGTATTTCTTCCTTTTCCCATAAAGGTTGATCTGTTTCGAGAAATAACGTTCCGAAACTCGAAACGCACGTACAAAGGTATACCAGTGATGGCCTCGAATATGGATACCGTGGGAACGTTTGAGATGGCCAAAGCCTTATCAAAGGTATTATAAGATGCGAAACCGGCGTATGTTATTTTTATTTGGAATATGAGGCGTATCTCAATTATTTTGCCTTTGCAACCGACTGATCGTGTTTTGGGGAGCACGCTCGGTCGGTAAGTCAAAAAACATTAGACAATTCAAGTTGAGCGTACGATAGCTGTGGAAAATTAATGCTTGAGAGAATTGTCACATTGGGAGGCGAATGAGGGTACCTCGTCTCGAGTTGAAGCGCATGGATTCGGGTCCGAGAGAGACGGCAAAAGCGAAGCTGATGGCACAGCAAGAGCGACGCAGAATGTGCGCTTCAATCCTGTCATAAAAAATACCGAAGAATGCCTTTAATCAGAATTTTTTTTATCGTACTCCATACCGGATAATGAGAAAAAAAAACCTTCTGGGTTCGATTGACTCATATTTCAACTACAAAAAATGATTAGGTTTTTGTTGTCAGAAGTAGACATTCTTCCAATGCTACAAAAAGTGCCCAGGTTCGCTTGTGACATTGTCACTCTCCGTAGCATCGTCCGATCTGGAAGATCTAAAAAAAAAAATTAGACTATGCGTGTATATAGCGGATGTTACATTCAACTCGAAGAACTAATTTGCTGCGAGTTTTATCATTTTTGTGAGAGGCCTTTTCCGACGCAAATATATGTTTACAAAAATACAAGGGGTGGCTGTAAATCGATAATCGCAGGACGAGCGACTACAATAGGAAAGAGAATGGAAAAAGGATTTTTCTTAATGACGTTGACGTTTGCATCGTTCGAACGAAACGCTATTTTTTTTCTTCATTTTATATTTCTTTGTTTTCATCATTATCCAAAAGCTTTTTTTTTCTGCAAATTGAGGTCGTAAATTTCTAATAAGAATACGTAGAAACCTTTGAGCAATTTTCACAGCCTAAATTGGCATAAAACAATTGAATTATCAAAAAGAATCAATTTTCGTTGCGTTCCAACGATGTAAACTTGAACGCCATTTTTTAAAATCAGTTCATAACTGCAGCGTTATCTTGTCAGTCGATTTGAAAAAAGTTCCTTTGAGCAAAACGGGTTGAACCCGTCCAAAGTTCGTTTTTTCTGCAATTTCGCATTGACAGTAGTCCACTTACCAGCCCATAAGATCTAAGCTATTCGAGATTCCGACTTGAAATTAGGATACAATGTTGTTGAGATTTCTGAAATTACATATGACGAAGTTTATTTTTTGTGTCAACTCCTGAGGCCCCGCGTACTATTTTCAGAACAAAATCATGAACCCGTATAAACCCAGATTGCAAATCACCCCGTTGGAACAATTACCCGATGTGCCTAGTACTAAAACTTGATTTTCAAACTACAATAGAACCTCGATTATGTGAACTAATTGGGACCGGACAGCGTTCGGATAATCAAAAATTCAGATAATCGAAAATATATCGCGGATTTCCGAGAAAATCAACTCATAAAATATAGATAGTTATCGAAAATTCTCTTTATTAATCCAAAGACCCTAAATTTTTTTTTTATAGCAATTAACAATGAATAAAGTTTCAATTTTTATACCACCACTACATATGCAGTTAAGTCACAATTGCAGCTTAAAATAATGATCAATTTTTGGCTGTCTTTTAGTAGTTGCGCTTTTCTTGACCGCCAAGTCTCGAATTCCCTTCAAGAACAGGAGCTGTGTGGAACTATTTTCTGGTTGGGTTTTAAATCATTCCAATGCGGTTTCTAAAGCGCTGAATGCTACGCTGTGAGACGATTTGCTGCTGAAATACGCTCGTACATACAATTTTTCTCGTGTATACATATAATGTATATACGATCTGATGTGTGAAATTGCATATAGGCAATAATGTATTTTGAAAGGATCTCAAAGTGTGATGAAACAGCTTTGTTAGAGAAAAAAAGGGGTATTCCTTAGGGCGATAACTTAACTGAGAAAAATAAGATCACCATTATTGAATTCGGATAATCGAATGTTCGGATAAGGCGCCGAAGCGTTTGGATAACCGAAAATTCGGATAAATGCGGTTCTACTGTAAGTTCAACATTTTTAATTACGCGGTACATCAGTTTTACACTTTTGTTTAGTCTGTTTACCAAAAAGAAAATTTTGAGGCTCTTTTAAATTGTTGGCATTCTTAAGTCAACATAAGAACATCCTAGAAGCATCAAACCTAAATACTTTTGCGATACAGAGATATTAATATTTTTATGTGTGGGTCCATATGACTGATTGATTTTGTTCTAATATATTAGGATAATGGGTCTATCCGCAATCTAGCCCATTATAGGCCTCCGGAGATTAACTTTGCGGCAAGGTTTTCTCCCGAACGGATTACATTTCCAGCAAACAAGGTCGAAGGTACACTCTCTTCATCCAGCAGAATAGAAGATGATTGTTTTCTCACTTCCGGAATATCAGTCGTTGAAGAGAATATTTGAAACCTGCAAAACAGCTGACACTCTCGGACTCGTGTCAGCGCGATTGTATTCGTTAAATCGCTGAATATATTTTTTTCGCGCGACATATTTTCAGCACGGCCTCTTCACGACGATTCACAAATATTACACAGCCGAGGACTGGCAGGAATTTGCCACGAAGAACCCGGAAAGCTTGGAAAATGTGGCTGTCAGCTCGGGCACGAGTCAGAACGATTTCGATCGTTTGTCGAGCGTTATCGCGGCCGTTCCTGGCCTCTCGTTTATCTGTCTCGATGTTGCGAATGGCTATTCTCAACACTTTGTTGAATTCGTGAGGAAAGTTCGTGCCGAATACCCGGGACATACAATTATCGTGAGTTTCCTGTCCGTGTGTCTGTCTGAGAATCCAAATAATAACGACTTTTTTCATACTTTAATATGACGTTGAAGATGGCATTTTTGGAATGCAACGAAAATGATTTTTTTTTATAATCTCCCAAATTTCCTCTGGCAAGATTTGAGTTACGAAAATCGCGCAAACATTTTTTTTGGATTCTTATTTAACGATCGACCATAAATTTTACAAAATATTATTTTGGATAATAATGAAAATAAAGAATTCAAAAAAAATTTCATTGCATTCCAACGATGCAAACTTCAACGCTATTTTTAAACGATCTTGAAATTTGCATCGTTGGAACGCATAGAAAATTCGTTAACTATTTTTAATTTTTGTTGTCACCCGAAATATTTGCTTGCAAATTTGAGTTGTAGACCTGAGAAGAAATAATAAAAATAAAACAACCCAGATAGACACATTTAGCTCATATTGGCATCATATGAGCATTATCTATGAGGCATAGAAATTAACACAGCTATGTGTCGCTTATGAGTGCTCACCTTCAAGTCATATTTGCATCACATAACGATTCATAATAACACATCCAATTGAAGCAAAGTTGTTCTCACGCGAGTATGCATGCAGTGAATTCATCAGCACTAGCAAAATCGGCTCACGAATATCCAACAATAACGGAGTGCATATGGGGTTCATATTGGTGTCACAGGATGACGTAAATGTTGTGTTCATATGGAGCTCATATGAGAGTCACGGCGTGAAGAAATTTTAGTACTCATATGGAGCTCATATGGGCGTCACGGCGTTACGTAACTGCGTTGTGCGCATTTGGAGCTCATATGGGTGTCACGGCGTGAAAAAATTGTAGTGCTCATATTAAGCTCATATTGGCGTCATGAAATGATACAATTGTTGTGCTTATATGGACGCTAGAGGGCGTAACCCGTACTACGATACTGTACAGGCTTCCGGATCTGTGCATGAAATGAAAAAATTAATAAGTCTACAAATTATGAATAAAAAAAATTTCTGGTAGTAATTTTTCGTTTCCATACGCTCTCCTTATATTGCTCTCCTTATATGTGATAATTGGATTAAAACGTGTTCTGCCTCATTAAAGTTTTTGCCTAGCCTCGGTTTCGAACACCTATGTCTTCTAATTCTAGAGCTGAGCGCGCTACCTACCTAACCATCCTATCACTTGTGTAAATTTCTTTTTTTTCGTTCCTTACTTTTATCATTTAAAAAAATGTCAATAAGTGGGCAAACGTTGAAGTTTGCATTGTTGCAATGCAACGAAAATTAATTTTTTTTGACTACTGATTTTGTTGCCCATTTAGACAGTAAAAATAACTGACACATTATTACGTATTCTTATTATAGTTTTACGACTTCAAGGCTTTTGATAATGATAAAAAAAACGAATGACTGCAGTTATTATTACGTATATCATATAAAATTACTACCTTGTTGTCCTTGCTAAATATTTTTGTGATGTAAGAAAAACATCCAGATGCATTAAAAGGAATTATGAAAAAATGTTCAATTTTTTAAGAAGGTATAATATATCCATTTGAATAAAAAAAAAAAAATTCTTAGAAATTAATTTTTATTGAAATTTTATTTCATTATATAGTACTTACTATCGCCGTGGTATGGCGCTCATAGGAAATGTTACTGAAAAACATGCATATCGCCGTCATATTGCGCTCATCGAATGTATCACTGAGAAACATGCATATCGCCGTCATATTGCGCTCATCGAATGTATCAGTGAGAACCATGCATATCGCCGTCATACAATGTATCACTGAGAAAAACGCATATCGCCGTCATATTGCGCTCATGGGATGTGTCACGGAGAACTATGCACATTACCGTCATATTGTGCTGATCGAATGTATCACTGAGAACATGCATATCGCCGTCATAAAATTTATCACTGAGAAACATGCATTTTGCCGGCATATTGCGTTCATAGGGTGTATCACTGAGAAATATGAATATCGCAGTCATATTGCTTGCATGGCATGTCTACTACCCGTGCTAACCCAGTGAATACCCCAACAAAAATCATTGGATGACTACCATATGACGTCTATCTGCAAATATTCATTGCAGAATTTAAATTTGCCCTCTTATGAGTTCATCTTGTAGTCAATGGATGATGCATTTCGAAACGACAAATTTAAGTCACGATGTATCTCAAATCCAAGGTACTGAATGAGCTCATGAAATGTATTCACCAACGTAAACGAAATTGCGTTCATGTTAAGTACAATTCATGAGAACAATTGATGTTACCATAGTGAGTACACACCAAAATGTCTACACATGACTTCAATATGACGTAAAATTTGCGAATATTAATTGCGGACACTTGAGCACAGCGATATGAGTTCGACGTGCTCTAAACGCACGATGCATTCGTAAACGACATATTAAGATCAAAATGTGTTTGTTTGGGTTTGATACTAAATGAGTTCATGGCTTTGCATCACAACATGTAGTCCATATGCTGTAATATTTGCTTCATCAATTGTATGCACGCCGTGATAATCATGACTGTCTATCTGGGAAGTTTGTGTCATTCTCGTAGCCTAAAACTGCCAAAACATTGAAATAACAACAATTTAACGATTAAAAAAAATGAATTTCCGTTGCGTTCCAACGATGCAAACTTCAACATTATTCCAAGGCGTTTTTTAATGTAGATATTAAATGCTAGCCAAGTCTTTTCTCGAAGAAATTTTGCAGACTTTCATTTGCATTAGTTTTTTAAATATATATATTAATGGCAGAAAGATTTATCATTGCTTCATTAAAATCGCCGATAGTTCTCGAGTGTTTTGTATCTGCATTAAGGCAAGCAACCACTTTAGAGGACCGAAAATTAGATGACTTAAAAAAATTTTTTTTAATTGTGAAAAAACGGATATCTCCGCAACTCTGAAAATAATTTATTCATATTTTCACACACCTCTGGTAATTTTTTCAAGTTATTTCATGCATTAATTAAGGTGTAATCCGCTATGTCCCTTGGCGTGTCCTCATCGTTGTTGTCGATTTGCGGGAATTGTGCAGATCGCAATTCGCATCTGAAATAGTCCAACAAATTGTTATACATTCTTGAGATGTTTTTTGAGAACATGAACCTAAATTTTGAAAAAAAAATCGAGAATTGAATGTTGGAACGTGTTTGAAAATAAATGATCGATTTTTAGCATTTTTTTCCCGGCATTTTCCAATAATAAATATGTTTTAAACAATCTAATCTTTCCAACTTTAGATTCATGTTTTAATAAATGTTTATGTTAACGTGTTAGAAATTTGAAGATGATCCATCAATTCGTTTTTGAGTTATGATTCCCACAAATTGAAAAAATGTCGTTTCGAGGAAAACACGTTTAAAGTTTCACAAAGGAAAAACTGAAAGTCAAATGTGTTTAATCAAATAATAGTGTCTTACCGATTAATCAGCGATTCCTGCATCATACAGCAGTCCTTCCTCTTCCTTATGCAACTCATTTGAAGCTTGCGCATTTCCTCTTTACGAGCTTTTCGAACTTCTTTTGTCTCTAATCAATTTTTTCTATTTTGCCGAGCCACGCGCATCTGATCCATTTGCTCGGCATATCCGTAGCTCTGCCTGCCAACTACGATTTGTAGTTCATTCATAACCATGAGTTGGGCTGAATTTCCTTCATTGAATAAAATAGCAGCAAGAAATGCCGCTACCTCGATTATTTTGTACCCAGAATGGAGATATTTTGGAGCTAATCGCCAAATGGTCGAGTTTGGTTTTGTTTGGGTTATAAAAACCCAAACAATCTAACTGAGCGCTCGTAGATACCTGAGCGCGCTTGGGAGTCGAGCGGAGAGTTTTTATCATTTATATACATACCGTTAGAAGGAATCCGAATATCGTTTCAAAATTTTCAGGGTGTATTCTTAAGATATTTTACTAACGATTTATGAAATAAAAGACAATCGATTTTTCGAAGCTTCTAAAGTGGTTGCCCGTCTTAAGAAACACTTTGACATTTTGCTCCAGGTTGAATCCTAAAAATTGGTGAAGTCCCGCCATCGCTGTGGACATACTGCTAGTGTGCCGGCGTTTCGTATTAATAAAATCTTTTCAAAATTTGTGCATCTTTTCATGGATATTTTGTCGAACCGATTTCGGATTTTCAATCAAGTTCACTGACGTGAGAAAAAAAATTGTCCTGGATATTTTGTCGAACCGATTTCGGATTTTCAATCAAGTTCACTGACGTGAGAAAAAAAATTGTCCTCAGTCCCTTCATCAGTTTCGGGTCAATATGGTCAAATGCATCCCCGACCACCCCTTGATAGGGGTGGTCGGGGATGCATTTGATCGCTTATTTTTCAATACCATACGATAACTGCGTCCTCGTTTCGTTGTGCTGGAATAAATGTGTACATAATGGATATTGATTGCAGGCAGGGAACGTCGTGACTGGTGAGATGGTGGAAGAATTGATATTGTCTGGTGCGGATGTGATCAAAGTTGGAATTGGACCGGGTTCAGTTTGCACGACAAGAATGAAAACTGGCGTCGGTTATCCGCAGCTGAGCGCGGTTATTGAGTGCGCTGACGCCGCTCACGGCTTAAAGGGTCACATCATTTCCGTAAGTCCTCTATCGATGGATGGCCCGATGACCTCGACACGCTAAAATTTTTGTCTCGTTGCCAAGAGGGAAAAAGAGGAAAAATTCGTCTTCGCGACGACGAGATGAACGAAAAAAAAAAACAAAACAAAACGTCAAAATAAAATGGATTCTTTATTACTTAGGACGGAGGTTGCACTTGTCCCGGTGACTTGGCAAAGGCTTTCGGTGCCGGGGCGGATTTCGTAATGGCTGGTGGAATGTTCGCGGGTCACGACGAGTGCGGTGGCGAGGTTATAGAGAAAAACGGTAGAAAATTAAAGTTGTTTTACGGCATGGCGTCCAGCACAGCTATGAAAAAACATGCCGGTGGTGTCGCGGAGTACAGGTACGCTAAACAATAACATCGTTTTATTATTGTTAGTTTGTATTATTTTTCATCCTTTATTTCTTCTTGATCCTTAATCCTTGAAAATGGTTATTTTTTACCCTAATGATCCTCTTTATGCTCCCATTCCTGTGACCTTCGACCAACAATTCGGTAGGTCGTGGGTTCGATTCCCAGTCTCATAGTCTCGGAGAAAAATAAATATGAGCGCGATGTAGCTCCAGTTGTACACGGATGTTACGGACCGTTACGTATGTGTGTCGTGTGTGTATGCCTGTAGTCCGTGATTTATTTCTCGATGAAACGCGACTAGCTTCGAAAATGGGAGGAAAACCTGGGACCAGCCGCATTGGTATAGGTTTTCCGCAGTTTCCCTATACCCATGACATATGTCATGGTGAATGCAATACACAGGGGGAAGCCGGCTGCGGCCGCAGGGTGGGGGTCAAAAACAAAATGGAATAAAGTGGGCACGTAAAAGGGGAAGCACCCTGTGCGATAAAACAAATATAACATACTTCGATATAGTCTCTTTGACAAGAGCATGCAGGGGCACGTGCGGAACATGTGGACACTTTCCAGAATTTGGAATAAAACATTTTTTATATCTAAATAGGTAAAGTTGTATTTTTATTTTTAACATATCACATGTGATAAGGGATAATCAACCTGTCTTAAACAAAAATTCCAGTCTTGATATCACTTAAATTTACGAAGATAATAAACATTTTTTTTAAACACCAGTTTTGTCTATAGGTTCATCAGTCAATTGTACCTATGGGCGTTGTTGTACCTAGGGACCGTTCACATTAATAAGACAATACGAAAGTATAAAACAAAAATAGACCTCCAAAATTAACTTCAAACATAGACATACCCTATTATACTTACTTGTGTACATTACGACATTCTTCATACATTGAGTAGATTCATTGCTATCCCTATCTTTTCCTAATATGAAGCATGCCGCGCAAACGAAAGACTCATTCCCCTCATTAGACTCAAAGTTTTCTCTGTGTGCCTTTGGAATACGCCTTATATGATAGCTATGATCACAAAAACTACATTTGAGCATTTTGCTTCTGTCTTTGAAATAAGTTTTGCACTTCAAACATCTTATAAAGAACAACTTCTCGTGTTGAATTATTTCAATCATGTTTTCGCTAGTCAAATACCTTACATTGTTTCGCAATAGCTGAATGCTTCTTTTTCTTCAAATCTTTGTTTTCGTGTAATTTCAAGTATTTGAAAATGGTAGATTTTGATATTTGATACTATTCAGCAACTTTTTTTTTAATCGCATTGCCACTTTTCGCTTCTTTTACGGCTGCTGTGTGGGTATCAGGACATATTCCTTTTCTTTTTATACCAAGTTTACTGCGAGGCACTGAAAAAGATAAAACAATACGACTGATTAAAGCAAAGCCAAACGCGAAACGACATTTTGTACCAGTGGACAGTCCACAGGTACACTTGTTTTTGTCCACAGGTATAAATTCAGACATAAAAGATAAAACTGATTTTACTTTGAGGTGAAAATCGAGTTAGAGCCCGCGTAAAAGCACTAACTAAGCAATAAACAACACAGATCATACTGCAAACACGATCAAACCGATATCGTAAGTATTTTTACGGTAAAACTCTTTAAAATCAAGCGTAAATACTTACTTTGTGGGGCAAAAAACTTTCACAGCCGGCACACCGGCAATTGCACAGAAAACAACTTCAAAGCTTCACGGTTGCGTTGAAATTAGAATTTTAGGGTTGCTAGTCTTATTTCGACATGTTTTTCGGACAATAACGGATCGTCTGTGACCACAGTTAGACGACAACTGACGCATTTTATACGGAGCATCTTGGTGGAAGAGTCCCGCTACCTGCACGTATTCGAATCTACCCTCTAACGGTTTCCAGAAAAAAAATTGGCCGTACACGCTTTTGTCAGAGTGTATTTCTAGTTTCTTAGAGACTTCTCCAGACTTTTGGCCGTAGCCACTCTCTCCGAATGCAACAAGTAGAAAGTAGTTCTTTGTTTTTCAGAATTATTTATTCCTATCAACCTTCCTAATAAATATTCCATTAAGTCCTTACGATGTCCAACATATTATGATCATTCAACTTTAGTACTTTGCATTGTTAACACGCTTTACATTTTTTTACAAATGGCACATTAATTTTGCGTTCTCGTAGAGAAAGCTTTGCTTTGAAAAGACATCCGAAATGGCATTTTCAATGTATTCAGTATAATCCGAAAAAAAACCATCTCTGTGTGTGCGCGCGAATTTTTTTGTACACGAAAAAAGTCATTTCTGCAATTCTTGGCTGTATTTTTAGACAACCTCAGTGTATCGTATCAAGTATGTGCTGATCAAATTTAGTAAAAAATCGGTGAAACGTTTCAAATTTGAAAACGTTTTAGTTGAATTTTGGGAAAATTGGTGGAAATGTTTAAATGTTAAGGGAGTATTCATTTAAAAAAGAAACCTCTTCACGCTGAAACCGTTTCAAACCTTTTTTTTATAATTAATTTTCCTGCAGTTGCTCAATATTGCGACTGCATCAATCAATAATCAATTTGATCGTCACAATTTTTTAGTCTCGAACGTATCTTGAATTTTGACACAAATTCAAACATTTGTGGCCCTCGGCTGAACAACGAAAAAAAACTGTACCATTTTTCCGGCAGATCGTCCGAGGGAAAGACCGTCGAAGTACCTTACAGAGGAGCCGTGGAGGCAACAGCGTTAGACATTTTGGGTGGTTTGCGCTCATCGTGCACGTACGTGGGTGCATCAAGATTACGCGAATTGCCAAGACGCGCGACCTTCATACGATGCACCCAACAATTGAACACCATGTACGGTCCACATTCGGAGGTGTAAAGACTCTCATTACGAACTTTCAACTCGCACGAGAAATACTCTACTTGTTCCGTGGAGTAGATCAATCATAACTAGATGAATTGCGACGATATGGCAATCGTAACAGCGGAAGTGCGCGGGTTCGCCTATTTTATTTTCCCGCACGTCCAGCCACGTGCTCGCTTTCCGGAAGATTTTTTTTACGATTGCCTGAGCAACGAAGCCAATGGCCGTAAAAGAAAAAGAATTTCCGAAAGGGCTAATTTATTGCGATAATATGTAGTAAAAAAGATTACGTATTTTCATTACGTATATGATAATTGCAGCGTATAGGCTACCGCCAAAAAGAACGCATATGCTTTTAGAATTTTCAATCGGAACGAAAAGTTACGGTTCACGGCCAAAGAAAAAGGCGCGAGCGAACATACGAGATAGCTTTCGAGAACAAAAAACCCAATTTTCATTATGCTGTTTCTTATTCTTAACTACTTTTTTTTTCACTTAATGGATGATCCTGAACTTTTTTGCGCTATTTTCCTACTCTCGTGAACACGCGTATCATTTTTATCGTGACTCAGAAAGGTCGCTAATTTGTTTCCAGAATATTGTTTTTCTGATTATTTCCGCAAGGCTCGTTTGTTGTTATAGAGTAGCGCAGTTTTTTTTTTGGAATTTCAGTCCAATCTGAGAACTATTAAGTTCAAGGTAAAATATCTTGAGGAAAAAAGTTCAAGGAGTTTCGGGACACAACTAAATGTTACCATTTGATTGAAAATTATACGGTAAAATCTGTAATATACTGAATGTACCCTCTAAATTTTTAATCGATCGTCTACACAGTTTCTATAAAGTGTAAAATTGCAGAAACACTTTTTAACATAGAGCATTTAACATTATAACGATGATGACGCATTTGTCATAATGTACTGAGTGATTTGACAGTTTTTTTTCCTAACATTTGAAACATTTTGTCACCCTATTTCGTGCGTAAAACTGCCATTCAGTGATGAATGTAGGCAGTTAAAATATCTTCTTATGTTAAAGAGGGTTTTTTAAATTCTAAATTTTATAGGAACGGTGTAGACGATAGATTTAAAATTTGGAAGGTGCATTCAGTATATGAGAAACAATTTACTGTATACATTTGAATCAAATGGTAACACTTCACCAATTGTCCTGAAACTCCTTGATACAAATTTTGCAGATTAGAGATTATAAGAATTTTTTTAGTTTTGATTTGACGTTCGCTTCGGTCGAAAAACTGCCAAGTATGCCCAAACTTTTCGCTGCTGGTATATATATATATATATTATTGTTATCGCCGAGGGATGCTTCACGCTCAAAAGTGAGAGGAATCGTTCCCGCTCACAGTCACTGGTTCAAAAAAGTCGTATCAGCAAACCAGAATGCGGGATATGCGTTTCGTCGTCCGTGTAAAAAAAATAATGCTCAGAATCGTACGTAAATAATGGCAAAAGGATAGCTTAATTTTCAAAAAAATATTTATTTTCCCGGCAGATAAACGCTTACCCCCGTTCATTACTTACGAATTGGATCTAAACATTCGACATTGTGCTCTTTCAAATTTATTTAAAAATCGGCGGATTTGAATTTTCGAGACTTTATGGTTTTTCAAAGATGCAGGATAAAGCGTTGAACCGGATGTGAGATTCCCTCGGTTATGCCTAGTTATCGACTGGAATATCAGACATTAAAAAAAGCAGAATCGCTCCGATAAAAATTCAGGAATTTTTATATTTCCGAGCAAATGCACAAAATACGTATGCATGCACACGTACGCCTCGTTGCACTCTAAGTGGATATTATTACAATACGGTATCAGTATTCATACGTTAGCGCAGTTTTTTGTTCTTGCAGCGTATCACCGAGCGAATAACGTGCACAATGAATTTTGGAATTTATACATACCTCGAAAATTCACAATTCACAAAACTTTTCATTGGTGAATTTTCAACATTTGAAACCACGTTGGAAACTTTATTGAGAAATTAAAGACCAATAATGAACGGTAAACATTCGAGGGCCGTTTGTTCATGGAACGAACTCATTTGCTTGCGGAAATCGAAAGATAAATTCCGAATATCTACATATTGTTATCGTTCGAAAATTGGACTTTCCTACAATTCTTAAGATATAAAGATATATATTCATTGTTTCCAATCGCTTACTGCAGTTTTTTTTTCTTAAGCCGACAAATTCTTCGAACAAAACTGTTATTTAACTGAAACTTCAACTTTCTCAAGTTATTACTATCTTCAAGATGGTATTTCATTGCACAAAATATATCCACGACTTGTAGAAAGATCGCATTTTGAATTACATACGCGTCTGCGAAACTTCGAGATAAAATCTCGACGATCCCCACTCGGTTTATTATTCATTGTTTTTCTGCCGTGTGGGATATATCGATTGACGAAAATACTCTGACTGTAATGCGAAGAATTTCTAGTTGTGATTTATTGAATAATAATAAAAAAAAAAGAAGAAAAAACAATAGACGACGTGTCCAAGTTATCTGCCATACGATAGGTATATATATATGTACACATATATAACATATGTAAGATAGGAATGTGCTTGGGCAAATACAAACGAAGGACAAAAAAAACCCTAGCACGAGTAATACCAAGCAGATTTGCCGATTGTATAAAATATTTGTACCCGGAAAAATGTCGTGTACGGTTCGTCCATCGTATTCCAGTTTCGGTTCAAGTATAAATTTAGCGTTTCCGGTCCACGTTGCAACGACAAAAAGAATACCACGCGGTAAAGATGACAAACAAGAATGATTGAATGTGACATTGCCTTTCAGCTTTGAAAAAATGCCTGCCCGATCGGAAGTTGTCTCGCTCAAAGTGCCGCACATATTTTACAATATATATCATACAAGAACTCGTGGCAATTGAAATATTGTATTTATATACACTAGAAAGAGGAGTATTGGAGTAACAAGGAAAAAAAAACGAAAAAAAAAAGAATAAAAAATTCGCCCTTTCGCCATTTCCATAGTCAAGGACTCCGATACGGTGCCCCTGTTCCTGAAACGATACACACGTATTAAATTTGTAAATTCACTGTAAAGTGACACAGTATAATACGTATATCTGAAAGTGAACAATGAAAAAAGATATACATATGAAACAAACTCACAAAAATAATATTTGGTGTAGAAAGTTAACAAGTTCAGAGACGGTGCGTTACTCGACTTTTGGTTTACTAAAAGAGCGCTACTTCAATTCCCATTATCGATTTGTCACATTTATATCTATATATACGTGTCTAGATTTCACTTAGTATTGGGGCATTGTGAGATGTTTTTGTAACACATAAATATGCATAAGACTAGCAGATAAACGAGAGGAAGAAAGATCGTCTACTAATGTTTATGATTTCGTTATGTCTGGAAATACAAGTACGGGAAAAGGCATTATACTAAAGATCTATATAAACGTCAAAATGAAAGCACAATAGCAAAAACACTTTTAACAAACACAAAAGTATAGGTATATTTTTTTATAATTCAATACCTTGTCGTTTGCACCTTCGTTATTGATTACCCATTTTCATACAGTCTTACTTTAAAGACATATTTGACGAATTCCGTTGCACTGTTGACGAGTTATGGTTTTATTTTTCGTTTCACGACACAAAAGAAAACAAATTAGAGCGGAGACGAAAGAAAAATTACCGCGTCATTCGTCAAGCGTGGGGTTTTTATATTTTTATTTCATAATACGTTCTCTTTGTCAGGACACGCGGTCTTCAAAAATCGTTATTCCTTTTCTTTTTCTTTTTTTTTTTCTTCTACGTTACATTTATTGCTATCGATATACATTTAGCAAGTGGACGATTTCTCTTTTTCGGGAACAATGAGAATCGCTCGACTTGGACTTTACAGTTTCGAAGATATTCATTCGCTCATGTCGCCGTCGCGCGAACCAATCTCGCTCATCCCAAAAATCCACGTTTCGCATATGCGGACCTACGATTCCGAGCTCCCCTAAGAACGCATTCAATGTTTTGGGATGTTTGCTTTTTTTGTTTTGTTTCTCCACGTACCAACGGGAATAGTTGCATGAATAAATGAACGAAAAAAATGCTCGAGTTCTCCCCCGTGCACTGTTTTATCCTCGATTGTCGGAGGAACAGCCAGTTAATATCTCGCTGCTTCTCTGGATCTAAAAAAAAAAACGAAACCGTACGTACCTAACGTCGACGAGATAATTTTTTTTTAGAAAATGCTAATTCACGGGGACAATCGATGAACAGGTCGCAGTTTCGTAGTCTGAGGTTATCGCAGATATGAATATATGTTACATCTAGATATATACATGTGTATCGTATGCCAAAAATATCCTAGTTACGTACGTAAATGTAAAGCCGCTACATTATCACGGTATTGAACGCTCCGTATTGTGCACGAGTGAAAATTTCTCTATACCAAAAACAAAAAAGGAATGGAGAAATTCCCTACGACGAGATATCGACGCTTCCTATATTACGTTTTTTTTTCCTTCCTGCATTAGTTCACCATTCGTACGAAAATATTTGAGCATTCCGTTTTATGGTGTTTCGAGCTTTGTCGGTTCATGCGAGAAAAAATCGTTTCATCTTCGTTTTCCATCGCATCTCGGATAAACTTTCATTCTAACAATGCACTCTTCTTCGAGTCATCCCTTTCGCCCGAGGTTATCGAGAGAGAGAGGCCCTTTCTTTATCCGGTTCTTTGCACACGTACCTATAGACTCTCGATCGGTGAAGGTTGTATCGAAGCATTTTTTTTTAACCAGGGATATAACGGGAGAGTAGAATAAATGCATTTTTCTTATATTTTTGTTTCTTTTACTTTTTTCTTCGGAGGGGCATCGGAGAAGCCAGCGATCCTCGGTTGTTCCTTTTCAACTGGCCGCGGTCACCTGCTAATCTTAGTCCTTAGAGCTACGTAATTTTCTGTTTTCTCTTTTGTTCGTATTTTTTGTTTGTTTGTATGGAAGAAGAATTATGTACGAAAAAAATAAATGACACGTGTGAGCATAATAATGTTGGTTATTACATATTACACTATTCCAACTCAATGAAATTTCAGATTTTTTTCCTTACAATTAGAAATTAGAACAATGAATATACTACAATATATGTGTATATATGAATGTGTGTGTGTGTATGTGTACACACGGCCACACGCATACATACATATATACATACACACATATATATATATATAAATATATATAGAAAATAAAGGAAACGTCAGACGATATTCGCATATGGAATTTAGCTCGGTGATTGATGTCTTTTTTTTTTCGAGAAAAAAAAATCGGCTTGCTGTAGGGAATTATCAGCCAATTGTCGCGATTTTGTTTGTTTGTTTTCTAAGAGTAAAGATTGTATGGAGGTAACAGCAGGCATTTACCGCGTCCCAATGGAAAGCTATCTGAAAACTGTTGGAAATAAAGAAAGGATTACTGCACATAATCGTAGTACGTGAGTACCCTAGTCGAAGTACTCCGTATTATTTACACACGCACACACACGCATATATATATTATTAATAAAATTCAAAGGTGTAAAGTATGTGTACGCATTTTCGTATACAAAATATTATATTCAATTTTCATATTAAAAAAAAACATTGTGCGGGTGACGAACGTCTTTTTTTTTATCATTTGCATTTCGCAACATTGCTTTGCAGTCAAACCACATTTCACACAATCCCTGTAAATTGTCGATTAATTCATTTCAGCGAGTATAAATATACGAGACAAGAGAAAAAACATGAGACATGTCACCTGATCTTACACCATTGATGTATATATATATATATATTTGTTTGTTTCTTCATTTTTCAATTATCGCTCCTCACGTTATACGATCGCGGCTCGAAATTGTCAAGTGTGCGATCGCACCGGGAATAATTCGGTGGCGAAGCGAAACAATACGGATACACAATTTTCAATCGAATAAATTGTAGAGAGGAAGATGCACGGATACGATTTGTGGAAGAGTCTTGCGGAAAGAAAAATGATGGTGGTAAATATTCGCGATGTGTGGAGATGAAGCATTGGGATGGTTGATGACAGGATGTGGAAATGACACGAGGAATATGCATCTTCCAATAAACAGCTTGCGACTGCTACGAGTAGAAACGGTAATACTCACATATTGTTTTTTTTTGTTTCGCTCATCGATTCCGATGATCCGTTCAGTTGTCGGAACTGGGCTGAGAGTATGCGTAGTTTTGGTAACCACTTGGGAAGCCTGGATTCTGTTGACCGGACGGTGGTTGCGGAGCCGTTCCTGTGCTCGCGTAATAACCAGCTGGAGCGGCACCCGCTGGATTCATGCCGGGATAATTGCCGTAGACCTGCGGGAACGCGTTCGGCGCTGTTCCCTGTGGGCCCGCAGCTTGACCTTGCATCGGCTGCTGCATTTGCGGTTGTGCCATTTGATTAGCCTGCATGCCCAACTGCCAACAGTTGACAATGAATCGACACTGTTTCGAGGTATCTTATCGACAACGGGGATATGCTATCGATGTTTATTTTTTATTTTTTTTTCACGAACCCAGCCCCTTGAATGTTGATTTTTTGTCAACATTTTTTACGACGTAAATTTTTTTTTCGTGCCCGCATAGGCGTACAAAAGAACATTAAGGTATTCTTTTCGCGGAGGACTGTATTTTGTGAGCGCATAAGCCAGGAACCTTTTGAATCATTAGTAGATTTACAGTGGCGCTTAATAAAAATAAATTACAATCAATTATTATACCCAACGATGAACTGGAATGAAAGATTTCGCACAAATTTGATAGATTTAGATATTTTTACATGTTTTTTGAGAAGTTGCGGTTACAAAAATTCTTTTGCTAGTCACATTTATCTAAGTTTTATCATTCATATTTTCTCAGTTTCTTAAATCTAAATCTCGGTATTATTTTTGTCCCTACAGCCCTATAACTGGTATTTACGAGGTATTATGTGCAAATGGATAAAAGTTCAACTTGAACATTAAAAATCTGCGTAACTATGTTGTGAAACCGATTGATTTTTGGACTGTATGCATCCTAAATTATCGACGATATAAATTTCAGCCGTCTACAACCATTTTGATTTTGGCGTCGAAACTCCTTAAGAATTCGGTGACCCGCTATTTTTATTGTCGTTACGGAAGCTTCAGAACTTTTAGATGCTTACAGCAGTTTATAACGGACATATAGAGTTATTTAGTATATAAATGATCAGATAGAAATGTGGCCAACAATGTCATCTTCATAAAGTGCTGCATAAATTAGACGATTTTCAAAGTCATAATTTTTTGTATTTTTACTTAATTGTAGATGAAAATCAATTAATCGTTAAGGCGGGCAACCACTTTAGATGCTTCAAACAATCCTTTTTTTTATTTTATAAATCGTTAGTAAAATATCTTAAGAATACACCCTGAAAGTTTCAAAACGATATTCGGATTCCTTCTAACGGTATGTACATAATAGACTCTCCGCTCGACGCCCAAGCGCGCTCAGGTACCCACGAGCGCTCAGTAAGGTAGTTTGTTTGGGTTTTCATAACCCAAACAAACCCAAACTCGACCGTTTGGCGATTAGCTCCAAAACATCTCCATTCTGGGTACAAAATAATCGAGGTAGCGGCAATTCTTGCTGCTATTTTATTCAATAAAGGAAATTCAGCCCTACTCATGGTTATGAATGAACTACAAGTCATAGTTGGCAGGCAGAGCTACGGATATGCCGAGCAAATGAATCAAATATGCGTGGCTCGGCAAAATAGAAAATGTTTATTAGAGACAAAAGAAGCTCGCAAAGTTCGTAAAGAGGAAATGCAAGCTTCGAATGAGTTGTATGAGGAAGGACTGCTGTATGGTGCTGGAATCGCTGATCAATCGGTAAGACACTTTATCATTTGCTTAAACACATTTGACTTTGAGTTTTTCGTTTGTGAAACTTTAAACGTGTTTTTCTCGAAACGACATTTTTTCAATTTGCCCGAATCATAACTCAAAAACTAATTGGTGGATCATCTTCAAATTTGGAACACGTTTACATATCATTTATTAAAACATGAACCTAAATTTGGAATGATTGGATTGTTTAAAACATTTATTATTGCAAAATGCCGGGAAAAAATGCTAAAAATCGATCATGCTTTTTCAAACACCTTCCAACATTTAATTCTCGATTTTTTTTTCAAACTTTAGGTTCATGTTCTTAAAAAACATCTCAAGAATGTATAAAAATTTGTTGGACTATTTCAGATGCGAATTGCGAGCCGCACAATTCCCGCAAATCGACAATGACGACAAGGACACGCCAAGGGACACAGCGGATTACATCTTCATTATTGCATGAAATAACTTGAAAAAATTACCAGAGATGTATGAAAATATGATGAATTATCGTCCGAGTTGCGGAAGTTTTCGTTTTTTTTTTCACATAAAAAAAAATCCAAAAAATCATCTAATTTTCGATCTCCTAAAATGGTTGCCCGCCTTAAATATTCAGTTTCATGAAAGGAATACTTTAAAAAACGAATAACATTGAAAAGTTCGTACCTTGCCAGCCTTCATCTGAGCCTCGATCGCCTCAGCTTCTTTGACCTTGCCAATGCTTCTGTAATACTCTGCCCACTGGGCGCTGTAATCCGCCTGGCCTCCATTTTGTGCGGCGTTCGGTTGCTGTTGCTGTTGAGGCGTCGCTTGTTGAGGTTGTTGTTGAGGTTGCTGTTGCTGCGGCGGTTGCGCCGCTGGTCCTCCCGCACCGGGAGGTGCTGACAAAAAAGAAACACGCACTTCGAATATTTTTATCTCACTTTGCAAACTATCCAATTAAAAAAAAATTAATTTACAATGAATTCTTTGTATTCTAATCTCGGCTGGGACTCACCAGGTTGCTGATTGTGATCGGGCTTCGGTTGCTTCGCCTGTTGTTCGATCATATCGGCCTCCCGATGCATGCCGAGCGAACGATAATATTCGGCCCATTGGGCGCTGTAATCCGGTTGGCCAGTCTGAGGATTTACTTGTACGGCTGCTTGACTAGCGTTACCTGTGGATTATGCATGGATATTAAAATATTCGAATTCATTCTGTCGAGGAATATCAAGAAAGAAATTGGCAATGTTTTCATTGCCAAGGTACTGACTTGAATCTGCGGATTGTTGTTGATTGGGCCAAGCCTGATAGCCCGAGCCTGCATTCCAACTGGGATTGTAACCGATAGGACCTTGGCCACCCGCGAACGGAGCTCCCCCCTGGCCCTGGAATTCGTGCATGGGATCGCACTATAAAAAAGATAATAATACATTCCGCTGGGATGAACCGTCCAATGAATAAATTATTCTGTATCATCTTCACTCCTTCTTAACTTTGATGCTTTGAGTGAAGTTTTCAGATTTTATTTGACGAATTTCGGGAAAAAATATTAGCTAGAATTGAAATATCGTAAAAAGTGGAACGATATTTTTTTGAAAACTCTTCTGTACATCTTGGTTTTTCACGAGACGGTTCATCCTAAAAAATTTATCGCTATTTCCTAGCGGGCAATCCCGCGCCTTATTTGCCACTTCAGTGAAGATAATGTTGGCAGTCTCTTTTCCGAATGGAATTTTTTAAATCTCTCGTCACGTGATAACTTACCAGGCCCAATTTTTCGCTGAATATTCTTTTGGCATGCTCAACCTGCTCCGGATTGCCACGAATAATGAAGATCTTCTCGTTCTCGTTGCTCTGATTTCTCCGATCAAGTTCGCAGTGTGCTCCGGTCTGTTGATTAATTTGCTTGATCGTTTCGCCACCTGTCGCGATCCAAACGAATTTGTTTTTGTTAGTTTTTCCGGGTTATCTTTTAGTATAGAAAAAAACGCAATCGGTTTCGGTGTTCCCGGGAATTAACCTTTGCCGATGATTATTCCACACTTGGTGGACGGCACGGTGAAGGTCGTTTCAATTTTATCCTGCATCGGACCACCGCCGCTCTGACGTCTATCCCATCCGCCGTATTCGCCCGGTTGACGGCCACCGCCTCCACCGAATCCGTTGCCGCGTGGCCCGCCGCCACCTCGACCACCGCCTCCCATCGGATTCCTTCCGTCGTCTCTTCTCTAGGTAAAGAAATCGTAAACTATGAGCGACGAAGAAAAGGTCACGAATTTTCAGTATACTTGCAATACCATCATTTCGAGTTTCAAACACGGGTCTTTTTTTTCTACACTTTTACTTGGGAAATCGAGCAAACAAAAATGCTGCTTGGTGTTTAAAAAGTTGCATTTTTCGGAGGGTGAAAAAAAAAATTAAAACCGACATTAGTGGACGCGCGGTGAATGTGAATGTGGTGATCATCCACGTCATACGTCAACCTAACATTGGTGTTTAATTTTCCAATGCTGCTAATTAATGTCTTGAACTACTTCACCGTCCGATTGGAATCTAGATTTATACTCGCTTGCGAGGTCTATCGATTCTGGAAATCGCGATCGCTAATGGAATATACAAAGTTGACCATTACACTATCTATGAGTTCTTGAATCCGTTGTCGAGCCTGTTCGACGGCTTGATGCTTGCCGGAAAGGAGACATTTACGGTCACCCGGCCCGTCCTCGCGACCTTGTTGGAATTGAACTCTGGCGCCGGTCTCGGCTTGAATTTTCTTTATCATGTCGCCACCCTTTCCGATAACCACTCCAACGGCGGCTCTCGGTACCAGTACCTGTAGCAGTTATTGTTACATAATAATGAAATATGTGCAAAGTTAAATAGGTATAACGAGTGTTGTTTCCGGAATGTTCTTTCTTTTTTTTTACCTCAACTCCATCGCTTCCCGATCCACCGTGGTTGTAACCATTGTTGTCGTTTGAGAAACTTCCTCTTTCGCCTCCTCTCGAGCCTCTGTGGAACATTTGCATCTCTTTCTCGGCAATGAGCTCGTAAACCAATTGCTTGGCGTGCTCGACTTTCTGAGGATCACCGGTGATACTGGAATGTGCGAAAAAAAAACGGTTCGAAGTAATCAACGGTTGACTTCAGTCTCAAGCCGCGCTGTGATGCAATTAGGATTTATGAAGACAAAAAAGCGACGCACATGGGCGCCCTTCTTTTACAAAGTTGGTGAATAGTTTTGAAAGTTTTTCATGTGTACAGAGTTTCCGTTCTAGTTATAGCGAATATTTTAGTGCAAAGTATCATAAAGTTTAGAAGAAATGTCGATTTGTTTGTAAGTTTGTGAATAGTTGAAAAAGTCTACCGGAGTGGCTTTTCCTGCTCCTGCGACGGCCCATCCTGTATGACGACCATCTTGGCACCTGATTTTTCTTGCAGTTGTTTTATCGTTTCGCCGCCTTTGCCGATAATGAGACCGACCTTTGGTCCGGGTATCATCATCTCGACGAAGTTGGGATGCCCGCCGCCACCACCGCCGCCTCCACCGCCGCCGCTGCCACCGCCACCACCACCGCCCATCATCGATCCCGAGCCGCTTCCGCCGCCGCTGCTGGCACCGCCGCTCATACTCATATCACCGATACCCTCCGTTCTGCTCCTCTGATTCACGATCGAGAGGACCTGCTCTTTGGCTCGACTGTAACATACGTTCGCGTAGAACGTGCGATAAATTACGTTTTTTTTCTTCATACAATACTTCGTTGCTCGAGATGCATTTTATTTTTGTTTTAATTAAATAAATAAAAAAATAACAAAGGACTAAGGCATATAAGAGTTCAAGGTATGACAATATTTGTTTGCAAAACACAATCACATGGTATTTTTGGCGAGCCGATAAATACACGAACAAGGATATTCGCAATGTCGTATGTACGTAAATGTACGATAACTACTTTTTTATATTTGTTATCTGTTTGTTTTTTTCTTTTCGTTTCCTCATTGCAATGGAAAATTAGTAGTAACAATGTTGAGTTAACGGCGTGTATGGTAACCTCGTAGACGTTCTTATGCGGTAGTAAAAAAAGTACAAGTGATATATATATATATATGGTATATATATATATATATATATATATGTTTGGATAAGACGAACAAAAACGGAAACACGTATAGCAATAATGATCATCGAATCTGTATATCCTCGTTGCGAACAACACGTTCCCATGCATAATCCTATCCCCTCCATCCTTCCATCATCATCCTCACGTCTTTTCAAAATTCACCCTTTCACTTAATCGCCAAGCATATCAACTCCTGGTGAAAGTAAAAAACTAATTAGTAAGTACAAAATTTTTAAACGTATTTGAAAAAGAGAAAAAAAAGACAAGAATTTCATCTAGCGACAAATTCGTGATATCTTTAGGGCAAATAATTTCGAAGACGTAAATATCAATACATATCAGATATACGTGTATTATATATATATATATATATATATATATATATATATATATATATATATATATCACATAAATAGTTTTTATAAATTACATCTGAGTGTAATGCGCACAATGTGTTCAGGCACTATACTAAAAAAACCAACAACAAAAAAAAGAGGCAGAATTCTGGGAAAAATATGAATGTTTTTTTGTCTCTCTGTCGCGCCCTCTCACTTTCGGTCCTTCTTAATGGAATTTTACAAGAATTAGGAGATACCATTGCCGATTCGAGAATTTTTCTTTCTTTCCTTAAGTGCGTGCTTTTTTTATATCCTTGGTTAAATGAACTGGCTTGATGGCAATGGAAATACGTCACAAATTCAATGAGGATATAGCAGATTTGCTCGTTCAGTGATCGATGTTTTTTTTTTTTCGAGTTTAAAAAAGCAACCGTACAAATTGTCTCCATAGATTAGTCTTCCGCAACAAAAAATTAATAAATAAACGACACACCCGCAGCCGACAAAATAATGTGCTGTCACCTAAACAAGAAAAAATCCGGGTACCATAAACGACCAAAAAAAAAAAGCATATAAATACACGTGTATAAATATCCCGTACGAGTATTTTGTAACCAAACCAATATTGTGATTTATCCGTCGTCCGTTCTGGGGTTTTATCCGTCGTTATGGGATTGGAATTGCATACAAAAATATGGTTTCTTTTTTGTTTTTGTTGTAAATTCATATCGAAAAAAATAAGAATAAGAAGAAGAAGGGAAAACGAGTTACTTGACAGCTTCTCGCGAGCCGGTTAGAGTGCAAACACGCTCAGGCAGACCGCCACTTTCTGGCGCCATTTGTATTTTACATCCTGTTTCACTTTGCAATCTTGTTATTTGTTCTCCGCCCCTGCCGATTACTGTAAAAATATCAATCGATTATTAGAACATTTTTCTGTCCATTTTTGTCTTAAATATACGAAAAAAATTATTTAAAAAAAGAAAAAAAAAAAGGTTTATTTTTTTATTTTTAAACAGATGCGCATTGGAACACGTTGAAGCTAAGAGAAAATAATGAAGAAGTACATAATAATTCTTACAGTCAAAGGAAATTTGTAATTTTTTTTTCTTTCTTTTTTTTAGATAATATTTCTGATAATCGAGACTCACGTTCCCGCTGCTCGTATTTATTCTCGTTATCAATTTTTGTTTTTTCTTTATCATTTGTTAGCTGCGTATACTCACTTAGTCCGACCATTTTATCCGGAACTCTGATATCCTCGTTACAAATACCCCCAAGACCGCCCATCATGCCCGGTGGAGACGATACCTGTTGGGCCGCTCTCATCGCTTGATTACCGACATCGCCGATCGGAGGTCCCGAGCCTGGACCACCGCCGCCGCCGCCGCTGCCGCCGCCACCGCCTCCTCCACCTCCTCCTCCTCCTCCTCCTCCTCTCATCCCAATCATCGGATCGGCCACCAACGCCGTCATTTTCTTCGCTTCTGGTTCTATGAAAAAAATCATCGAAACAGGGATATCCAAGGGGCAGTTACAGCTGCCTCACGCTTCGTTAGCGAGCTATGTCTGTACTTTCGTATCTTTTCTCTCTCCTATTCTTGCTCATAGCATACCATAAAATAGCAACGATACGAGGATTGAAAACAAAAAATGTAAACAGGGTCAGTCGTCTTTGTGTGCGTACGGTGTAAGGGACAATATTTCAATATGGAAAACACATAGCGGAGGAAACTATTTTTTCTTGCCGAGATTACCGTCCGGATTGGGAACAAACTAAAAGCGAGAGATTCAAAGCGTAGAGAAAAAAAGAATCAAACAACGAAACAGGGAGATTCTCCATCGTCGAACGGAGGATATGGAGCGGTCTCTTCTTCCCACTCTCCGTCCACTGATGATGTGCGATGATACCCAAGAGTAAAATAATTCGTCTGTATATACGCGTGTACGTACGGGCAACAGTGAATTTGTCAAAATCACGAAAAGAACACAAATGGGAATGTGTGATCGTCGACGTCCGACGGATCACTCGGGACTTAAAAGTTCTAGGCTTGTGATGAAAAAAAGGGGAGTATACAGACGTTGAGGATAAATTCTAGGTCAATCTGATCTTACCTGCCCCGTCTTCAAGGGGACGTTTGAGCTTGTTTTCGGTGCTTCCTTGTGCGCCGGCAGGATTTATCTTCGCCGCTATCTGCAAAAAATCAACAATATTTACTTAACATTAATAAATGATCCTCTACTGCAATTGTACAAGTTTACATAAATATCGAAGCAAGACGATACGTGTACAACCAAAAATTTAATGAAATTGTTCTCAAAGCTGATCTGCGTTTTGCTCCTTTTGTACCTTTCCTGTTTGGGAAATTCAGCCAGAAAGGGTAACTATCTCTCCTGCGCTCAACAGCTCGAGCGCTGTGTCTGTTTTTTATATCTACTTGCGAGACATTAGAGATCTCCATATTTTGTTATTCAATCCAAAATCTCTGCGGCAGATTCTATTCAGAATAGAGAGATTCAAAGAGTACTTGATTTTAACTTTGTATTTTTATTAAGACAAATTTCTGGAAAAATATAGTAGCTAGAATTGAAATATAGTAAAAACCTAATGGAATTATTCTCACAAGGGGACGTTGCCAGGCATACAATCGATTTCGGGATGTCCTTTTAGGTGCCACCGTTCACCCTGGTAGGCCCTCGCTGTCACGAAATCGACCAAACAAAATTTGTGTGACGATTGGTGAACCTCGCAAATAACAAGAATTTTCGAAGCGGCACGATAGCCTAGCGTTAAAGGTCTTCGGCTAGTACGCTGCTGGTTTTGGGTTTGAGTCCTGCTGCTGCTTTTTTTTTTACTTTAATTTAAATCCAACTTTTTTATAAGGCGATTAGAATCCTTGCCCACCTGATTGTAATCACCGTTTCAAAAATTTTGTATATCCAATTTTTTTTCTTATATTCTTCATCTAGTTTGTAATTATTGCTCACTTTTTTTGATTGTTTCTATTAACTTCTATTATTTTTAATATGAGGAAGTGAAAAAATGATCACTCTGTCGATTAAATGAAAATACAAAACACTATATTCACATTATGTGGGAAAGTGTATGTAAACGAAAAAAGGAATCATAGAAAACCAAAATTTAAATAAAAAGCATAAATAAAATAATAATTGTATTAATAGACGAAAATATCAAACTATAGAAGAAAATTAATTTAAACAAAGAAAATATTTAAGACCAATAAAAAAAAAGTGAGCAATAATTACAAACTAGATGAAGAATATAAGAAAAAAAATTGGATATACAAAATTTTTGAAACAATGATTACAATCACACGTCCAAGAATTCTAAACCCAATATAAAAAAGTTGGATTTAAATTAAAGTAAATAAATAAAAATAACGTTTACAAGTGTTTCGATAAAAAAAAAAAAAATGCGATAGCAGGACTCGAACCTAAAACTAGCAGCGTACTAGCCGAAAACCTTATCCGCTACGCTATCGTGCCGCTTCGAAAATTCTTGTTATTTTCAAGGTTCAAAAATTGTCACACAAATTTTCGTCGATTTCGCGAAAACGAGGGCCCACCAGGGTGAACGGTAGCAGGGGATGACACTTGGGACCGAACCCTACACTACCCTGAAAGGACGTCCTGAAATCGATTATGTGCCTGGCAAGGTCTCCTTGTCAAAGGCGATCTGTATATCGCTCGAAAAGAAACTTGATCAGTCTTTACCCAGACCACGGTATGTGGCTTTTCCCTTTTTGGCAGTTCAACCAGAAAGGACTATCTCTCCCGCGGTCAGCAGCTTAGGCACCGTGTCGTTCCTTAATATCTACTTTGGAATGAGACATTGGAAGTCTATAGTTTAAAGTTCATTCCTATCGTTGGTTAAAAGTTTTCCAACTGAATAAGATCTTTGGGGCAGGTTCTATCCGGAGTTCCGAAGAAAGAAAGATTCATGGAATACTAGATTCGAACTTTATATAAAATTGCATTTGACCATCGAAAATCTTTTGTAATGCTACAGTTGATACAAATTCAGAATGCTTTGACATGCTCCCATGTATATGTGTGTGGGTGGGTATTATTGCACATGAATTGTACGCGCGCGCGCGCGCGTATTGCGTGTGTCGTGTTTACGCACCATTTACACACGTGTATAAACATATACATATGTATTCGGACGACGCTCAATAAAAAAAAAAAAAAGACAAATAATTGTTTAAATCGGGCTGTTTGCCTTTTCGTGGAGCGATGAAAGCCGAGGAAGGAGTGGGGAAAGACGAAGAACACGGAGAGCCCGTTTGGAATTAAGTTTGAACAGGAAAACGTGGAGGGGTATAGGAAACAACAGAATAAAATAAAAGCCGCGAGTTCATGCAGATGTGCGTTTTTTTTTCTCCGGGGACGCGCGCGCGATGCAAGCGCCCTGTATTAGGCCCCATTTTGAGGTACAACTGGCAAAAATGAAAAATGGCTTGTTTTACCGCCTCGTTCGACGTTTGTTAATTTGCGCGCACAAGTTTGGTACAATCGGATGGAAAAACGTCGCGACGAAAAAAAAAAAAAAAAAAAAGATCGAAAAAATCGGCATGGCGTACCTGTTTGGCCCGTTGCAGAGCTGCTGCAAAGGCAGAACTCTGGCTGAAATTTTGTGGCGGAGCGACCGCTGAATAATCACTCATGTTGAACCATGAAGGGCTAGGACGTTACTCCGGCTTATCCTCGTCGGGATTTTTTTTTTGCCGCTTTATATTTTGCGTACTTTGTCTTCTCTCTCTCTCTCGCTCTCTTGGTCTTACTCGATACGTATCTTTTCTCGGTGATTCGCGTGTACGCGTAACGGGAAAAAACGCTACGATTTTCTCGTGTTCCAAAGATGGAGAGTTTCGGCTACTTTTTTTTCCTAAGATGTATCGTTTATTTCGTTGAATGCTGAACGAAAGACAGAACGGGGGCACGAACACACTGTACTGGCGGGGAACAACGGCGAGACGGTGTAAGGCGCGCGCGCGCAAGCGTCGGTCACGGGTGATGCGGAAACCAGACACGAAATAGAAAGAGAGAGGTATAGAGAGAAGAACGAGGACGGGCGCGCTTTCGCGCCGAAAACATTAGATTTTTCTTCAATCACGCCCGACGTCCAAGGACAAAACTTTATCGGATTTGTCCGCGCTTTCGCGACTGACAAATATATTCACGGTTATTCGAGGTTAACGACCCTAATATCGTGATTATTTATTTCGTCACATCCGCTCATGAATATCGTAACTTTTTGCGCGCTACGGTACACACACTCGACTTTCCGTTGAATTCGTATTCACCGAGTCGTCGCTCGAGTATTTTTGCTTTTCGCGAAAATATCGGAGCGACGACCAATCGGTCGTTTGCACATACCTTTGCCTCTTTCATCGACACGGCGATTGGTCGGAACGGAAGCGTTCCTACGCGCGTGCACCAATTGAATCAAGGGACGCGCGTGGCGATCGAATCGTCGCTAGTGTCGCTGACGTGTATATTTTTTACAAGTGATGACAACGAATTCTTTGGTCATGAAACGACCGAAGCTGTAAATACACTGCCGAAAGCCGAGAGCAAAGCGTGAATCGTTGACAACCGCGATGATAAAAAAAAACAAAATGGCGACACGCGAAACGGGCTTGGTCGGTAAACATGGAATATGAGAGTACACGCCCGGTCGGTAAAAATCCAGTTTTTTTTTGCAAATTAAGGGGGCAGGTCCCTTTAGACAGTCGAAAATAAGGGAATTTTCAAGATTTTTTTATGTCGAAACTATTTATTTTACATACGTTAAATTTTATGTACGCATTATAACAACTTTCAAGGTTTCAAAAAAACTTATTTAAACATTGAAAAATGGCGGCTGTTCAACACTTGCCTCAGAGACGGCTGCCGCCCCAGTTGTTCCACGGCGTACAATCTGGCGTCTGGTGCATTGATTTGAAACATCAGCGCCAAGATGTTTTACATTTATAAGATCCACACACTCTATGTGAACCTAAAAAATCTAATGAAAAGTGATAAATCGAAAAATGGTACGTGATGAAAAAATTTTTTTATCTTTCATGAAATTTTGACTGTAGTATTTGTTGATAAAGAAAGTCGCAGTTAATTTTTTAAAAAGTTCATGCTAGGTTAACATTGGCGGTGATTACGTTATCTAAAAGTGTGCAAAATTTCAAAATGATTGATCAGATGGTTTTTGAGTTATCTTGTACGACGTTCAAGTGGTTTTCAGGAAAACGCGTTTAAAGTTTCAAGACTCAAAAATGTTGTGATTGAGCAAGCGTGGTTCTAATTGGTGGACTCGGTTAACCGAGAGTTGTGGAACCGGTCCTCAGTCTTCTTTACGTTATGAAGGGATCGCCCCCGCTTGTGTTGCGGACAAAAGAATTAAACACGTTTTTTTATTTTATGAATTCGACTTTGTGCGCTTTGAGGACAAATTTGAAGTCGGAGCTTTTCCCAATTGGGGAACATCCGATAGAAAAAATAATAATTTCCTTTCACGAGGGCTCAAGTTTTCTTTTACATTTACGTACAACAGTTTTTTTTTCCTTCTAATTACGATAGTATCCCGTTATTTCCAATCGTTCATTCCATTCGCACGTCGCGATACGAGCGACAGTTGAAAGTAAGCCTTTTCCTTTCAAAATCCATCTCCAATGTTTGCCGTCAAATCCGCATGTGCATGAATTTTGATTGATTAGATTCGTTCTTATCTGAAGTTGTACTTTTATGTAGATACGTATTATCGTACTCGAAATTTTTCCGCACGACTGATCGCTCGAGCGTCTTTTAAATCGCGAACGAACGGATCCGATCTTGATAAATTCTGTATTTTTGTCCACGTGATATTTGTTAATTTAAACAATTCTGACGTTGTTGCACGCGTGAAATATTGATAAATCATGACGAGATTCTCGAGAATGCAACCGTGCATCGATCTTCCGCTGACTCGAGATGTTCTGACCGAGACCGTCGCCAAAGCCAAAGACTATACGCTGATGCACGGTGAGACTTAATTTCGTTCATCAAACACAACGAGCAATTCCTCCACGTTTCAAAGATACGGCGTGTGGCAGTTGATCGGACAAATTTGTTTTCACAGGCGTTTCGATGCATTCCAAGCTGGCGTTCGACAGAGATCAAATATCTATAGCGCCTTTTGTTCTCTTGCCGTCGACCTTTCCGAAGACAGAATTTTCCAAGGCTGTGAGAATCCAGACTACGTTCAATACTCTGATGCATAGAGTTGCTCACAATTACAAATTTCTTGCAAAGAATTTGAAGGAGTAAGCGTCTTGGTTACAAATATAGGTTCAAAAGTTTCACCCGATAGAGAAGGAAGAATCTCAGTTGAGAATTTTCCGTTTATGCTATTGTTAAACGTGTGGGCTTTTGTATCTGTAGCATTGTGCAGAGCGACGAGTTTACCGCCAATCTGTTCTCTATCTACAAAACAGTTCACGCGGAAGGCTTTGCACAGGTAACTGAACAAATGTGCCGTATTTTTAAGTTTAGAGTCTACTGGACAAATATCCATATTTTTTATTTCTGTATTTTTCTGTACACTCTTGCGTTCCGGTCGTATTGTTATCGGTACTTTTGCTTGGTAGTTGGCACACGAGATGGTGCGCGACCGAATGATCCCCATAATAAGCATTGGGCCGAGAGCTGCTTGCCACGGGATATCGCAGTGGTCGTACATTGACTGTGTGGCTCCACCATTCCTTGTATTCTTGGGTATAAACATTAACGATATAATGTAGGCAATGATCGGTATAGAGAAGAAAATATTGACTGTCTGGCAAAGATTTTTTCATTGTTCAAATATGTGCCAAATAGCATGAATTTCAGTTCTGTTTTTCTTGCAAACGATGGGGCTGTACTTGTATGGAAACTTCAAAGTTTAACTATCATTGGGCGCATCTTTAAGGAAAAAGAAAAACGGTATCAGCCGTTTTGAGCTCTATCGATTTGTCTTGTTTCAGCCTCTGAGTCTCGGCTTACTGCGCTCCGATTATATGCTGCACGCTGGTGAAGACACGAAAATAATTCAAGTCGAATTAAACTCGATAGCGTCTAGTTTCGGGGGATTGGCCAGCCAAGTCTCGAAATATCATAGGTATCGGAGATTCCTGTATTACAATATTCCGCATCACTTAGCAAGTATCGTATATCGCGACATTTTGAGAATTAAGAGAGTTTGAGACGTTTGGCTGTTTTTTTGTTGTTGTATTTTTCACCCGGTGAACAAATGTATTGTCCATTGATAATTTTATATTTGGTAGTTTGAGCATGAATTGTTTTTTGATTACGATATGTACGTTTTGTTTATGAAACTCCTCCGAATCGCTTTGAAAGCTCTCTGCCTGAAGCTTGCATAGAAATATTTGCCATTTCATTCATAAAGAGAATAAATTTGCTCCGAATAGACAGCAGGAATCGATATACTTTATTCTTCAAAGGTATAAAATAATTGGAACTTTACAAATATCCTGTGACCTTTTTGCAGATACATTTTTAATGAATTGGGCCACTCGGATAAGGTAGAAAATGTAAGTTGTCTTTGCTTACGTTATTCGTATAATGATAAGAATCAAGGCGCAAGAGCTCCATGTTACTAGGTAGAGAAGACGAATATAAATATAACAAATGAGCTGTACCTTAGTTGCGGACAACTTGCATTGCGATGTGCATGAATCGCCTATTTCTGCTCAAAGGCAATTTTGTTTTGCATGCTCATCCGAGCCTTTCGAAAGAAAAAAATCCAACTTTTATTCCTCAAAACGGTAGTATTGAGTACATAAAAAATGCATTTGAAATTTGAGTTCTCTAAATCTAAGAGGTAGGTCTCGAGAATTTTCCTATTTTCCCTATTCAATTCAATTTCCCTATTTATTTTACACAGAAAACTCGCTCATTAAGTGTAAACGTAAATAACTGAATCACTAATTGATATTCGTTAACAATTTTTCAAACTTAACCTTTATAGCTTTTTAATAAATCCCGATATCGTTATTTTTACATAAATGAGCGATTTAAAAACAAATATTCCTAGTAAGTCGAAAGAGCGTTTTTATGGTAGTTGTAGTTCGTGTAAAAATAATGTTATTGAAATTTTGGTAAAAGCTTTTCAAACTGTAAGCGTCAGCCTCAATAATCTTCATCCGGATTTAACATATATCAATTAGTTGTTGAGGTATTCAAACTTAAACTTAAATAGCGAAGTCACCGTTTAAATGAGGTAAAGAAAAAAAATTACGTGAGTGCCTTAATATTGAATTTCGAATAATATTCTGTGCATGTGTTTGAGTCAAAAAAAATTTTCGACCCATAATGACACTCCCGTTCTTGATCACTTGTTTACCGTACATTGTGTATTCAGATTCCAGAGAACACGGCTCTGACCGGACTGGCAACGGGACTGATGGACGCGTGGTCCTTGTACAATGATGAAAAGTACGTCTTTCGTAGGTCTCAATTTAAATAACATATAACTGATAACATTTTCAACGTAATAAATTTTGAATGGGATTCAGGGCTGTGATATTATTCGTTGTGGAGGAAATTACGTACAACATGTGTGACCAAAGATCGTTGGAATTTGAGATTCGTCGATTAAACCCGAAGATTCGAATAATCAGAAGAACGTTCGAGAATTTGGTCCAGGAGGAAACTCACTTGGGCTCGAACAAGGAACTTATTGTGTGAGTCAATAGAGAGGAATATTTTCTAAATGCGTGAGAATTCACGTTCTTTCGTACGGATGATTGAAGGAATTGTGGAATATTTTTCAGAGGTGGCCACGTGGTATCGGTCGTATATTATCGTACGGGTTATCAATTGGAGGCTTATGAAGGAGCATCTCATTGGTCAATGAGACTGCTGATGGAACGTTCTCGGGCCATAAAAAGCCCTTCGATACAATACCAATTGGCGGGAACGAAAAAGGTGAAATCTTCTTCGTATACTCTTTCGGACTTTTGTCGCGTTCGCCCTACACTTTTCACTCCACTATTTCCAGTTCCTGCCAGACCCGTCATACTGTTGTCCACAGCGACTTTTTTTTACTGCACTATTGTATTGAAATTGCACGAAATCGCAAGGCAACTGTGGAAAACCCTTGTCTTGATACAGGTGGCTATATTTTCACTTCGTTTAAGGCAGTTTTTTTTTCGTCTAGACGCCTAAATTTCGGGCCCTTTTTCTTGCGTTATTGAATATATATATATATATATATATATATATATATATATTTGGTATTTATTTTTTTACAGTATTTGTATAAATTGATGTTTCAAGAACTTACAAAAAAAATGTAGTGCAAAAAAAAAAGAAAAAGTTATGAGCCTCTCAATATGGCCGTAAAAAACCGTTAAGGCGGTTGAAATGATTCCAAAGCTCTCATTCATCTGGAACAGTTATAAAATCAACTTTCTCGATCAATAAGCATGTCATAGCAGGTACCAAAGAGAGTTTTTTTTTAGGCGACTGTCTGATAAAAAAAGTTAATTTTACGCCCTCATTTTTCAAATTTAAACATTTTTTAAATAGTAATAATAATAATTTCACAATGCTCGAGGTAGGAACGATAGAGCGATATATACTGAAGGGCCATACCAAATTTGAAGTCAATCGGTTGAACAGAACACGAGATTTTATGTCAACCAGGTTGAAAAACATAGTTTCGAGAAAAACGCGTTTAAAGTTTTAAGTACAATATCAGACAACCGCAACTATCTAAGTGGTATAATGGCCTGTCATACTTAGCTTGTATTAATCGGCTATTCCGGTCTCGTAAAGTGTGCCTTACTCGACTTCGAAATGACGATTTTCTGGTGCTCGTTCTTCCCTGCGAGCAGTTCTAACTTCTTTAGAATATTCCGATTGTTCAATTCGCGTCGGTGCGGCCTCTCTATGCGACCATATTGAAATCGCTATAACTTTGTAAATATTGGGAATTTCGAAATTTCCTTTTGAGGGCATATTTTCAAGAGTATACTTTAAGAAAAGGCAAAAAATCGATTTTTCCAAATTTGTAGACTAGAATGCTCGCTTAAGGCCATGTGTCACACCGACTGAGCGGCCATGAGTGCGAGAGAGATAGCTGGTTTGCAGATTCCCAGTGTTCTCCGAGGCGGCTAATATTTCGGAAAAAAGAAGAGAAACGCCTTCCGCTCTGTTGAACGACGAACAACGCCTTTCGCTTTGTTTGTCCAAAATGTGATCCGTCTAGAAGAATAACTTGGTTGTAGGATTTTTACCGACCGGACGTGTGAGCCATGTCCTTAAGTTTGCATTGCCATCGGAAACTCAGTGAGACTGCTTCCTGTTCGGTACGCGATGCACGGCTGAGCAGTCACCCATCCCAGTATAGGCTCAAGCCAACGCTGTCTGACATAGATCACTATAGCCGCGCACTAATCGCGCCATCCTCTATCTATCGATCAAAGCAATAATGTTAAGAGAATCATTCGTCGCATTGAAAAAAAAAAAAAAACTTTTTGACCCCATTTTCCAGATTCAACAGGTTCTCGCCCAACCGGACGTACTTAACGAATTTCTCGATAATCAAGAAGCGGACGAAATACGACAAGTATTCACCGGATTATATTCGCTCGAATTTGTAAGTAACCCTTTCCTTTTTCAAACTGATTTAGACTTTGTTGATTCACCAGTTTTTGATTTTGCAAATTCGAACGAACAGAACGATGATGGGAACAAAGCTGTGGCAATGGCAATCGCCAATCCGAAAAAATACGTTTTGAAGCCCCAGCGAGAAGGCGGTGGAAATAACGTCTATGGCGATGAGGTGCGGACGGTGTTGGAAACGATGAAAGACTCGACTGATCGAACCGCTTGGATTCTCATGGATCGTATAAATCCACCTGTACAGGAGAACTATTTGATACGCTCGAAAAGGGACATCGGGCTGCAAGATCTAACATCCGAATTGGGCATTTACGGTGTCATAATAGGGTAAGAGTGCAGTGCAATTTTGTTTATTTGTTTGAAAGAATTCACTTAGAAGTAAAAGGCAACAAAAAAATCCCCACGCACCCCGACTACAAAATCGTACAATATTATTTTGTTTGCTTTAATATGTTATTTTCTAAAATAGTTCGGTACAGATTTGAGCTTGTTTGAGTTCATACAACATTATTATTTGTTGCACGAATTTTGTTTGATATTGGCCGGAAACGGTATTTTTAGACTTGTGGCTCTATTGTTTGCCACGAATTTGTATTTACTAGTGATAGAAATTTTGAATTTTCAAAAGAAATCGGCAAGTTTTGCGTATTTTCAATATACTTTGTATGAATTTATACATACGCATATATGAATTCATTGCCTTCGAGAATGCTGAAAATAATTAGAAACCTTTATATTTTTGTTTGGGTTCCCGATTGTTGTCCCGTTCCGAGCGAGCGCCCTCACCCGGGACGGGACAAAAATATAACTTTATTGAGGATTACGCCGCTATTCTTATGACCGTTTGGCTTCAAAGTCTCAGATAATTCATGAAAATAGCAGAGTACTTTTGAGTGAAACTTTCGCGGTCACTGTGAAGTAATTGGAATCGAAGAAAAACGATTTACTATTTGACAAGCTTCGATCGGCCCCTTGGGATTTTCCTTTTTGGCGCTAGCACGTCAATGCTTATATATAAAAAAAATTGTTACAATAGTTACGCTACGTCAATTGCTTCGTTACTACAACAGGAAAATATAAATTCGACGGCTAGTCATATTTTCCATTTTCTATCGCAGTGACGAGTCTACCATACGGGTGAATCGGCAGGTTGGTCATGTTTTACGAACAAAGCCGGTGGACTCGAACGAGGGTGGAATCGTGGCGGGAGACGGTGCTCTCGACAGTCCGTATCTAGTGACGTGAATACAAAAAAGTATTTATATTGAATTATTCGAATAGTTTTGCCACTCTGAATTATTAAGGGTGAATCGATAAATATTGTTATTCATGTGCTCGATTATATAAATATGAATGAATTGTTTATACGATAGGATTGGAAACGATTTGTTGGTTCCTTCGGTTCGTTGAATAGTGAACGAAAATACGTAATTATACGTTGTATTTGCTCTAGATTCGTTTTTTTACCTCTTTCTATCCTCGATCCTTATAGCTATCGGTACCGTCGGCTTTATCACCAATTCGGCTTTCAGTTTAATATCCCGTATGTCTAAAATTTGATCTTTCTTCAGTACGTAACGACGCAGAAGCGTCGCCAGAAGAACTTTCATCACCATCATCGCGTATCTGAGTCCTGCAAGTTTATCAATTGTTTTTATTGTTTCCAATGTATCTTCGCATGCACTTGTGGATTTTTACGCACACCATTCGCGCATCGACCGAACGCTCACTACGGTCGGTAAGTAGCCTGTCTTTTTTTCTTCAAAGATTCAACATCTTGGCATTTTTACATCGCGGTTACGTTTAGTTTGATTGAGAAGAGTGAATAAGCGCAAAAGGAAAGTTATCAACCAGTCTAGCCTTCTTTTCAAGTTCTATTTTGTCTCGAGTGCGTAGCTGCGAACGGAAATCTTGTACACTTCTCAATTACGTCGCCGAGCTCGTCACTTTTGTAATGCATTTTGAAAGGACAAAAATAAGAAAGTATTTACCTAAGCAATTACGGGGACCAGCGCTAAATGGGATGTAGCTGTACGGATGACGTTTCGCTACTTCCTCTGGTAAGAAACGATCTGGATCGAATTTCAACGGGTTCGGCCAGTGTTCCTCGCAGCGATGAACCTTCAAGATGGGTACCACAACTGAGCTTCCCTTTGGCAAAGTGTACTCGCCTGCGCAACACAATAGTCAAGATAACAGACAGGTATATACCAGACTTCATTTTTTTTCGGTGAATATGTCCAATTACACCCCAAAGTTGATTGGCATATTGTTTGACGGTTCCTTACGTGTCCGAAATATTTTTGGGCGTTCATGTAACGAATTTTCATATTATTTTTGTCATTTAAAAATCATATAATGATTAATATAAATTCAAATAAACTCATAGGGAAAAGGTGTACGAGATGATGCCCTCAAGGGAAAATGCTCGTAATTTCAAACATATTTAAGATAATTAAGATCTGAAACTGGCATATTATAAGCTTTTATTTAACTTCACTTGTTGTGAGATGCAAAACGGAAAGTCGATATTTCACCCACTTCCCGACTACTTATAGCTCTGAAATTTTGCAAACATGCATCTAAAAGATGATAATGCATGATTCAACTTAAATGAAATAAATAAATACATAAATAAGTAACGACTTTCTGTGAAATGCAAAACTGAAAATCGATATGTCACCCACTTCACGACTACTTAGAGCGCTGAAATTTTGCAAACATGCATCTAAGACGTGACAATGCATGATTCAACTTTTAAAAAATAATAAATAAATACATAAAAATAACGACTTTCTGTGAGATGCAAAACTGAAAATCTATATTTCACCTACTTCCCGACTCCTTATACCTCTGAAATTTTGTAAACTTGCATCTAAGAAGTGACAATGCATAATTCAGTTTAAAAAAAAATAATAAATAAATAAATAACAATAACGACTTTCTCTGAGATGCAAAATCGAAAATCGATATTTCACCCATTTCACAACTACTTGGACCTCTGAAATTTTGCAAATATGCATCTAAGAGGTGACAATGCATGATTCAACTTAAAAAAATAAATAAATAACAATAACGACTTTCTGTGAGATGCAAAACTGAAAATTGATATTTCATCCACTTCCCGACTACTTAGAGCGCTGAAATTTTGCAAATATGCATCTAAGAGGTGACAATGCATAATGAATCTTTAAAAAAATAATAAATAAATAAATAATAACGACTTTCTGTGAGATGCAAAATCGAAAATCGATATTTCACCCATTTCACAACTACTTAGAGCTCTGAAATTTTGCAATCAAGCATCTAAGATTTGACCATGCATGATTCAACTATAATAAATAAATAAATAAAAAATAACGACGTTCTGTGAGAGGCAAAATGAAAAATCGATATTTCACAAACTTCCCGACTAATTAGAGCCCAGAAATTTTGCAAACATGCATCTAAGAGGTGCATGCAAAAAAGGGTTCAATAGATAAAATAGGCTAAAACGTAAGGTACAATAGGTGGTGAGCCAACATCTATGATAGATGCCACCTATCACAGTTCTTCAGGATTTCTCCTGACAATTAACCAATAATGACCCCGATTCGTTTGGAAGAATTAATGCCTCTTTGCAAAAATTTCACATCTCTAGTAAAATCAATTAAGGACTAAAAAGTAGAAAATAATTTATATTAATTTTTTTTAAACAAGCTTTTATTTAATGTACTAAAAAGTAGAAAATATTTTTTTTTTAACAAGTCACCTATATGTGACTATAAATAAAAGCTTGGAGCGATCAAAATTCAGACATATAATCTTTAATTTACATAAATCGGTTAACATATCAATTGTATTTAATTTACTGTAAAACAACCTAAGATTTCTTAAATAAAAATCGGGAAACTGAGTATAAACGTGTGATAATAATTTCTTTAATTATTATTGTGCCAAATTCAAATAAAATTTATTAGACATTTAAAAAGTTGACCGCCTCAAGCTTTAATTTATAGTCACATATAGGTGACTTGGTAAAAAAATTATTTTCTACTTTTTAGTACATTAAATAAAAGCTTGTTTTAAAAAACAAATTTTAGATATAGTAATATTTATTTCCACTCGTACACCCTTGCGGGCTTTTACAATCTCCCATCTGTTCCTCTTTTTACAATAAGTTCTCTTTTTACAATGTTGTCTGTTATTTATATTTCTCCTCCACTTTTCCTTCTAGACTTCCCTCCCTGTCTCCTCCTCCCTCTTTTTCTCGATATTCTAGAATTCCCTGACCACCTCGCACAGTTCCTCCACTATTTTCTTTCCTTTTAAAGCTCTGCTCCATCCCGCTGCTATTTCTCCTGCCTGTTGTTCCACCCATCGCTGATAATTCCTTTTCACCTCTTGGTCCATTTGTGTTATTACCTCCACGCATTCCCCTATGTGCGTCAGTGTTTCTTCTTCCCTCCATCTCGTATTCTTCCATCTCCATCTCCATCTCGTATTCTTGAATGCTTTTTCTTTCTCCTTCCCCAAGCCCCCACACCTCATCCTTGCCCAGGTTTCTCTGATGTCACCCCTCGTCGTTCCTTTCCTCCAATATTCCTCCATCCCCACCTCTTCCTTCCCCTCTTTATATTCGGCGAAAAATCCTGACCTTCCGATTTTTTCCCAGTTCCTTTGTATTTCTTGATCCGTCATGTTTTTCACTACTCTCCCTGTCTTCGTTCTCCACTGCCTTCTGTTGCTTCTCCTTAGTGTGTCTCCTATTTGTCCCTCTCCCGCCTGGTTCATGGCCTCTTCCAGTTCTCTTCCCCATTTCGTCGCGTTTCCGTTTATCATCCCTCTCGCCTCCTCCTTCAAGCATTTCTTCGGCCATCTCTCCTCTTCCATTCACATGATGGTACCTACATAATCCGCCGCCTTTTTCTTCATTACTATCTTTATGCCCTTGCATCCTGCTTCCATCGTTCAGATATAATCCGGTGTGTTTCTTCGTACGCCCATCGCCATTTTGGTGTGTGCTGCCTGCATCCTTTCTATCCTTTCTCTTCTCTTCCAACCCACACCTCGACTCCGTATAACAGTCCACTCCTCGCTATTGTCTCTGTTATACGCAGTCTTTCCCTCAGGTCTCCTATTCTTGCCCTTTTTGTTATTCCCCATGCCGCATTGATAGCCTTCCTGGCCTTATATTCAATCAATCTGATGTGTTTTTCAAAGGTGTTTCCTGTCGAGAATCACACTCCCAGGTATTTGTATTCCCTTACTACCTCGAGTCTTTTTCCCTTCACTTCCCTTCCTTTCTCCTTTTTCCTTCCCCCTTTTTGAAACACCATTATCTTAGTTTTATCCGTGTTGATTTCCAGCTTGTTTTTTGCCACGTATTTCTCTAACGTCTTTAGCATCTCCCTCAACCCTTCCCCTGTATCTGCTACCAGTACCACATCGTCGGCGTACTTTAGTGCATATCAAATTTTAGATGTAAATTTTGATCTATCTTACGATTGGCATATTCGAAACATTCAATTTATTAGGGTTTCAATAAAGAGATTTCTTTTTTTTTTAAACCTTACATAAGGATCATCTTGCCCTATTTTGGGTTTTTTTTTAATTTGGCGAAATTAGGTAAATATAGATAAATGTTGCTCGAGTTTACATCTTTATATATATTAATCACAAGTATACAATATAAAGTGAACTTACAAGTTCAATTGCCTTTAGGTATATTATAAGTTTTAACTTACCCAACTAGAATTAAACTAAACGAGTCTTTTATAGCCAGCCTTGAATCACTTAGATATATATCAATTATTATTCGTAAGAGCAATTATACATTAATAGTTAATATATAATAAAAATAAATAAAAAAATAGTGAATAAATAAATGAAATAAATAATAATAATAAAATTATAATAAAATAAATATCAATAATATAATAATAATTTCATAATATAATAATATTTAATATAATACGACACAATATTGAACAAAAAAAAGTAGGCACGTTATTTGTGTACAAGATGCTCCCTAGGGATCATCTTGTACATCTAGAAAAGAATCATGTTGCCCCAAACTCAACTTTTTCATTTATTGCTCGGTAACATAAACAATAAGTGTTCCACTTTTACTACGCCAACCAAAAAAACCAAATTGAGCATATTATAAAGCCACAAACACAACAATGATTACAACTGATAGTATACAATAAAAGTAACCTAAGCTTAAAGTCAACCTTACCTTAGATCAGCAGCTCACAATTTTAATTTTTTTCCGTCAAAACAAGTGCATTGCTCACACCGCCATCATGATTGAGTAACGCGGGAGGGTACCGGGCGATATGTTTTACCAAAGAATATGACTCGATATCGTTAATAGTTTCGGCGCAATTGAAAATGATCATCTTACCGCATGGGATCAACTCGTACACCTTTCCCCTACTATTACTACTGTTTGTAAAATTCAAACCCAAACGATCCCATGCCACAAATGCCCGTGAATTGCTTGATTAGGATTGCTTTGGATGATTTTATGGTTTTCTTTGGGCCATTGCTACTTTAGTATGATAAAAACTTTTGTTTTTAGGGCTTCTCCCTCCATTATATTGACTCTAATGCCATTTTTAAGTGACAACAATCGTTAAAAAAGTTAGTCTATTTTTGAGGTCTAGCCCCGATTTGTCTTTTATCTTATTTTTCTTTGAAAAATGAGAGAATTTTTTTGAGGCGGTGCACCACCTCGTACGAAAGATCTTGAAAAATTATTTCAATGATTTGTAAAAAAAAAAGGTCTGACATATTTTTTGTCCCCATATCATTGGTATCCATATTGCCAAAGATGGCTGTGATAATAAAAGAAAAAAAAGTTGACAATTTCGATGTATTTTTCCACAAACCGATCTCAAGATCCTCGTCGACTTGACGAACGATGATGGGCGCAACGGGGAATATTCTAAGACTCTCTTTGATCACTCGCTCCAAATACACCATGCGATTGAGCTCGTCGATCAGTATCGGTCTAAGGGTGGAAACCTCATCGCCGTAAATGTTGCAGAGCTCCTGATACGCTTTTTCCTGCAAGATCGCGAATTCTTTAGTAGGTGAGTCACAACACAAAAACGAGGTCCGTAACGACAACTCATGTTTTTTAATTCAATAAGTCTGCATAGACAACTTTTTCTCTGCGTTGGAAAGAAAATAATTGTCGTCTGAGGAAAAGTAAGCAGTTTAGTTACTTGGACGAGGGGATGAGTCGCGAGCATAAGTATCGCGAAAGTATTTATCGTCGCGGTGGTATCGTTGCCCTGAAACAGAAGAAGTTGTAAGACGTGTCATTATTTTTCTCGTGAGATATCGAAGTAAGATCATTTGATAAATGTTGATCAGTGGGGCGATGAGATATAATTTTTTAAAATTTATATCCAATGTCCCATCGTATCCTTTTGCGGGCCTCTTCGCCCACACTTGTCTTGTACACTTTTTTTTGCACAACATCTTGAGAATTTCCGGAAAGTTTCATTAAAATTGGCTCAAAGTCGAGAGAGCTTTTTTACCTGCTGACTAGGTATGGGATGTAGATGTAATGAAACAGGTAGAGAGTTAGAAATAAGAGTGAAAAAAGGTTTTCGTACCGCTATCATCATCGAGTCGACTTCCTCTCGTAGTTCCTCTTCCGTAAATTTCGTACCATCCTTTGACAATTCCATCAAAACTTGCAAAAAATTTTTTTTCCTCAGCGTCCGTTCATCTGTAAAATTAATTGGTATTGTTTTTGTCATTGCCACTGAAGCGGCAGCTAATAGTCATTATCATTATTCTCATTTCTATTTGTTTTTGCGCACGTGAATTTTCGTTTTCCGGCGAATTGTCGATCCCGGCGTGAGAATGTCTCTTCTCTCGAATGACCTCGTTTGTCACGCCGTGTAGATACTTCAAACACTCGCGTTGATCCCTACCCAATTGTGTGAAATTAAATATAAAATCAGGGTGGAGCCATATTTTGAATATTCTCTTGTGAATTATCTCGAACATCCTAAAACATAAGATCCCAATTGAATTTGTGCGGTTTAAATATTTGCGAAAATTAAGGAAAAATAATTTCGTGGAATTTTTACCTCTTTGCTGAATCGACGTAACGATTGGCTTTTTGTGTCTGGGCATTCATCACAACTCCCATAGCTGTCTCTGTAATCATTAAAAGTTTCCATACTCATAATAATTTTTCTAAAACTTTGGGTTGTAAGGCAACTTCGGGCAACGCTGAGGGGATGCCCCTCGGGAACTGGGAAGTATCAAGTGTGGGGTTAAACGTGGAAGGGATGAAATCGCAAAAGCTTGTAAGGCCATGTAGAGTAATAATGAATAGCAATAATAAACTGCAATTTCTATGAATAATAAAAAAATCAATAATTAGAATGACTTTTCTATGAATAATAAATTTATTAATTGAATAGAATGAGTTTTCATGGCTCACCGCATACAATGTCAAGAGTGCACAAAGTTAGGTACTTGAAAACGCCGAATTCGCCCCCGTTCAATTCTCTCCTCATCTGGGTTGCCATGATTTCCGATTGCTTCGCGAATATCTCGACGAAGGACGCCAGTGTTCTCGAATTGAACGTTGGCGATATTAATTTTCGGTGAACGCGCCATTTGCCAGCTGTGCAATATAAATAACAGTGCTCTCATTTCTTTGTAAACAATTATTCTATTTAAAAAATGTATTTAAAAAAAATTCCGGATGTTTCTATCTGTTTTTAAGAAGAAAAAAATGATTAGTACAGCTTTTCATAAAAAGTCATGAACCGCAGTGAACATTGCTTGCGGATATATTGACTGTGATTTATTGCCATTAAAAATCCACCGGAATTTACGATTTTCTCACAAGAAACTGCCAAACTGCTCAGATTTTCATAAATTATTATTTTCTCAAAAAACGATAAAGTGCGATTTTCGGAAAATTTGACTTTTGTCTTCTCACTGAACCCGTCTACGTCCGTGGAAGATAGGTATCGACCCTCGATAAACTACAAGGATGAATCGATGATACTTTGTCCCTGGTTGAACTGCGTTTCACTAAAAGTCGTTATCACACCCGAAATTGTGGGTTGTTTCGCGATTTATATCGCGCTTTATTTCTTTTCTTTTTCCGGATACGCGCTACCCATACGAAATAAGGAGGAGTCACGTATCTCAACGATAATCGAAATTAAGTGGATTACGCAAATATAGGAGACTGAGTGAGAGAGAAAGATGTAGGTCGGGCGCGTGCTATGCGCAAAATTCTATGGGGCCCACCATCGACGAATGATTCTTCGATGCGCGTCACGTACGAACGTATAATAAACGACCGAAGCTTCAGCGCACAGGGATAATTGAACGTCTTGTAACTGAGGCACGTTTTCGCCTATGCTTAGAGAGAGACAGAGAGAAAGGGAGGAGTGCTCACCCGGTGCCGTAAATAATCCGGTTCCGAGCCAAGGACGGGCGTACTTGTAAAGATCTTCCTTCTCGATCGTTTTAGGACTCAGAAGAATTGTCTGAAACAAGGCGGAAAAGGGAAAATCTTTCGGACGCGAAAAGTGTGTCGTCAGTTGAAAGAATTAAGATTTTTATCATTTAAAAAATGAACAATTCAATAACAATACTAAAAATAGCTTGGATCTCGGTTTCTGTATAGTTGTGATAAAGTATGCATTTATTTATGAAAAAATATCAAAACTAAGCTTTCTCAATGCCAAAGCAATCTGCTGGGGAAACATGATTCCTGATCCTGTCTCCAAAAAGTATGGAGTTACGAGAAAAAACGGAAGTTACTATACCGGTATGGCATAATAAAGATTTTTTATATGTTTTTAAATGTATTTATTTGCCAATGTGTGGGTGCACACGCATGCACACATTACACACAATAGTAACGATATTAATAAACTGCGAGCAGAATAAATAGCGAGTTACTTTTTGGGTATAATAAAATTGAGGATTACGCTATCAATTTGACGTTTACATTAAGTCGAAAATCGTTCATTAAATCGAAAATCAAAAAAGTTGCAACGAAGATTCTTTTTTATTTTCTTTATTTCTTCATTTTTATTGTTATTAAAAATAATTTCTAATAGATTTAGGTTTAAGGTCTCCAATGACAATTTTGAGAAAAAGTTTGCCATGGGCTGGATATGACAAAAAAAAAATTGGCGATTAGAAAAAATTATTTTCCTTGCGTCCAACGATGCAAACTTGAATATCATCGTTTTTTTGTAGCGATAGACGATGACAGTTTTATTTCTTTTCTGTAACATTTGTGGAAAAATCGAGCTTGTGTGTTGAGTGCATAAAGCAGAGGCCTGTAAGTCCTGAGAAATCCTTCTCAAGTTCATTTCCTTGATCAACGAGCAGAAAAGAACAAATTATTTTCCTCTCCTGTGAGTCACAGTAGTGCGTGAGCATTTTTAATTTGAATTTCATTAAAGATTTGACTTAACAAGAAAAATTCTCGTCGTACCTTCAAGCTTTCCGGGTCGTACACCGTGATGAATAGTCGACTGCCCAGCCATACTCTGAACGGCGAAGGATAGGACTCCAGCATCTCCATCATTCGTTCAAGTATACCTGCGTAATTACAATAATGAGTAATATCTTCGACCAGACGTTCATGTGTTTTTTCATCCACGAAATGCTGTCAGTTAATTTTATTCGTATGCGCATTGGCTTATGGCATTGAAATTTGCATCCTTGGAATACAACGAAACTTCATATTCACATTTTTATTTCTTTATTTTTATTATGATAACGAATTTTTTTTGCAAATTGCAATTGCACATCTTTCAAAATGGTTAAGGGATTTTTGTAGTTAAAATCTGTTAAACGAAACTCGGGAGGGAAAAAAAAGTTCATTGCGATCTGACGATACATACGTCAATCCCATATAGGCTTACGTAGACAGTTCTTCAAACAACGAATAAAAAAGGAAAGAACTTTGAAATTTTTAGGCCTAGTTATTGGAGTACTTTCGATGTATTGGCGTGTACTGCATTTGTAATTGTATACAGCATTACGCCGGATTAATATTGAGACAGTTTCAGAACCTACTCTGCATTATTCCTAATACTACTCCAGTGTAAGGATCGATACATTGCATTAATAATGCAAGCTTAGATATAAATTTCTTCCCTACTTGGAGGAATTCTTTGTTTTAAGCTCGGCATCAGTTTCCTGTTTTGACATTTTTACGATGTAAAATTAAAGACTCTAGATCGAATTTTTCTGGTGAGAGGGCGGGGGAATGTTAGTAGTGTAGTTTGATATTCACTTTTTCCTTACGAATTCTATATCAATTTACGTTGTACGAAGATACATCATGTATATTTAAAAAAATGTATTCTTGCTCACGTAAACGAGTATACTTAAGGGCTGACACCTAGTTCAAATTTTTGAAAATATCCATTTTCCGAGGGATTCTCAAAATATAACATTTCAAAAATATTCTCTGACAATATCTAGTACACAAGTTCGAACTTGCGGGACTTATGAGCGTTTATAGGTAGGTTCCGCGGAACGGCGAACTTCGAACGCGTTTTTCTCTAAATAACTTTTTTAAATCGGTGACCACGATATCTCAAAAATCACTGCATAGATCAACTTCAAGATTTACAAGCTTCTTTTACATATCAAAAAGCAATACGCGAAAGAAGGAACTTTTCTTTCGATGCATACTTCTTTTCATCATCGAAAATAGAGCATTTTCTTTTCACCAAAAATCAATAATTTCACTTTGTACCGCCGCCATTTTTTCCAAAATCATTATTTTATTGAATCCTTGGTTCAAGCACTAGATAATTTCATACAAAAACTAATTGCGTTTGATTTTTAAATTTCGGATGATTTGCTTTCGAGCAGCAGTGGTTACCGCGAAGGACGTTTTGCAGGCTGCGGTCTGCACAAACCATTATATCTAAACATTTATAAATATTTTTCAGTAAAAAAATTGTCAAGGATACTTAAAACTATACTCGTAAATGTAAAAAAAAAACAAAATTGACCACTTGTACACGTTTTTTCCGGCCACGAGCTAGGTGTAACCCTTTAAGCTAACAGTGTTGATATATAGACACTTCCGGCGGAAAGTATGGACACTTGCTTTGGTCTGTAACACTTAATACGATATGAGCCGAAAATCCATTTATGTGAGTCTGTTTCAGTCAAAAAGGTTTCGCAAGAATTGAGTACGTTCCCTAATGCTGTGAAAAAGAAAACGAATGTTCAAGTTGTCTACTCACGCGTCGTGTCGCCCACGAAGAAATGTGCATTGCCGAGGACAGGTATCGCTGGTGGCCCGGGAAATTGTGCAGCCTCCCGGTACAAGCGTAATTTCGAATAATAATGAAGAATAAGCGTCGCGATGAAACAAAAAAGGCATATCGTGACCAACATCGTCGTAACAATAATCCCTAATAATTAATGAACGGTTTTTATTTTCTTCAAGATATCGATGAGCCAAAAAGAGCAAAAAATTCGCGTTAACGATAGAAGCGCACAGTGCTCGTTGTCATATTGCGGATGCCATTACGAATCCGTTGACTATGAGAACTCGCACGGTAAACGAATCCGTCTGAACTTCCCCGCTGCGTGTCAATACGAGTCACTCCTTCGCCTCTCGGATAATAAGTAACATTGATGAGCTATCGGGCCTTATAAAGTATAAGAGAAAAGAAAAAAAGAAATCAGCCGCAAGCGCATCACCGTTTGCCATTTGTTCGCGAGTAATAGTCCATTGTAGTGAAACATTTTTACGTTGAAAAAATTTAAATGTACCCTCGACCTCGTCCGCGTGGACTTTAAGATTTCATCAAGAGAGGGGATAACAATGAGAAAAAAAGTAAGAAATAAAGAAAAGGTAGAGTGCCATATTCTTCAGGCACAGTGGCAGACTGCCTGACTGAGGTGAGGGTTGTTAATTAATTTTAAAAAGGTAGTACAGAAGTGCCAACCTTGAACTCCAGTATCATGCAATGTCATTGTTGTCTACAGAACTATATGGTTTTGCAATATAATTCTGTAGATAACATTGTATTATTTATGGTCTTTGGAAAGCACATTCATATTTCGAACACTTGATACTTTCGAACAGCCCATATATAGTTGACCATGCGAGAAACTAATCCTTTATTAGTGTACCTTTAAGGCATCAGTATCCATCTATTGCATATATTTTCAAGAATTTTTTTTCCTAATAGAATTTATCTCCATATTTTAATCTTTTTATACATAAACATAGAAGGTTCAAAGTACTAGATTTTTTTTTATCTTGGTGACCTGGTTGCCTGAAGTTACCCCTGCTTTCACCTTGTCGACACGAAATCTTAACTTTGGAGCATCTGAAAACAAAAAGTCGAGTATTTTATTATAAAGTTGAATTGTAGTTATGACCCCTACTGAATACTTTCACCCCTGATAAAAAGAAAACAAAATGGCGTACTTTTTAATTTTTCGACTGTTTTTTACAACTTAAATTGTTTAAAAATAAGATTAAATGTTAATGAATATTTATACCGTCAGTAGGGGTCGAAGAGATATATGCATAGAACAATCCCTGTAAATTTGAGCCCAATCGGTGCAATAGTTTTTCCAAAATTATGTCGACAAGGTCGTAAAACGTTGTTTTGAGAAAAAGGCGTTAAAAGTTTCTCTTGTAAACGTGTACATAAAACTTTAAAAGCGCCTCTTACCCCCAATCAGCGATGCTTGATCCATACATTATTCCTTCAGCTTCTCCAAAAGCTTCACTTTCTTGGGGTTTTTGGTTTCGGATCTCTGTTCTGCGAGCTTTGGACGCTCGACACGGCAGTTGAGCGCAGAGCGCGCAGAAACGCTTCTATTGTATCACCCTTTTTAGCCGCTTATCGGTCACTCCGACCTAAATAACGTTCTCTACCGTATTTCTACAGGTATGTAGTATACGAAACTGATGTTTTTAGAAAAACGAAAATTTCCCAAAATATACTGATACTGATCCCTTAAGCCCTTCCTCAACGCCCTTTAAGAAACATATCTACCAAATTTCATTGGGATAAAAGCAGGGAATCTGATTTTTCCTTACAAACTTCAACACTTCGTTGCACCTGTTTGATTAGGGGTTGTTCTAAAAAATCCTAAAATATGCGTTTTATTATTTGTTTTAAAGAATATTTATAGCAAGTTTCAAGTTGATACACGCAAGGACAATTTTTCATACAAACTTTTACACCCCATTTCACCCCCTTAAGAGTTGATTTTCAAAAAATCTTTTCTTAGTGCACCTCTACACCTTTTGAGAATCATATCTTCCAAATTTCATGTTTCTAGCTTCAACGGTTTAGGCTGTGTGTTGTCTATATGTCAGTCAGTCAGTCACGGAACTGATTTATATGTATAGATGTAAATTTCACAGTCTTGCAAGGAACGTCACTTTGGTGTCTGCGTTCGATTTTGTTGAAACTCATGTATATGGTAGAGCGTTAAAAACTATTCGATACGTTTTTTTTTATTTGCGGAAAAATGTTTTTGAAGGGTCGGACCATCCTTTGGATTGAAGCCTGAAGCATTTTGGTTCACCCCAAAAATTAAGGGACGAACCAACCCTTTATTTTTCTTTCTCTCAACTTACATTGAAAAGGGGTGTATCAAATTGGGAGAAAGTGGAAAAAACTTTGAAGAGGGGGATAAAATTAAAGTTTACGTATTTTTGCCGGATAGCTAGCTTGAGGGGGTAAATCATCCCTTGAAGTTATTTATAGCATCGGTTTTTTCTGTATTTAAAATGTGTCTGCTAATTCAAAATATTTCTATAAACGCCAAATTGATGTATGGAAAATTCGTGAAAATCGATGGTCCGACGTTGAAATTTTGCCACAAATGGAAAAATAATCGTAGCTTGACGAATCAGCGGAAGTTTTCAGAACAGTTTGCGAAGGGAATGCACGAATAGCGGAGTTTTAAATCCAAACGGAAAAGAAACGAGCGGCGATTGAGGGAAGACCGATTTTGGGCCGAAGCGAATCAAATTTGTATTCTTAAGGGGTTACGTGGGTTTCGAAGCCAAAAAAAGCATATTTTCTCTATTTAAAAAAAATATAATATAGAAATTATTTTATTCAAAATGTTAAGCACATAAAAGAGCAACATTTCAACAATATTTAAAAAAAAAATTCATCCAAAAATTTGGGAAATTCAGCCGGTGTGACCTGGTTTCCGGAGACCCCTAAAAAAAAGTGTCCTCCTGGTGGTCAGGATCACTCGTGATATCTTTATCTGAATAAAAAAACCAAATTTTTTCTGTTAGTAGATAAGTATAGCTCATGATTGTACGAAGGATAAAAAAAAATTGAAATTTGAATTTTTGGCAGAGTTGTATGCAAAATAGCTCAATTTTTGGTACAATTTACACTACGTATAGCCTTGTAAAATTAGTTGTAATCGCAAAAAAACCTTCGTTCAATCACTAGTCAATGCTGTTTTGAAGAAGTGTGCAAAATTTCAATAAGATCGGTGCATTAGTTTTTGAGAAATCGTGTCCACCGACTTCAAAAATAGTGTTTTGAGAAAAATGCGTATGCCTGCGTTGCGCCCGGCCGGTCTTTCCCAACAGGGGGAATTCCCAAAGGCTCTCTCTCCTAGACTTTTACCCCGATTGACTTAAAACTTTGGGAGAATATTCTAGACATATTGTTCCATTAGATAATAAAAGAAAAAAATGGATTTTTTGAAATTTTCAAACCCACGTAACCTCTTAATCTCTTAATATTTCAAAGTCCTTATCGGTGTATTTTAACGCCCTGAATAGGGATATACCATTTATTTCCCTGAAGACCTACATTTTTTTTTATTAAAACTCGTCGAATGTGTACGGGAACACCCTTTCCGCATTTAGCCGGCATAATTTTTAGCTTTCGGAATAAAATCCGTGGTATTTATAATCGGTGGAGAATTTCCTATCGGATAGAGCCTTGAAAAGGTGCAAAAGTCGAAAAAGTAGATAAAAATGTTTGAAAGACTTAGAGACGACCGCTTGATTCGTCCCGATAACTCAATTGGTTCTCCGGAAAAGAGCATTTGAAACATGGCCGAAAAAGAGGCAAAGGGTATGAAAAGGTTCGAAAAATAATCGGAGCTCGATGAATGAAACGGCGTTTTAAAAAGGATACGATTATGGTAATAATAAGCGCAGAACGAAGCTTAAAATCGAAGCAGAAAAAAATGACGGCGACTTCAGTGATACCACAACTTTGTGGCCAAATTGCAAAAAAAAATCGATTTTAATATACTTTTTATAAGTCTATTTCGATGTATTTTTACCCCCTGAATTCACCGATCATTTCCCCCAAACCCCTCAATTTCCATTGAAAATTGTCGAAAATGTATGAACGGTGGTTTACTCCCTTAAGGCCTTAGGCTACTCTAAGATTTTCCAAAAATCGATTTTTTTTTGTTAAAAATGTACCTTAGTACCTATAAAATTATATTCCAGAAGATTACGGGTGTGAAAAATCTCTAAGTACTCGATTTTCGAATTCTAACGCAACCCCTCTTGATTTGTGTCGTGACTTTCTACTAACTTTAAACGCGTTTATCTTAAAACTACATTTTTCGAGTCGGCCGGACGCATAGCTCAAACAAATTTCAACCGATTCACTTGAAATTTTAACTGTATATTTAGAATGACGTTTTCTGAGGCACTACGTAGGATTTTTCTTTATTATCTTGCATAGTTCCCTTTTTATAAACAATTTTCTGACGATTTTCTCATGGCATTTTATACTTTTTGTTTTAGAAATGCGTCATTTTGACAAAAAAGAATATATCAAAAAAATCCGACGTACTTCTATAGCTATTCTTATATATAATCAAAAAAACTTTAGTGTCTTATCATAACTAAACAATTATAGGAGCTGTTGGTCCAGCTGTTAACCTTCCAGAAATAAAGGGGTTATCGGAAAAATGCTGCACAGTCGCCATTTTGACATGTATCGCTGTGAAAAAATAATTTTGTATAGTCAATTACGCGTATAATAAAACCCCTATTTCGTAATTCCGATATATTTTATGGTTTCGCTGAAAAAAAAAATCACAAAATATGCCCTTTTTGCCTCTAGAGTGGCGTAAGGCCTTAAGGGTCTATTCTACTGTTATGACTAAAAATATAAGCTATATTTAAAAAAAAATTTTTCGAAAAGTTGCATGTATCGGAACAAATTTTTTTTTTCGCTCAAAGGTACACTCTCACAGTTAACATAATCGTGTAAAGGCATGAAAAAAGTATGTCACTGGCGTTGATGATTTGTGCTCTCCAGGTAATCTGAAACAAAAAATTCAAAAAGATTCTTTATCTATATGAGTGTCGCTATCGCCCGAACTAGAATTATCATTTTATATTGCAAAATAACAAAATGTCGTTGTTTTTTTGCAAAAGTGTTCGAAAAACACGTTTTTTTCCGGCATAATTCGGGCGAAAGTATAAGTAAAAGTTAATATTTTTTAATAATTCTAGTTCCAGTGATAGCGACATTCATACAGATTAATGTTTTTGATTTTTTTTTTCAGATTACCTGAAGAGGGCCAATCATTAACGCCAGCGACATACTTTATTTTCATGCCTTTACACGATTATAAATTGTTGAATAAATATGCATTTATATGCAACAAAAAAAATTGTTTTCTGTTCGATAAGAGTGTACCTGTGAGCGAAAAAAAACGTTTACACCGATAGATGCAACTGGTTAAAAATTTTTTTTGATGTGTAAACATCTTAGCGCTCGGTACACGGTAGGGGCTAGCTGAGACTTCGAGCGTCAGACGAGTAAGCGTAAGGCTTCGAGCGTCAGAGACGTCACCGTAAGACTTCTTGTCGTGAGTGCGTTAATGTGTGCGTAAGATCGGTACACGGTAGGGGCTAACGGACACTACGAACGGCGCTTCGGAAACTTTTAGGTTAACACGCTTCGATCGTGATACATGGAAGTGAAACGTTTTTGGCGGCCTTTGTATGCAACGCGCATGCGCGTAACTCTATCTTATTCCATCGCCTTGATACGACACTCTTGCTCTCTCTCTCTCTCTCTCTCTATTCTCGCCCAAATCGCTGCAACTGCCCTTTCTTGGCGAGTATGCACACATATACAGAATATAAATGTGTATTAGTCCCACCGCGTAGGGAGTAGGGAAACTAAGAACCGTACAAAGCGGAGACGGAGAATAGGGAACGCTATGCGTAAGGTATACGACTTATAACTTTCTCTCATTCTCTCTCTCCCTAAATTATATCTTTCGTCTCTTTTCCGTCACGGAACCTTGCAAAACGCCAAAGAAGTTTCAGTTCAAAAAAAGAGTATTATAAATCTAAAAAAAAAATCTAAAAAAAATTATCTACGAATGAATACAAATAAAAACATTCCAACAACAAATTCAAACACTACAATCGATGCTGTATTCTCGCGGTATTTGGAAACACTTCAGTCACAGTTGTATGTGTCTTATTTCAGTTACCACAAACCTATTATTTCATGTATAAAATAAATAGAACAATAAATTTTGAAATTTCATTCTTTACGCTATTTTCGCATTGTTTCATTACAAAATAAATTTTGATCAAAACCAGTGCATGACCTCAATTTTCCCAAACCGAACTGATACGAGCTCACATGTTTACACATCAATTCTCGTGAGTACCTTGGCACTCATTTGGGTTTTTTAAATAGCTTATTTTTTTAGCCTTCACAGTAGAATAGCCCCTTAAGTTTGCTATCCGCCACAAATGCGAAAATATGTAAACTTCAATTTTATCCCCCCTTCAAAGTGTCATATCCGTTTCATTGAATTTAACCCGCCCTTTTCAAATGTTGGATGGAAGAAATAAAAATAAAGGGGTGGTTCATCCCTTAATCTTTGTATTCTTTCGATGCATCCATAGTACACCCATTAAAATTTCGTTTTTGTTTTATACAAAAATAAACGGCGAGAGGCTTACTTTATTTTGTCAAGTGTAGAGTGTATCTATAGACATATTTATTACAAAAATAATGATCTATTGTTCTACCTAACAAAGGCAGTTATTCTTTTTTTCTACGCGTTACTCCGTCATAATAACTCTCGGAGCACGTGAAAAAAATCTGGAATCGTGTTCTGACAGATTGGTAGCGAAATTTGTAGCCCTCGTCCTGCTAATGCCCACCACAACTTTTAGTCATTTTCCACGGAGCCTTTTACTCTCGCCGAAGGCATCCGTTGGTCTCGGGGGTGTCTTTGGGTAAAGTTGCGCCCGCACCGCGATCGATTCCCATGCAAAAAAAAAAAGAAGCTACCGAACGACTAAAAATTCCGAAAGATGGGTTTTTTTTCAAGGGAAAACTCTTGAAACGCTGGTAAAAGTCAAAGACTATTCTTAATCTCGTAATATATTTGTAATTCTGATCGAGACGAAAGATTACAAGATTCGGCTAGAAAAAGGTGCAAAAGAATGAGCGAAGTAGTATTCGAAAGATATAAAAACAAGTTAAATTGCCCCTTTACTTTGCTTATTTTCTACTACTTTTCTAATCGCTGGGTGGTCATGAACGCGGCTGCTTTTTGCCAATTTCCTACTCCCATAAACACGTGTAATTTTTGGGAAATGATAATAGGATATTTTTTACAGGGTCTCGAAAGGGCTGAGGAAAACGGTAAATTTGTCTTAAAATTTTCATCAATTTTTTTTCCATAAGATTCTGCTTTTCCTAGAATGGCGCAGTTTTTCAAAACGCGGTGTAACTAGCGAATTGTAGAGCTCAATATCAAATATCGAAGGTGGAGAAAAATTCGATTTGAAAGAATATAAAAGCTCGATTTGAGAAAATAAAAAAATTAAAGTTCTCTCTTTAAATTTTTTCTCTGACTTTTTAAAGAAAGAGAAAAAATTAATTTAAAAAAAAGAGAAAGAAAGAGGTGGAAAAAAGTTCGATTTGAAAAAATATAAAAGTTCAACTTCAAAAAATTAGAAAAAAATTTAATAAAATATCGTATATTCAAAAAAAAATATTTCAAAAGTATGTTTTCGTGCTTCTGGTTGGAAACATAAAAAGCCTGCCTAAAGTTTTCGTTGGTAATTTACACAAGAATGTGTATAGAGTACATAGAAAAGGATGTGTATGAATGTAGCGAGGGATTTGAAATAATTTGCTAATTTTGCTTGGACGCTTTGATCGGCAAATTGGTAGCTGAAGTGTCATTTCTTAGGATCACGTTTTTTCGGCATCCAAACTCTTAAAGGGTTACGCGGGTTTCGAAGTCAAAAAAGCATATTTTCTCTATTTTTTTTTCAAATATAATATATAAATTATTTTATTCAAAATGTTAAGCACATAAAAGAGCAACATTTCAACAATATTTAAAAAAAAATTCATCAAAAAATTTGGGAAATTCCGCCGGTGGGACCTGGTCTCCGGAGACCCCTAAAAAAAAAAGTGTCCTCGTGGTGGTCAGGATAACTCATGATAGCTTTATCTGAAATTAAAAAACCAATTTTTTTTTCTGTTAGTAGATAAGTATAGCTCGTGATTGAACGAAGGATTTTTTTTTAATTGAAATTTGAATATTTGGCAGAGTGGTATGCAAAATAGTTCAATTTTTGGTACAATTTACACTACGTATAGCCTTGTAAAATTAGTTGTAATCGAAAAAAAACCTTCGTTCAATCACTAGTCAATGCTATTTTGAAGAAGTGTGCAAAATTTCAATAAGATCGGTGCATTAGTTTTTGAGAAATCGTGTCCACCGACTTAAAAAATAGTGTTTTGAGAAAAATGCGTATACCTGCGTCGCTTCCGGCCGGTCTTTCCCAACGGAGGGAATTCCCAAAGGCTCTCTCTCCTAGACTTTTACTCCGATTGACTTAAAACTTTGGGAGAATATTCTAGACATATTGTACTATTAGATAATATAATTAAAAAATGGATTTTTTGAAATTTTCAAACCCACGTAACCCCTTAAATTCCCTAAAGGCAGGTACCCACTTCGATCCTGTCAATTCCGGAAGGAAGGGTTACATTTGTTTGACTTTTTTTCTCATTCTCGTATTCGAAACGTTCAGTGGGTTTTGTGACAATTAGTCTTGTCGCAACTTTACGGGGTAACTTGCAATTGGGACAGTTGCGCGCGAACGTACATACGAGGGTGTTCATCGTCGCGAATGTGTGTCTCCATTCGATATAGTAATGAGTTCTCGCTAGAAAAGAGTCCGTGCATTTATCGTCTTGCGCGCCCCCTGCGAACGGTTAAACTTCATGATAGATCGTCCTTCCGAATATAGATCGAAACTCGTCCCTAAGTATTCAAATTTTCGCCGGAAATTTATGGCAATTAATTCACGAGCCCCTTCGGGACAAAAAGTTTTTCGTTCTTTTTTTTTCTTTTTTTTTTCTTAGTACATCGCCGAGATGGATATTGCTCGAAGATCCTTCGGGGCAGATAGAAAAAAATGAAGATGTTCGCTCATGATGTCTTCTTCCTGGTGATTCAACTCTTCGAATTTATTTGCTCGATTAAGCTAATAATTACAGAGATATTTTTGCAACGCTACAACGACTGGTTGAATTTACCGAGACCTCGAGAGTTTTACGCAATCGTAACTTCACCTCGTCCTTAGATAATGCTGCACCCTACCGGAAGTAGAAAAATTTTCATACGAGGAAAATTGCACACTTACACTATCAAACTTACAAAGAACTTCATTCAAGTGTCCGCCTTCGATTTTGTTGAAACTCATATATGTGGTAAAAAGCTTTGAAAACTATTAGACACGTATTTTTTTTTATCCACCCCTCAAACTGCGAATGGAAAGAAGCTCAGAGGGGGTAGTTACTCTCAAGACAAATGTAACAATTTCGAAATACAAGAAAACATTAAGGGTTTAGTATCAGTCTATTTTCCGAAATTTTCGATTTTCTAAAAACATCAGTTGCATATACTACATACCTGTAGAAATAAGGTAGAGAACGTTATTTCGGTCGGAGTGACCGATGAGGGGTTAAAAAGAGTGATGCAATAGAAGCGTCTCTGCGCGCTAGCGTCCAAAGCTCGCAGAACAGAGATCCGAAACGAAAAATCCCAAGAAAGTGAAGCTCTTGAAGAAGCTGAAGGAATAATGTATGGACCAGGCATCGCTGATTGAGGATAAGAGGTTTTTTTTTAAAGTTTTATGTACATTTCCATAAGAGAAACTTTAAACTCGTTTTTCTCAGAACAACGTATTGCGACCTTGTCGACATGGTTTTGGATAAGCTATTGCACCGATTAGGCTCAAATTTACATGGATTATTCTATGCATGTATCTCTTTGACTCCTACTAACGGTATCAATATTCATTAATATTTCTTTTCTTGTTATTCTTGTTAACAAGAAAAAAATGTTTTCTTGTTATCGTGGGTGAAAGTCCTTAGTAGGGTCATAACTACAACTCCACTTTATAATAAAATACTCAACTTTTTGTTTTCAGATGCTCCAAAGTTAAGATTTCCTGTCGACAACGTGAAAGCAGGGGTAACTTCAGTCAGCCAGATCATCAAGATAAATTTAAAAAAAAAAATTTTATTATGTTTTTCTCGTCCTTTGAAACCTCTACTTTCATGTATAAAAACATTAAAATATGGAGATAAATTTTATTATAAAAAAAGAATCATGTAAATATGTGCCATAGATGGAGACTGATGCCTTAAATTGTAGTTTATAGGAATATTTCGAATTAGCGGATACATTTTAAACACAGAAAACACGACTGTGATGAATAAATTCACGTGAGGAGTAGTTTACACCTTTGAGTTTGCTGTCGGGCACAAACGCAGAAACACGTAAACTTGGATTCTGGATCCCCTTTAAAATGATGCCTGTTTTATTCATTTCCATGCAGGCCTCCTAAGTGTGGGGCAAGAAAAATCCGAATGGAAGGATAGTTCATCCCGTAATTTAATTTTTTTTTCAATACATCTATAGTGTATTTTTCATTGCTACACATTAGAAGAATTGTGATTTTTGTTTCATTCCTCGACACGTCTTTATTTAAGGGGTGGGCTCCCGCCATAAAACCGTTTTTCCGCTGATAAAAAAATACATTTCTAATAGTTTTCAATACTTTATCACATAAATGAGTTTCAATAAAATTGAAAGTGGACACTTAAGGCGGGCAACCACTTTAAATGCTTCAAAAAATCAATTTTTTTTAAATTTCATAAATCGTTAGTAAAATATCTTAACAATACCCCCTGAAAATTTCAAAACGATATTCGGATTCCTTCTAACGGTATGTATATAAATGATGAAGACTCTCCGCTCGACTCCCAAGCGCGCTCAGGTATCCACGAGCGCTTAGTTAGGTAGTTTGTTTGGGTTTTCATAACCCAAATTTGGGTTTTTATAACCCAAACAAACCCAAATTCGACCGTTTGGCCATTAGCTCCAAAACATCTTCATTCTGGGTACAAAATAATCGAGGTAGCGGCATTTCTTGCTGTTATTTTATTCAATGAAGGAAATTCAGCCGTATTCATGGTTATGAATGAACTACAAATCGCAGTTGGCAGGCCTAGCTACGGATATGCCGAGCAAATGGATCAGATGCGCGTGGCTCGGCAAAATAGAAAAAGTTTATTAGAGACAAAAGAAGCTCGAAAAGCTTGTAAAGAGGAAATGCAAGCTTCAAATGAGTTGCATGAGGAAGAGAAAGGACTACTGTATGGTGCTGGAATCGCTGATTAATTGGTAAGACATTTTATCATTTGATTGAACACATTTGACTTTGAGTTTTTCGTTTATGAAACGTTAAACGTGTTTTTCTCGAAACGACATTTCTTCAATTTGCGGGAAACATAACTCAAAAACTAATTAATGGATTATCGTCAAATTTGGAACACGTTTACATGATATAATTTATTAAAACATGAACCTAAAGTTGGAAAGATTAGATTGTTTAAAACATATTTATTATTGCAAAATGCCGGGGAAAAAGTGCTAAAAATCGATCATTTTTTTTCACACACGTTCCAACATTCATTTCTCGATTTTTTTTTCAAAATTTAGGTTCATGTTCTTAAAAAATATCTGAAGAATGTATAAAAATTTGTTGGACTATTTCAGATGCGAATTGCGAGCTGCACAATTCCCGCAAATCGAAAACGACGATAAGGACACGCCAAGGGACACAACGGATTACACCTTAATTAATGCATGAAATAACTTGAAAAAATTACCAGAGATGTATGAAAATATGAATAAATTATTGTCAGAGTTGCGGAAATTTCCCTTTTTTTCACAATAAAAAAAATCCAAAAAAACATCTAATTTTCGGTTCCCTAAAGTGGTTGCCGGCCGTAAGTGACGTTCCTTATTAGTCGATTTTCAATTCGAAATTGATTTTTTCCCGCGAGGATATTAAAAATTAACTAAATTTTTACACACCACACACACAAATTTCTTACTCCGTATGCAAAGATCCAGTATGCGCCACTGTGTGATTCAGATGTTCAAGGAAATCAAAATAAAAGAGAAAAACAAAAGAGAATCGCGACTCTACGACCAACCTTCGTCAGGACTTTGCACCATAGTAAAACGACAGTTCCTCTTATTCTTACTGTCGTGCTCTTCCGCTTCGACAAATACATAAACACATATAAATATAATATATATTATATACACGAATACAGTCTGATCGAGAAGTTTGCAATAAAATAAAGAAATAAAACATGCCCCGATGTCTCATTAAATCGATGGTGCGGTATCATCGAACGAACGATTCAGGTAGGAACGTCGCCTGTAAGGCAAGAGAATAAACACCAGCCACAGCGATGATAAATCCTTCAATTGACAGATCGTTAGACTCGGGAAATTTACACCATCCGATTGTTATAGAAATAATTCCTCGATTATAAATCGGCAGTAGGCTTGGGGCGATTTCCCATGTGTCGAGTAAAGTTGGCCGGCCCGATACACTCGGATGGGTGACCGCTTAACCAGGCAGACTGGTGGTTTTGCAGTTTCCCTGTGCCCTCTTGCAAACGCGATACGGTAGTGCATTGTGAATAGAGAATGGCTGTGGGTATCGCTCTGGGGGGGTCCCTGGGGAAGTAGCGAAGTGTCAAAGTGAGGGATGGAATGGTAACCCAAACAAACTCGAAAAGACTTGATTAAAAAAAATAATAATAAATGCAGTAATTCCTGTCAGATCCTTCGTATTTGCAAATAGCGATAATAGAAAATGATGACAGGAGCTTGAATTTGAAAAAAAAAATAACCGTTCTCTCGCTCATTAAATAATGTTTTTTTAGAGATCGAGCCCGAGGTTCTAGGGCCGGCGGTGGATTCTGCAAGAACGAAGAATACCAAGTGTACCAAGGACTCTTCGTCGTTGAAGATGACGAGCGTATGGAACAACGCTGGATTGCCAATAATGACGCGTTACAGTTTCAAGAATGACAACCGTGCGCATTACCCTGGTACATCAATCTCCGGCGAGCATGGACTCCAGTTTTACAGGAACGTTGACGACGAGATTCCCTCGGAGTCGTGCAACAATCTCGAGGGAACATTGGACTCGGAAGTCAACAAGGAAAACGAATCGAGTGAATGTAAAGGGTCAGTTGTATCGCCAGAAAAGTCATCGAGATTCGGAGACAGATCGGAAAGATTGACGAACGAGGGCACGACGAAAGTCGCGGGTACCGTGGGACCGCAACCGTGTACCGTCCGTCCGGAAAAAATCACCCCTGAAGGTGAAACCATAACAGCCGGAAACTCCGCAACGGAGCAAGGAACGAATTGGAAGAGACACAAGGCTATGCATTATTGTCCATATTGCCGGAAGAGCTTCGATCGTCCGTGGGTACTCAAGGGACACCTGAGACTCCATACGGGTGAGAGACCCTTCGAGTGTCCAGTTTGTCACAAATCTTTCGCTGATAGGTAAGCTCGCAATCCTTGCTATCGCGTTACCATCCTTTTCTTCCATTTGAGTGGGCGCTGGACCACACTCTCTCCAAAATCAAAACGAGTTTTATTTGCACAAATTTTTACAAATGTTTCTTTTACAAAGCGTAACTATCCGCTTTAACATTATTTCACTTAATTACTACACCTCTCCATTCTTGTACTTTGTACTCTCTAACATTTGTCTCTTTTTCTTCATTCATTCATAATTTATTATTCATTTAATCCTCTACTCTATTTATTTTTCCTCCACTTCCGTTCTATTCATTTTTTTGCACACTTCCTCTACTTTCCGAAAATATTCACATTTCCCCCTTTTGTATTTTTCCACCCAACATATTTATAATCTCCCCCTTTATTGCTACATCATCTATTCCTTCCATCCACTCTTCTGCTTTGTTTCTCGCTTTCTCTGTTACTAATTCCATGCTTTTTTTTTTACATATTATCAGGTGCTCCAACGGCTCATTCTGTTCTTTACATATCCTGCACTTCCATGCTTTTTCCTCTTTCTTCCCTGCTCTTCCTATGTTGCCACATCTTAACCTCGCCCACATTTCCTTGTCCCTTCCCTTTACTCTCTCCTCCGACTAGTATTTCCATGGCATATCATCATTCTCTATAATATATTTGTACTTCTCACTATAGGTTGATTTTCTTATTGTTTCCTATTACTTCCTTAAAATTTTCTCTTTTAAGTTTTCTAGCACCGCTTTTATCCTTTCGTCTATTGTTTTCACTTCTATCCGTTCCATTATCATTGTTATTGTGTCTCCTATTTCCAAATCTCTTAATACTTTCACTAAGTTTTTCCCTTATTTTGTCGGGTCTCCGTTTGTTATAGCTCTTATTTTTTCCATGAAGTGATTACGTCGGTTTCGAAGCCAAAAAAATAATATTTTCTCTATTTTTTTTTTAAATATAATATATAAATTATTTTATTCAAAATGTTAAGCACATAAAAGAGCAATATTTCAACAATATTAAAAAAAAATCATCCAAAAATTTGGGAAATTCAGCCGGTGGAGCCCGATTTCCGGAGACCCCTCAAAAAAAAGTGTCCTCGTGGTGGTCAGGATATCTCATGATAGCTATATCTGAAATTAAAAAACCATTTTTTTTCTGTTAGTAGATAAGTATAGCTCGTGATTGAACGAAGGATTTTTTTTTTTATTGAAATTTGAATTTTTGGCAGAGTTGTATGCAAAATAGTTCAATTTTTGGTACAATTTACACTACGTATAGCCTTGTAAAATTGGTTGCAATCGAAAAAAAAACCTTCGTTCAATCACTATTCAATGCTATTTTGAAGAAGTGTGTAAAATTTTAATAAGATCGGCGCATTAGTTTTTGAGAAATTGTGTCCACCGACTTAAAAAATAGTGTTTTGAGAAAAATGCGTATACTGCGTCGCTCCTGGCCGGTCTTTCCCAACGGGGAGAATTCCCAAAGGCTCTCTCTCTCCTAGACGTTTTACTCCGATTGACTTAAAACTTTGGGAGAATATTCTAGACATATTGTACTATTAGATAATAAAATAAAAAAAATAGATTTTTTGAAATTTTCAAACCCCCGTAACCCCTTAAGCAACATTTTGGCCATCTTGACTTCTCCATTCTTATCACCTCTCTAATATACCTTAACGCTCTTTCTCTTATCAGATATTCCATAGTAGGCACTCCCAGTTCTCTTCTCCATATACAATTTGGTGCTGTTCTATCCAGTCCTAATGCCATCTTACAGTATCTACTCTGTATTCTTTCAAACACGGTTATTTCTCCCAATCCCCACATCTCTACTTCATACATCGCTCTTGCTTTTACCATCGAGTCTAACAAATGGAGGCTCTCCTCCATCACATGCCTTCCCACCATTCTCCATATGCCCCACACCATGTTCGTGCCTTTTGCGTTTTCCCTGTCGATTTTTTTTCCACGGGCCCAAATCGAGTTCTTACATGTAAACCAGGACCACGCTCTCTTATTAAAACATAATATTGTGGAAACCTTTCCGAAATGGAGTTGCAATATTGTTCTACGATTGTCTTGTAGTTACATTGCACAGCAACGATCTGTGGCAAAGGATAGAATATTCCAACGGTGGAAAAAATGGATTTGGAAAGGGCGAACAGATTTAGCTGATGTATATTTTATTGTCAATTTATAATCTAATTTATCAATCAGCATCAATTATTATATATTTTTTTATGTTTCCAGTGTTCCAACGTATAGCCTTGCGGGTTTTTGCGTATTTTTTACCCTTCCCAATTGAACCCTTTTCCTATCACTCGTTACCCACACTTCGCTAATCGAACCTAACTTCCATTGCGTCGACAGCCGTCTTAAGCTACACTATACCGTATTTGCCAAGGGTACGAGGAAACTGTGGAAAACCCGTACCGGTATAGATAGCCCCATATAGTTCTGATTCTCTGGTGCACAATATTTTTACTCAAGTATCTACACCCAAGTATCAGAAGGATTGGCCTTCCGCTCACTGGTTGATGCGCCAGCCGGTGCATGGTTAAGCGGTCACCGTTCCGAGTATTGGCCACGCGCGATGCTGCTTAACTTGAAGTACCACCGGAGCCGACGCCCGACCGCACATCCACCAGTGTCGGTTTTAATTATTATAATATTAGTTCTTTATTTCCAAGTATACTCTTGCGGCTTTTTACACAGTTTCCCTCTCTGTGCATTGATACCTTTTTACGCGTTTCCTTCTTTTTTTGTTTGTTAATATTTATCTTTCGTTCTTTTCTCCTTTACATTTTCCTTCTTACTATGCACAATTATTCAAACGGTTTCGCTTTCATTTCTTTATTATTTTTTCCTCTTAGTGCCTCATCCTTGTAGCCTGATCCCCAATTTTCCAAACTTCCACTTCCTTATTCATTTTATTTTTTATTTTCCCGCATTCAAGTATATGTTCCGAACTTTCTTCTTCCTTTCTACAACACAAGCAGAGTATCCGCGTATCCCTTTTTACCTCCTTTTTCTATATTTCCACATCTCAACCTGGTCCATGTTACTTTAGTTCTTCCATTTATGCCCTTGTCTTCCCAATACTCTTCCGTTTGTATATGTAATCAACATCAATTATATTTTTCATCTTATCTTCACATTGTACACAAGTGTAGAGTTAACATTTAGAAGATGTCACGAATTTTCATTTCTAATCAGCGTGAGTATTTATCAGAATCTGGCCTCATTTTCTTATTCTAGGCTTCCTTATAAATGCGAATGCAAGCGTAGATGGCGAGAATTGAAGGTATGGTTCAAAGATTAGTGTATACTTCTATATTTGAAGAATTTCCATTCCTCAAAATCTAATAGCAACTTCGTCTTTTCAAAACAATAGTTAACAAAGAGTCTTTGCACCGTATTGCTCCAAGATTTTTACAACCTTGTCACTTAGTAATGCAACATCCAATATCCCGAGTGCAGTAATGTTAAGGGCAAGGGTCAGCATAGCCTCACGTATTTTCGAACGGCGATTTTTCGTAAATGGTTAAGTTTTTAAAGGAAAAACAAAGCATCGGGCTCCGTAGAATTCGCTGCCACAGAGCTTGACGATTTTCTTTTGCTCTGAATATTATTCATATCTGAGAAATCTCTATCCGAAAATTTTATCTACTTCTCTCGCACTCGTGTCATGTAGCACAGCTTCTGCTGCGCGTTAAAAAGCAATCTGCAAAATTGCAACGCTTCTGCAATGCAGCTGCAAGTGCCCGTACCGTATGGGTTCACTTAAGGACATGCACAGGGTCATCATAATCCCACAAATTTTCAAATGTAGTTTTCTCATATATGGTTAAGTTTTTTTTGTTGGGAAAATGATGCGTCAGGCTCTGTAGAATTCATCAACGCAGAGCTTGACGACTTTATTTTGGCCTAAATGTTATTTATCTCTGAGAAATCGATTTTTGAACATTTCAGCTATCTCTCTCGCACTCATATTTCACGTGCTACCACTTCTACTTTGCCTTAATGTGATATTTCGAAAAAATAACCACTTCCCTCGCCAAAAAGTGTTTGCATTTCTTCAAAATATCAGTTCCAAACTAAAAATTTTAATCCGCAAAACGCGTCATCGCGCGTCTTGCCCTTAAAGTATTCCTTTTGCGGAGGGCTTTATTTTGTGGACGTATAAATATTTTTTCGGCAGGCTGCCAATTTCATGCGAATAACGTTTCATATGAAAATAAATAATTATTGGGCAATTTCCAATTCATCATATTGTTGAAAAATATTTCCAAGTCTGATGATGATATTAATACTTATCATGTTTGCAATTAAATATAAATGGATTGTAATTTTATTGAAGAAAAAATAACCGACTATCGCTAAAGCATCGTCGGCTCCAGGTTAATTTACACAGTAAAAAACGTTCAACGTACAACGTTTTATAAAGAGTTTTTGATTCAGCAAAGTCCAGAAAACGTCAAAAATATCGAGAGGTCGAATAAATACATGTTATTATAAAGTTGAAACGCTGTAATACTATGTCGGTTTTAAACAATCGCCGATATTGAAATACCCGCCAGTTAATGCGTGGCTGTGAGGCCCGGTTCCACAACTCTCGGGGCGGTATTCATAGTTAGGTCTCAAGTCGACTCTTGAGACTATCTTCACAGAGACAATCTTATTGGTCAAGAATCGTCTTAAGATCGCACACATTTCATAGTCCTCAAATAAGACGGTTTTTATAAAGACGACTCTGCCCAAGATTGTCTTATTATCTTCAAGACGGTCTTGATACAGCACTGGCATTCGGGTGTTTCCGAATGATTTTTGGAAACTCGCTATTATATCCACCAGTCAGAGCTACGTATGCGGGGTCACCAGTTGGAAAATCGGAAGCTTCGTTTGAATTCGTTCCGAGGATACAAATCTAATGGATTCTGAGCATCGCGAATATATCGTTTTGGTGCTCGTGGAACCCGCTCATCTTCTTGGTCAGAGGATTCATCTTTATCCATGTTATCCATGTCGTAAAGATTCGGCAAATCCTCAAAGTGCGACATTGCAATACAAGATCGATTTTGTCTGAGTTTAATGTATGCTTGCTCCTACTCCTCCAATATTTAACTGTGCTCACTGAACTATAAGTATAGTAAAACATATACGCTGTATTTAGCGGCAGGCTCGTTAGCGGGCTACTGTCTCACTTACACTATGTAGGAGGTTATCCTTTTTTAACTGTACAAATCTATTAATCAGTAGTCATAACATGCAATATATTTATCAATGACTGTGCTCCAAAATTGTGTGTTGTCCCTAACCTCACTCTGAACATCTTAAGACGGCTTGCATCTCGTCTTCATGAAGTCCATCTTATTTGCAATCTTCTTTCTGATATGCGACGGTCTCAATTGACTATGAAACCATGCAGGCTTAAGATGTTGCTTATTCAAGATAAGACGGAACTATGAAACTAGTCAAGTTGTGTCTTGAACAAGATCATCTTCGCTAAGGCGGTCTTGTGTTTTACATCTTGAGATCATCTTATTCGACGTTTACGAAACTAGTTTGCGTCTCAAGACGGTGCTTAAAACGATCTTGAAAATAAAACCCGACTACGATGAATATCGCCCTCGGTTAACCGACTTAACCCGACTTTAGTGGGCTAGGCGTGCTTCTGATTGGTCGATTCGCCCTTTAACATCGGTTAACTCGGTTAACCGAGAGTTGTGCAACTGGGCCTGAGTCGTTCACTCGACAGAGTCAGTTGAGGGACCATTCCAGTGTGACTGGCTTGGAAATTGTTGATTTTCATGATTTCTTGTTTTAATATAATTGGATAATCAGTCCGTTTTTTTTGTTTATTCAAATAACTTATGTTGTACAGAAAAATATTTCTGAATGTTTTAATTTTATTTTTTATATAATTTTTTAGGCCACTGCAAAATGATGCCTGAAAAAGTAGTGGCTGACAGTCGAAAGTCCTCCTTCAAAAGTTGTCTGGAAGAAAATAATCGAAAAGATTATTAATCAGTATGAAAAACTGTAGAGGTGTGCGGAGGATTAATTTTTTTGATGAACATTAATAAAATGGTGGCCATTTCAAAATTAAGTGTCAAGCTGGGCCTTTTTTTTGGCAGTTGTTCGTTAAAAGGTGAAATTTTCAAATAAAAAAAAACGCTTTCGTACGAATGTGGCAAATTTTAAGACGATAGCGTGAAAACTCTTGTTTGAAATCTTTTACCGTTTTGTTTTTAAAACGACGTTTCGAGAAAAACGCGGCTCACGAAAAACGCGCTCACGCAACTGGTCGAATCCCTTTTTCTAAGAAAGGCTCTAGCGACCGGAATAATTCGAATTCCGCGACAAAAATTTAACAGCATGTTTATGAAAGTCCATTTTTTTTGGATATTGCAAAAAAACCGATTTTCCAAAAATTTTACATCGGAATGGTCCATTAACGCGGTGTCGCCACGATTAACCTACAACTGTCCTTAATGCAGATTTTATTGCATATGTATGTCCTTGCGGGTTTTTACACCTCCCGTAACTCTTCCCTTTTTACATCATACTTTCTTTTTTTTTCACAACATTCATTTTGCTATTTACATCTCTTTCTTACCCCTGGTTCCGCTTATCCTAATCTTGTTTTATGCCCTCGTTGAGCTTTTACAAAATTCCTTAACATTAGGGGTGTGCGGGTAGCAGAATTAGTCGGGTCGGATCGGATAATTCGACTATGATTTGGGTCGAGTACCCGAATTTTTCGAGTACCCGAACTTTATCGAGTACCCGACGATACTCGAGTATATTCGGGTAACCATCGCCTAGCGGTTTACTCGTCTCACATCGGGTACTCGATAAGCCGTGCTGCCACAACAAAATTTCAAATTTCGTTTCATAGTATATAGCGCCACGAAAACGTACGAAATAGACTCCAGCTTTATGTTCTCTATCCTTCGCCGATAGCTTGGAGATCATAAGAAATAAAAATAATCAATTTAATAATTTTAATATTCATATTCATATTAATTCAATATTTTAATATTAAATATAAGTATTAAGTATACAAAAAACATTTTTTGTATTCTTGTAATGAAAAGTTTTTCCGATAGTTTATCTTTATTTAAAGATTAAAGATTATAAACAATCAATCGATTATCACTCGATTCTGAAGATTTCGTGATTGATATCATTAAATTATTAAGTGAAACAAGAAACAATAAATAAAGAGACGTTCACGAGTACTCGCTTGCTCAGCAACATAACGATTGTCACAACAAATCGAAAAAGCCAAATAGTTCGTGCATGACAACAGACAAAACTATAAGAGCGGTGCGACAATGCATGGAGATAAGTCGCGAGAGAAAACTTTCTCTCTCTCTCTCTCTCTCTCTCTCTCTCTCTCTCTCTCGGTGGTGAGCGAGAGAGAGAGAGAGAGAGAGAGAGAGAGAGAGAGAGAGAGAGAGAGAAGTAGCTGTGCAGTTTGCTCCCAAGTTCCAAGGGTTTACATTGTATACAAGGGAAACACGAAACATAAACAAGACAAAGAATAGACAAGTGAGACGAAGAAAGATTTTTACAGTATTATCATTTTTTCGTTTTATCGCCTTTTTCGAGTTTTCGTTTTCTCCTATTATTCGATCGAAACGACTAGATAAATAATAAATATAAATAATAAATACGGATCTCCGAGTCGTTTACAAATACTTCAAGTATACGAATACTCGAAGTTTAAGAGTACTCGAAGTTCACGAGTACTCGACGTTTACGAGTACCCGATGACCAAATTCGGGTACCCGTTAGTGGCGAGTATTTTGCATTACTCGCCCGTCGGGTACCCGACCCAACCCGAACAGCGGGTACCCGAGTGAATCGAGTACCCGCACACCCCTAGTTAACATAAACTTTTAACTTATAATTGAAAAATAACAATATTCGCAGCCACCTTATCCATAATCCTCCATTTGCTAACTTTTCAAAACAGTATGTGTATATGCACAACTCTCTCCAGGGATTCCCTGACCGCAGTAGAATTTCTAGAACTTCCTTTGTTTCATTCTCATCCTTTCCTATCAACCAGCTTCTTACCCTCTCCGCGGCAGCTTCGCCTGTTCTTCTCCTTCCTTCGATACAACTGCATATGTGTACCAGCGTTTCCTCTGACTTTTTACAAAGCCTACACGCTGCTTCCTTAAATCCTTTTTCTTTCTCTCTGCCTGCACTTCCACACCTCATCCTGGTCCATGTTTCTTTGATTTCTCCTGGTATACCCCTGTCCTCCCAATATCTTTCACTTATTTGGTTTATTTTTCTTGTTTTGTAGTCCTTACAGAAATTGGACTTGTCGATTCTTGCCCAGTCCTGCTGTACTTCTTGTTCCTTCCTTTTCATGATGGCTCTACTCATTTTTTTTCATTCAACTGTCCTTAATTATTAATGATCGAAATAGAGAAACCACTTTATTCTTTAACACGATATTTCTAACACTATAATCACTGTTTGCTCAGTTTTTTTTATCTAAATTGCAGTATTATTTTTGTTCCTATAGCCCTATAACTGGTGTTCACGAGGTGTCATATATCCAAATGGATAAAGGTTCAACTTGAACATTAAAAATCTGTAAAACTATGTTGTGGAACCGATTTTTTTTGGACGAGCGTTTACGAGCATTTGGATTTTGCTGTCGAAACTCCTTACTAAAAATAAGTTACAATCAATGATTAGACCCAAAGCTGAATTGGAATGAAAAATTTCGCATACATTTTATAGGTTTAGACATTTTCCATATTCTTTGAGAAGTCGCGGTTACGAAAATTCATCTACCAGTCATATTTTTTTCTAAGTTTTCAAAATCGTATTTTTTTTGTTAAAAATTCGGTAACTTGGCTTGAAATTTCACCAGTAAACTCGGATGTATTTTTACTTAATTGCAGACGAAAATCAGTTAATTGTTAAATATAGGGGTTCGTGAAAGGAATATCTTAAGGCGGTTTTCTACGAATTTATGCGAGAAAAAGTTCGAAAATTTTAAGATGTCGATTTACCAAACTCTTATGATTATCGTTACAGATCTAATCTGCGTGCTCATCAAAGAACTCGCAGTCATCATCAGTGGCAATGGCGTTGCGGTATTTGCTTCAAGGCGTTCTCGCAGAGACGCTATTTGGAGAGACATTGCCCCGAGGCCTGTCGCAAATATCGATCATCACAGAGACGAGATCACAATGTTTGTTGAAATATATACACACGTTTTTTTCTTCCCCTACGTTCGATCGTTACGAATAACAGCATTCGCAATAATTTCCTGTACCCCGTTACTTCGGACAATTGAACAGTCGAACAAATTTGAAGTTCGTAATGAAGGTGTGATGTATCGCGTTCGCGCTTACGAGTACGAAGAAATTGTAGCGTGCGACGGTAGCGCCGCCATTAATTTTTTTTTCTGCGTTAAAATATCCATCGCGATGGCGCTTGGTAATTTCCTATTACTAAAAAAAAGCGTATTTTAAATTATCGTTTTATTTGTATGAACTTCATAAAAAATTATGTGCACCAATGTATACGATGATTTATCCAGGAGAATATCTTACTTCCGGAAGACGTTTGTCGTTCCAAATTCTGCCACCGGATTTCTATGGCGCAGTAGTCTATTGCCAAACGCAAATTCCACGACCGTGTACACAACTTTCGTAACGTATACATATTCGACTGAGTTTTGACCAATCGAGCTACTCAAATTCCGTTGGTTTAGCAACGCTATTGGTTAAAGTCTGAGAATTACGGTTACTTTACGGAAGCGCTGCTGCCTCAAAAGGGATCTCGAAAATACCGCGTCGTTGTCGATAATTAGAGAATTCTCAAAAGAAAATTCCGACATGAACGTTTTTAAATACTTCGATTCTAATATACAAAAAATTATAATATGATAAAATATATGAATTCGATCACATGGAATTATGCTTTATAGCCTGAATATATTAAGAGCATGTACAATGTCAACATAACCTCGTAAATTTTCGAGTAGATGAATAAGTTTTTAGGAAAAACAACAAAACATCAGGCTCGGCAGAATTCTCTGACGCAGAGCTTGCCCGTCTTTTGAAAATAAAGGATAACGGCCCGTATCATCGTCGCATCGGTGTCGTCGCGCTTGACTCGTGAGCCACTGTCCAATCACGCAGTAGCTGTTCGCGGCTATCGTCGCTGCATTGTAGAGCGCGCTTTGCGGTCGTAGTGGGGGCCGCGCATGCGCTGCAGCAGAGCCAATTGTCCAAGAGGGAAGAGACGGAGCTAGAGTGAGATAGAGACAGAGAGATAGGGAGAGGGTAATACGAAGAGCTATTGCTATACTGCAACGCCACGGGGTTGACGGTTATATCCATTCTTCAAGAGTGTTTTTATCCCTTCATGACACACATCGCGTATATTCAACGAGTATAATACTCATCGTCGTCGCGGAGAGCATTTGACGCAGTGCGTTTAGTTGCCGAGTGCGATTTCATATACCGAGAGTCAAAGTACATCGCTTTTTCCTTTTTTTTTTCATCGACATCCATGAGTTAAAAAGCTTGGGAAGGAAGGGCAAAAAAGAAAATACGTTAAAAAGGACGCGTTGGAGATTCTTTAGAGGGGGAGGGCGAAAGAGCGAGAAAACGCGACCGGAGCTTCGAAGGAAGCAGGAACGGTTTTGGTAGAAACAAATTTTTTTTCCACTGGGCTCAAGGATCGAAACTTGACATTGGGGGAAAGAGAGCCCGTGAGAGAAAGAGAGAGAGAGAGCGAGAGGGGGAGCGTGAGAGAGAGAGAGGATAGACGGCGGCCATTTTGTCGTTTTGTTTCTCGTTCGAGTCGCTTCGCTCGGCATCGACGTTCATCCTTATCGAGGTAAGTAACGAATAATCCATCATACTATAATTCACATCTTGCTCTTCCGATTTTCCTCATCTTACTTTTATTTATCGTTCAGCCATTGTAGCGGGCTTATTTTTAGGCATTCGGAGTTCAAAGTTCGTGTGGAATTCGGGTTAACGGTGTTGTGCTCTCTTTCTCTTTCTCTCGAACTTGGCGAATACGCGACCGTCTCTACTATCATTTTCGTCTCGAGACTGTGCGGTGTTTCGTTGGAAGCTTACAACCGTTAATCGCGCTACGAAACGAGCCACTTTTTTTTTCCACTTCACTACGAAATTTTTCGAAAACATTTTCTCGCGCTTTGTCCAGGTTAGATCCGCGTACTTTTGCCGACTCATATTCATTATTTTTCGTTAAAATTTTTTCTTCAGATCGCTTCCCATACGGAGGTAAATTTCGCTCGTCTACGGACATATGAAAATTTTTGAAAAATATCGAAATTCTTGCGACTGTAAGTCTCACTAGTGTTTTGTTTTTGCCAATTGTGCGACATTTCGCCGTGCGATAATTGTCCGTTTTGGAAAATATTGAAGATGTCTGCTATGATTAATTTTGCTGTATAATTATTATCAATTTTTCTAAGGTACGCGATCATCGAAGTATGAAAAATAGTTCGAAATAGAGATACGATAATTGAAAGGAGTTCAAATAATTGTTCTCGTGCAGCAAACAGACGAGATTTTTTTTTCCCTGATTTGCTTGTTTTGAAGTATACCTTCAATTTAGGTAAGGATAAGCCGAGAATGTTCATGCTCGAAAATAAAGTTTGATATTTCACAGGTATATATATTTTCCAAGCATATTGTATAAGAAAGAGCTTATAATCTTCAATTCTGAGAAGCCTAACAATGGAAATACAGAAAAACTGGTTAACGAGGGCTCGTCGGTAGCCTTGAGCCTTTATTTACATTTTTTTTTGTATACTTCGTTGCTAGGTCATCGGAGCTGATCGGCTAATTCGCATTAAGGTGGCAAACGTGACTCTGAATTTAATAGTAGGAAATAATCACGTGCTAATAGAAATATCTTGGATTTATTCTTAATTTGGAACAATTGCGTTTGCTAATTCTCCGCCGAAACAATTGTTTATTAATATTTCATGCTTCGTTTATCAACTCATTAATCAACAGTTGAATTTTTTGACAAATTCCAGGCAAATTATATTAAAATTAAGCAGACAAGATTAATTAAAATTAAGCAGGCTAGAATGAAACGAAATTTCTCATCTCAATGGGAAGTAACGAATAACCGCAAACCATATATTGTTGCAGAACAAAGAAAACGATAATCTTTTTTCGAAGATGATGACCGAAACACATATGAACTCCAATCACATGCTGAATTCCGGTCTCGGCCCCAAGGCCGATCTGGAAAAAATGGACGATGAAGGTTGGAAGGCTAAACTAAAAATTCCACCAAAGGACAAACGTGTCAAGACGAGCGTGAGTATCGGACATAAAGAAAAACCCGTTGAATACGCGTGAACGTTCGAAAAAATTAAATATTTATGAATCCCATATACGATATCTCTTTCAAACGTTTTTGTTTTTTTTTTCTTTGTTTCCCATATCAGGATGTCACGGATACACGTGGCAACGAGTTCGAGGAGTTTTGCCTGAAGCGCGAACTTTTGATGGGTATATTCGAGAAAGGATGGGAAAAACCGTCGCCGATCCAGGAAGCTAGTATACCGATCGCGTTGTCGGGCAAGGATATTTTGGCGCGTGCGAAAAACGGTACTGGCAAAACGGGCGCGTATTCGATCCCAGTTCTGGAACAGGTACATCCATTATTTATTCTGTTGAATGGTAAATCAATTGATATAAACGTACACGGAGGTTGTCTGCGAGATGAGCCCAGAACATAAACACTTGGAATGAAATTGAATAAAATTACGAAACAGCAAACAAATCACGAGAGAGCGCGGCAAAAAGAGGGAGCGACGAGGGGTGGGGGTAGAGAAATTAAGGTATTCCTTTCACAGAGGGCCGTATTTTGTGGGCGTATGAGTCAGGGCCCTTCCGAATCATTAGTGAATTACAGTGGCGCTTAATAAAAAAAAGTTACAACCAATCATACGCAACAATGAACTGGAAAGAAAAATTTCGCATACATGTAGGCTCAGACATTATTACATTTTCTCTGAAAAGTCACGGTCATGAAAATTCTGCTGGTGACATTTTTCTAAGTGTTATCATTCATCTTTTCTTTAAACATTCGGTGACCCGCTGTTATTATTATCGTTACGGAATCTTCAGAATTGTTTGCATGCTTAGCGCAGTTTATATCGAACATCTAGAGTTATTTAGTATATAAATTATCAGATAGTAATGTTGCCAGCATGTCATCTCTATAAAGCGCTGCAAATTCTAAACGATTTTTTAGTTCGTAATTTTTTGTTAATAGTTCGGTAACTTGACTTGAAATTTATCAGTATACTCGGACGTATTTTTAATTAATTGTAGACGAAAATCAGTTGTTAAATATTCGGGTGAAAGGAATATCTTAAGAGTAATTCAAAGGATCATGACAACTCGTTAAGGTTATTATTGTTCAATCGATCCACACTAACCATTATTTCTCTGCTCTGGCCGAATTCACAGATTGACCCGCAAAAAGATGTTATTCAGGCATTGATAATAGTGCCTACGAGAGAGCTGGCACTCCAAACATCCCAAATTTGTATCGAACTCGCGAAGCACATGGACGTTAAAGTAATGGTTACGACCGGCGGTACTAACTTGCGCGACGACATCATGAGGATTTATCAAAAAGGTAATCCTTCCCGACCAGTCTCTCAAATCCGTACAATCGGAATAAAGCTTCCTATGAAAAAAAAAAACTCATTGGAATTTCATTCTGTAATCTAACGATATCCTTTGAACATTGCAGTTCAAGTGATCATTGCGACGCCCGGGAGAATTCTTGATCTGATGGACAAGAATGTCGCGGAAATGCGTCACTGCAAAATTCTAGTACTGGACGAGGCGGATAAGCTTCTCTCTCAAGACTTCAAGGGCATGTTGAATCATGTGATTTCCAGGTAAACGAAACGAAACAGAGGAACGTGCTACATTTGCGTACTGAATATTTTATTGATATTTGTAAAACTTTGCTTTATTATCTGATTATAGATTACCACAGGAACGTCAAATATTGCTGTATTCGGCTACGTTCCCTCTCACGGTAAAGCAATTTATGGAAAAACACTTGAGAGATCCGTATGAGATTAACTTGATGGAGGAATTGACACTCAAGGGTGTTACTCAATACTACGCTTTTGTCCAGGAACGTCAGAAAGTTCACTGCCTCAACACACTATTTTCCAAGGTTTGTTACAGATATATAGTTATTATTGAATATATGTGTATATTCAATAATTAGTATTCCCCATGTTCCAACATATATGTCTATCTTTACATGGATTCTTCAAATGTTCTTTCGTTCGCTCTTGTGGGCTTTTACGATCCTATCCCTTTCACCTTCTATCCCACACTTGTTAATACCCAATTTTCAGTTCTTTGTAACGCTCCCAATTAACAATCACTTGAAAAAATTGAAAATAGTTCCTACCAACGAGCGTTTTAAATCTTACTTTTTGTATAGGGTAAACCGACCAGTGAATGGACGAATATCGACACTATAGGATTAAAATGGACTGTAAAATGAAAATATAAAAAAAAACTTTGTACTTGTCATAGCCAACAAAAGATATTCTGATAGGAGAAAAAAAAAAATTCGCAAACAAATAATATTGTAGGAATTGATGAATAAGTAGCGAAATGACTGAATCGCCATTGAATGGACGAAATTGCCAGTAAATGGACACTTGACCACCGGTAAAAAACGCTGTAAAGGATAACGATTTATCATTCATTTTTACTAAATGCTAGATTTTGAGATCACTATGTTACACAAAAATGATCATATTCTTATACATATGAGTATTATATTTTTCCTATTACAATTTCGTAGAAACTACACAAAGGTTTTTTGCACCTTAACCCTTTGTGACACACATTTTTCCTTTAGTGCCTCTCAGGTGGCACTCTCAGAGTGCCACCATGACACAAAGGGTTAACGTGTCATTCTTGAAAAACTACCAAAGTTCGTTTCGACAGAGAAATAGAAAATTAAATTTTGGCAAAACTAAAAAACGATTGAAATGATTTTACGACAACATTTGATTAAATGTACAATGTCAATTCTTAAGTGTAATTAATTTTGCAATTTTCAGCAGATGAGCTGAATTTTTCACTCTGCTTTGCGAATTATCAGAATAGAGCTCATATGTCTATTCACCAGAAAGAGGTTTGAATACTGCACCAGTGGATACACATGGCTAATTTTGACCTATTATTACGAATTTTAAAATTTTGCAAAAAAATGAACGATCGGTTCTATCTTAAATAATAAAAACAATATTTACTCTCAAACCTCATAGAAACTTATTTTTTTCGCCTTTAGAACGCTTACTATGCACAGATATATCGTAACTCAGTTGTGCGGTTTGCAAGTACCGCAAACTAGAAAAATTATATGTGGGCGTCAGAATTCGATATTAAACTTAGAAATTAATTTTAACGACATCTGCGATTTTTTATGCTAAATTATAGTGATTCGAGTTTTCATCGACAATTCATATTTTTTACTTCTATTCACTGGTCGGTGTATCCTACGTTGATATAACATTTTACTATAAATATTTATATACATAAATACATATATATAAATACACACATATATATATAAATATATATACCGTTATTTAAAAAAATGTAATATTAATCGTGACTAATAAGAATAATAGATATTGAAAAAAAATTGAACGTTTCTCGTTTTTCAGTTACAAATAACACAGAGCATAATATTCTGTAACTCGACACAACGCGTCGAATTACTGGCGAAGAAAATTACGGATTTGGGATACTGCTGCTACTACATACACGCGAAAATGGCGCAGGCTCACCGAAATCGCGTATTCCACGATTTCCGCGCCGGACTCTGCAGAAATTTGGTGAGTTGATCAATTCAGAGAAAACTTTCGGAAAATTGAAAACAAGACGCGACGCCTAATATATCGGGGACGTGACGAAGGCTTGGATTTTGGATTCTTTCGCAAGTTTTAATTCAGGCTCAAAGGGGAATTTGACTATTATTTTCTAGTGAAGTTAGAGTGGGTTTTTTTAAACGCTTTCCCCTTTTATTCGGTTTGAATATCCGAAGTGATCAGTGAAAATTCAGCGAGTACTTTCAAGCAACATCACCGCGGTCATTGTAAAACAATTAGTTTCTAAAAATACATAAGGAAAGCGTTTTTCAACTTAACAAGGATCGATGCCCCATATTTTCAACAGTACTTGAAATTGATGAAATTTGCATCGTGAGAATGCAACGATTTTGGTGTCATTTTTTATTTCTTTATTTTCATTATTATTAAAAACCTTTTCTTTTTTGCAAATTGTGGTCGTAAATCGCTGATGAAAATACGTAAAAGTATTCCAGTGATTTTTATAGCCTGAATCGGCTATAAAGAATAGTTATCAATCGAAAAGAATTAATTTTCGTTGCGTTTCTACGATGCAAACTTCACCATCGTGGACATTGATAATTTCTGATGTTCGTTGAATACCGGTGTTCAATAAACTACAGATTAATACGCAAAGTTCTTCAAAGTAATTAAGTTTTCATTCTATATTGCGGTTACACCGCCATCCGACGCGAATTTCAGAGAGCCCCCCCCCCCCCCCTTGTATCTTACGTTCGTATCTTACGTCCGGGTCTTGGTCAAATCAGACGTTTCTCTCGTATTTCTCAGGTGAGCAGCGATCTCTTTACACGGGGTATCGACGTACAAGCGGTGAACGTCGTTATTAATTTTGACTTTCCAAAAATGGCGGAGACTTATCTACATCGTATCGGTCGTTCGGGACGTTTCGGCCATTTGGGTATAGCGATCAATTTAATTACGTACGAGGATCGTTTCAATTTGCACAGAATCGAGCAGGAGCTCGGTACGGAGATAAAACCGATACCCAAAGTGATTGATCCGAGTCTTTACGTCGCGAGACCGGAGGACAATAGTAGTATGGAAGAGGGTAACGTATCGAAGTAGTTTACTCAATTTTCCTTTCTCGCGTTGCGCGAGTGACGCTAAAAAAAAGCAAAGGAACAAACTGAGCGAAGCAAAAAAAAAAACAAAACAAGAACAAACTGTGTGTAATCCCTGGGAACCGTAAAAAACGCGCCGGGGGATGTGTAAAGAGTTAGCGGAAGGAGGACGTGGTGGAGAGGGGAGGAGGGTGGGTGGGTTGATTCGTTAGAGTGTGTACAGAGACGAGAAAACAAGTGTGATTTGTAAGTGGCAAATCTCTGCCCGCCGACTTCTCGTTTTTATGATAATAAATTGTTCGAGGGAGACAGGCTCGATTTCGTAGAGTGTTCTCCAGTGTGAATTTAGTGAATTTTGGTGAAGAAGAAAAAAAAAACAAAACAAAATGAAAAAAAAGTAAACAGAAAATTCATACGACAAAGGCACATCAATAATCCACCGTTACTTAAGTCTGGTGACGAAGGGGTCTATCGTCTTCATACTCCGATGGAGAATCAACCGAGCTACAAAAAATCTGTCACTTCTGTGAGGTGCGAGTGATTTAGCGGTGTAAACGAAGGGGGAGAAAAAATATAAGAAAAGAAGAAAACGAAACGAGGCGGAACAAACAGTGCTAAAAACAAAAACACAATAGGTACGAGAAGTGTGGTCGAAATATTAAGTACAGCGAGAGTAGTGTGCGATTGTGGGGCAGCGGCGGCGGGTGGGGGAGGGGTGATGTTGAAAATTGCGAAAACAGGTGAGCGAGAGTGTGCGCGAGTGGAAAGCATCCCGATGGGATGAGATAAATGGCAGAAAAAAACTACAATTATCATCGTCGTATTAAGCAAAAAAAAAAACAGGAAAAAATTAATATTACATATGTTACTTGTAAATAAGGTATATTACCGAGCATGAAGAAAATGGCGAAAAAAAACAACAACCAGAACGATTATCATCCCGCTTCGCGCTCGACCACGATACAACAAACAAAAAACAAAACAAAAAAACACTAAAAAACAAAACTCAGAGACTGAAGTGAGCGCGAGTGTCGGTGCGAGTCATTTCTTGTACATAGATACGTTTAAATGTATATAAAATACTAAAAAAAAACAAACAAAAGTAACGACCGTGTAGCTAGAGTCAAGCCATTATCAAGAGCACAACGTATTGAGAGGAAAGTGGTCAAAATCGAATATCGAATGCGTGACACTATGTGTATAGGTGTGTGCATGCATGTGTGCGTGCCTGTGTGTATGTGCGTGTGTGTGTATATATAGATGTATATATACTGGAGTGATTAAGAATGAAACAACTTTTTTTACACGTCACGAAAAGCATAGTCTGTGAAAAAAAAAAACAAAGTATCGGACGTCCCGCTGACGACGTAGAAAATTTCCAAACACGCGTTCCGAAGGTGTAACGTTCACGAGTTTTGAGGGCTCTCGCTTCGATTAGCTTGTTCGTTGAAATGAAACATCGGGACAGCTGTTTTCCGTACAATGATCTTCGAGGCTTGCCACGTCGTGAAAAAAATCTTCGCGTCGATTTTCGGTTTATAAAGAACGGAAACTGGATACATGTAGTTTATTCGAGAAGGTATTTGCGTAGACACGTTTGCGCCTTTCGCTTCTACGTGACAAACATACTGAAAAATTGCGGGTTCGTAGGAAGTTTCGAAGCCCATATCGAGAAAAACGTGGGGCGGCGGTGTCGAGACTCGAGTTTCAATTTGAGATTGACATTGATTTTTATTATATGATTCATGGGGGAATCGAAATTCTTGGAGAAGCTGCAGGTGATGAAGAGCGACCGTGGATGAACTTGAGTGTCTATCTTGATGGAAATGTCGAGTTGAAAGTCGGGGCTTTGGTACTAGCTTTTGGGACGTCTAAAAAGTTAAGTCTTGAATATCGTTGTACGGATTTCGAGGCAGTTGCATGGTTTCGGAAAAACGAGCAAGCTCTTCGTGAAGAGGAGAGCGAGAGGGAGACGTTCGAATTCACTCGAACGTCACATGTTCCACCTGAGAACGGGATGTTTTCCTGTAAAACTTTGTTTCGTCAGCGAGGTGTTACAGTCGTTGTCTTTTCGATCCGAATAAAAGAGTCGTTTTTTTTTCTTCTTTCTTCAATCGCTTTGACATTCACACACTCGTACGTACGAAAGGAAAATATCTATCATTGCATTTTTATCGTCATGTAAATACGTGAGATTGAACAGACAAACGAAGAATGAAAAAACAAATTTGGAAAAAATAACGTCATTTTGAATGGAGAAAAATCACACACATTTTTTATACGAAGGCCTCATAAATTTCGATATAAACCTTCCACTTCTCCGTGCTCGGTGATAACGAGAAACAAGTTACGTAGAACGTATTAGAGGGCGAGAGAGAGAGCGAGAGAGAGAGAAGAGAGAGAGAGAGAGAGAGAGAGAGAGAGAGAGAGAGAGAGAGAGAGAGTGCGCGTAAGATTGGAGGCTCCGACAATTATCAGGACCGCGAAGTTCAGGTGGAAAAGAACAATGATCTTTATGTGAAGCAAAAATACGTGTAATGGACAAGAAAAAAAAACATCTTCGCGCACTCGAAGTTAAACGGAGAGAGTCTTTTGACCTACGAAGTTTAGAAAGTAAAAGAAGACGGAAACATTAGCGTCGAAAAATGCGAACGTAAACTTTTTTTTCGGACGCTCGAGGTGTAACGGTTTGATTTTGGCTTGATATCAGCTAATTCTGTCATGATGCAACTCTGAGGATTCTAATCACTATAATTTTTTTTTTTTTTTCGAAAGCAAAGATGGAAAATGAGAAAAAGAAGGAAAAAAAGAAGAAAGAAAACAAGCGGTCGGGAGAATTTTTTCGTTTTATTTAAAAGAAATACTTTGAAAGCCTGAAGAATTCGTGGTTATTATTTTTCGTTTTTTTTTCTACATTCGCGAAGAGTGACCGGAAAAAAACGTAGCGAGAGCGTCGAGAACAGTGTGGAATTTTTTGTTCTTCTTTCTGCTTTTTCCTTTTTTTTTTTACGATACTGTGATTGAGGTTCAGAGGTTGTAAAATTGACTAGTTTTATACAATTATTTTTATAAACAATTGGCTGGTGGGACGTCGTTCGCGGCGCGCTGT